>CM068960.1:86739182-86758209 GCA_035128595.1 Eptatretus atami
AGAGATCGAATGTTATTAGTGATTCAGATACTACGGACTATTATCTCGAACAATACGAGCCATTTTTTTGAAATTTGCTCTCGTTCCGATTTTATGGCCCTTCAAATTTCGCTCTGATTCCCCGTATGGGCCGTTCATAAAGTACATACAAAAATAAAAGTATTAAATTAAGAACCGGAACTCTCCGAGACAAATATTACATTTGAAGCTTTGTCAGATTTAACTAAAACAATGGAATACAAGTTTATATGCACACTTACTTTCATTTATGACATTAACATTGTCTTGAATGTCAATTTGTATTTTCATGAATGACGTGTGTGATATTAAAGAAAAAGGTAAATTACACCGCTAGGGACTGCATTGTCATGACTTACAAACATCGGTTCATAAGGAACTGCTGGCTTTGCAAGCGATTAGCGATGTATGAGGGGATGGGTGGGTGGTTTAAAGCCCGCGTACGGGCTGCGTACAGGGGTGGGTGGTTGGTCACTAGCCTGCATACAGAGGGGGGTGGGTGGTTTTGAAACCCGGAAGTAGAGCATACGTACTTTATGAACTGCCCCTATTCCAGTCTGGCACAGAGTTACTTTCGACCTCTGGCAGAGATGATCGGCACTCCCTCTCGGGGGTATTTTTTTAATGCCGTGAACAAACGTTGGTACATCACGGGTGATGAAGGACGGACGGACGACGCGCCTTCCCATAAGCTTACCGGAACTATGTTCCAGGTGAGCTAAAAACTGGAGATCTTTTGCAATGAAAACATTTTTTTTGTTCTAGTTAAGACAGCAGGTGGATTTAAAACTAGTAATAGGCATCCTCGATCATTTTTGATGTGTACATGTGGAACGTCGGCCAAGGCCCTCACTTTTTGTCCCCTGCCCCTCCAACAGTCAGATGGGGGACATTAAAATCAGCTCCCGCTGATCGACCAACCGATCATCCATCCATGTACTTTTTGCACGAGATATATCAAAAACCGTTAAACATTTAGCTTTCCTATTGCAGATATCTATTCCTCATGACATTATCTCAACCTGATAAGGTCACAGCTCTGGTTGGCTGAATTATGTTGCCAAGGCAACCATCTCAGTAACTTGTCTTGTGTACGCTATATTTCAAAGACCGTTCGAGATTTAGCTTTCTCAATACACAGATCTATTCCTCATTCCACCCAAAAGGCGGGAGACCGCGAGATCAGCTCCTTGGTTTTCTTCCACCCTCACTTTTTCACCTTTATATTAATTAGTTTGCTCCGCAACCGCTTGAGGGATTGATACAAAACTTTCAATATAAAGGAGTGCATACCCATGGGGAATTTTTAAACAGTTCCGCGATTGCATGGACAATGGCGGTCAGCATTCCAAAAGTCTGTTTTCTGTAGGCATTGGTTGCAGGGTGTTTGACGTATCAGGAATAAATGGCCTTGACCTCATTTCGCTCGGCCTCAGCCAAATCAAATAGTAAAATCAATCACAGATTCCGCAGTCATTGAAATTCTTTTAATTTCCAACAAAGTTACAAGGGGGAAAAAAAATAAACAAGATTAAGGGATCCAGTTTTACTTCACCATCAGTTATAATACTATTTCTTACTTTCCAATGTGATCATGAGTATCTATCCACATACACCTATGGCCGATTAACTTCTCGTTTAAGTAAGTGCTATGTCAGGTAAACAATCATATATGATATGGCCTCAACTTTGGTTCTAAATAAAATGTACTACGTAAGAAATCGATTATCGTTTTAACAGTCCCTGGCATATAAATGTACATACACACACATACATGGTGAAACCGCACGGATATTGTTCCTTTTAGACATGACCATTGAGTCCCTCAAATGGACGTTACAAATTGCTAGTGACTTGATATTACAACAGGACATTCTGGAACCGCCCACTATCAGTAAAACTGAAAATAAAACAAAAATAAAATGTATATGTTACAAGTGCTATGCACAAAATGCTTAGGAAGAAAAAGAGGGTTTCAGTCTAACAGAATTTATTAGAGAATTGTGTAAACGTATCAGCATACTCGAATTTCTGCAAGTGTAAAACATCCCACTCAAAATGAACGAGGTGGTCGGAGTACTTGAAACGGACGTGGCACAAACCCGGCTTCGAGGGTTTCTCACGAATAAATGCACTTTAATGAGAGATTACGACAAAAAAACACCGAAATTGTACTTACATGCTGACCTGCCTGGAGAGGCATTGGCTTGTTTAATACAGCGAGTTACTTGCCTGGTGGAAAATGCTGGTCACATTGCAGGTTCTGCTGCATTCAGTTCACTCTGGAGGAGCTATTATAACTCGAGCGCGAGGATTACAAAACAGGCACATTCAACAAGACCATCAGCCACCTCCGAGTTGATGATCGCTTCGTGGGAAAAAAAAAACAACAAACCTATTATTTATATGGTATTTCAAACTCGGTTTGTGGAGCACCGAGACTCGCTTACACGTGGCACACCCTCATCGGTCACAATTGGATGCACAAGAGCGTGTGGAATAAAATCGAACTCCATGTTGGTAAACATAACAGTTTGGTCCAGGAAGAGCAGGAGAGCAGAAGTTCGCACGATGTTTGAGAGGAGTGTGACGTAGTGACTTTGGCTTGTCTTTATAACTCTGGGCCTTTATCTACAGATTTGACTGGCGGAAGTCCCCTCTGCCTGAAATGCTGCATGACTTGCGTTGGGAGTTCAGCCAGGACGCTTTTGGCCAGAGCTTGCTTTGGTAGCTGCAAATAAAAGGAAAACAATTCACTGCAGGGGTCATCACCGTGTCCCCATACCAGCTTCATTGGGTTTACATGGACTTTGAGGGTGGATGAAGTGAAAGATTGTAACAAGCTTATCAAGACCTCATAAATACAACCCGTCGCTTCACTGATGGGAATATTAAGATGGGGGGAGAGGAAAGGGAATGGGGGAGAGAGGGGGTTGTGGGAAGGGGTATGGGGTGTTCTGGACATGTGTTTAATAGGTAACAGAAGGACTTGAGGGAAAGTTGGGGGGGGGAGGAATGGTCCCCTCATGCCAGCATAAGTGCAGGATTGAACTAAATTGGGTATGTTAAAACAGCACATTCAAACGGGTCATACTAAATAACACCCGGACGCCGCCAGAGATGTCCGTGAGGGGTGGAGGGGCATTGGGAGGAGGTAAGCATGAGAGAAGGGGAAGGGAAGGAAGGGCATTTTCCTTCAATCATCGAAAAAGCCGTGCCAGTGTTCGTGCCTTTATTTAATTTCCACACATACAATAAGCTCTGGAATCTGTTAATGCGAGACAAATTGCGGAATTGATCAGAACAACAGTTCCGACTGTTTACAAAAACAAACAAAAAATAAAATAAAACTTTCATTTGTCCAATTCGCATATTCTTTGACACCCCTTCCTCTACTCAACCGCTGGAGAGTTGTATGGTGGTGGAGGGTGTTTGGGGGGAGAGGGAGGAAAAGCAGCGAGAGGGGAGGGAAGGGGAGGCATCACGAGGGGAGGGTAAGGCAGCATAGCAGGCCATTACCAGGGCGATAAAACGCACCCAAACAGCACCGTTTTCTTTTTAACCGCCATGTTCTGTATAAAACCGGATGGAAAATCTCTTCTTCCCTCATAATAAGGTGAGTCTCATTCAATCCCATTTCTCATATCGATTAGATTCAGAAAACGCTGATAATTATTTATACACCGCCTTTAAAAGGATCACAAAGCAGGTCGCTCTACTTGCAAAACAGGTGAGAAAAGCGTATGAATAAGCAGCTGATATTTCAATAATTTCTTCGCACGATTTTTAAAAGGTGAAAGTGGAATTTTATTTATTTATTTATTTTAATAGCAATTACGCAAAGATTGGTATTCCCATCTGCGAAGTGATGGGTCTTACTTCTGGTGGCTTTGAAATGACTAACCAAGCAGCTTGGTGAGCACTCTCCAAGTGGCTTAAGCACTCAAGCAAGCACTCCAACACAACGGTTTATAAGGAACGGCTGGCTTGGCAAGCGATTACCAATCGCCGATCGGTTATATAAACATCATGCACCCGAAGATGCCCAAGCAATGTCCGCATCGGACAAATGAAGTTTTTTTTTTTTTTTAGCAGTCAGAACTGCTAAATTATAAGCATTGCAATGTATCCTGCAATTCGTAGGTTTGATGATCAGGAAGGCATTCGATGATAATAGTGAGGAAAGTGAAAAAAAAAAAAAACTTTATCGTTAAGAAATCGTTGCAGCCTGTTCAAAGCCAAGGCATTGTTGAGCAGGCCAACAAAAATGGTGGCTTCAGACTGTCAGCTCGTAAGAGAGTTAACCAAGATGGCGCGACGCCATCTTGGTAGGGCTTATTTTGGTTTTTCGTGATGAGGACCCTCTAAATTATCTTCAAAAGGGGTGTTACAAATTAACCCAAACACCCAGTTTGCATTCACGCACCACCTTGGAGTTCCCCAAGCATGCATGCAAAGTTTGGGGCCACTAGGTTTCATGGTTTTGGAATTATGGAGGAGACGGACGGACTGACCGACAAATGGACACACACTAACATTTTTTATCATACATAAAAGTCTGCTTGTACTTGTTGAGTGACTCACGCCAAGGAACTGTCGGAAAGGAACGAACTGGACAATGTCTCGAACAGCTGGCTCTCCTGTGGGTGCCGTCAGTGTCTAAAAGACAACGGAAATCAAGTAATTACCTTTGCCTGCATCACCGTATCAAACACAGCAAGCATTAAAAACCTTCGTTAATATGATATGCCTCTCAAATACGTGTAATCTGACCTTACGACACAATTTTCATTCAAACACCGAAAAGATACTTTTTACAAAAACAAACCATGACATTCATCACATCCTGCTTCTGAACGATCAAGGAGCCTCAATAATTATCGGTATTTGGATGTTTTTGCAAAAAATCTGGAGGCAAATATTAATCAGTGTTAAAACTCTCATGCAAACGAAAATGGGTAACATGCTGGCTTGTCATTAAAATGCATGAGCTGCACAGAGCGATCGTTCATCGGCCTTGAGATAGCGATCCATCATTGCATTCGGAATCCTTTGGCTGATCGGTTTTTTTTTGCGGGCGTATTCGCAGTTCTTCCCTGGATTTTTGATTTTCCCTTATGAATCACGAACCGCCAGAAACCCAATCCCCCTTTTTCCCTTTGAAACAATGCCTCGACATTCGCGGCAGTTTCCAGGAACATATCCCCTGTGAATAGCGGGGTCCGACAAGTACTAGCAGAGCACCCGTCTCCAATGAATTCGTAGACGTCCCACCTCAAATGAGCAATTTTTTGGAGTGGGCATTGGTAGAAACAGGAATGCAACGTGAAGTGATGATGCAGACTGTGACACGTGGTATAGGTTTACCTTATAGACAATGGCGGTCCAGTCAGAAGAAGAACTATCGTCAGTGATTTAAAATACTGTATATATCAACCAAAGAAGCACACCGACCCTGTGACATGACGCTGATGTCGTGCACATAAATTATGCCACCACATCATCTTCAAACTAAGAAGTGTCTGAACGGTACTCATGCCTTTGTAAACTGAGATGTAAAGCCTATGGTTACGAATAGACGAAAGCAGACACGTCGATCTACATTTCGGCCTTGATGTGGGCTCATCAATCAGGACAACATAGTGGTGATCGTTTATTCATACATGAAAAAAAAATGTATGTACATAACGTCAGCATCACGTCATGAGGTCTGTGTGCTTCTTTGGTTGATTTTAATATTTCTGGCTGCAAACCTCCTGACTGGTGATCAGTAGGGCAGAGACAATGTGCTCACATAGCAGGCGACACTTGTTGCTGGCAGGTGGTGCAGCAAGCGCTGTGATGGGACTCGATTTGCGCCCTGCTGTCTCATCAAGTTCGGGGATTCGATCCCGTTTATTGGCGAGCCAAATATAGTCACAAATAAACGATCACCGGTATGTTGTCTTGATGTGCCCACAACAAAGGCAAAATCTAAATTGACATCTCTGCTTTCGTCTATTCGGAACCATAGGCTTTAAATCTCAGTTTGCAAAGGCATGAGTGCCACACGGACGCCTCTTAGTTTGGAAGTGATGTGGTGGCAAGTTATATACACTAGTAGATTACTCGTCCCATTTACACAATAATATATGTGGAGTGTGACGAGCACTCCCCCGATCTCTAATGGACATAAAGTCCTCCATCAAAGCGGCACCTCCAATCCGGAGGCCTCGGCCCGGCAACTCTGTTAAACAGATATGAGCTGATGCTGTCTGGTCCAGTTGCAGAATCGAAGTCGAAGGTTGAAAGAACCTTCGCCACCTTCTCAGGTGCAAAAGACACAGAGCCCAGGAAGAGTTGGGTATAACAGGAAAGGATGGGTACAGAGAATGAGGGGTTGGGGACACAACATTTGGAAGCAAACACAGAATTGAGGCATTCAGCCTTCTCACGAGTGGAGCTCTAACCTTTATGCCACCGAGTGTGGTCAAGTGAAAGAGTTTCGCAAGTGATTGTTATTTTAGGTATAATCTTATTTCGCATCCTGACGAAAACGAAACTAGTTGGGCTAAACTTTAAAAAAAAAAAATGGTGGTTTTAAAACAAAAAAGAAACATTACAGGGAATCCTGTATTTCAAATGCAAAAGATATTTCTCGAGATTATCACTTTCCCCTTAAACTGAAGCTTATTCACATTAATTTGAGTCAAATCAATTACAAATAGTGTTATCTACAGCTCAACTTTGTAGTGTTCCAGCGTAGGCACGTGAAAGGATATACACTTTATCTCATCCGTCTCGATGTTTACTACAGCTAATCTCACTGGCACCGTTCCTAACCCGACTTGGTTTATCGTGCTCGTTAAACACTACTAAAATGGCAACAGATGGTGATTCGACTTAAGCTTTACCTGCAAACACCTTCATTGTTCACGATGTTGAAACTACAGGATAGATAGATAGATAGATAAATACATAAAAAGGTTCCCATTCACTGCTCTCTCAATTCCCTCCTCACCGTATTATCCGAGTCCAAGAACTCCATGGCTTCAAAGTCTGCACCCCCAACACCCACAATAATGATGGACATGGGGAGACGGGAGGCATTCACCACAGCACGACGTGTTTGATCCATGTCACTGATCACACCATCAGTAATAATGAGCAGCACAAAATAATCCTGCACCCAAGGATTTAAAAAAAAAAAAATACTTTTTTGAAAATTGTTCATTCGACAAACTGCTGTTCTCTTTAATGTGTCCCACGAACCTTTCATTCATTGGTTACATCATATGTTGATGTCTCTCCTTCAATCTCGTGCTGTTACGGCTTTCGGAGGCCTTGAGATTTTGACTCGATAATATTGTTCCATCACTGACATTTTAAAAGTTTCTTCGAAAGTCCAAAGACTGTCTTTCATAAATAATGAAAAGCTGGCAGACAACAAATCTTATTTTAACTAACACCCAAACAACTAACTGACTGACTGACTGACCGAGGCCTGCTTCTTCTGAATGGCCGCAGCAGCAAAACTCGCCACGTGGTTGATGATGGGAGCAAAATTGGTTGGCCCATAAAGTCGCACGCTCTGTATGCAGTACTGATAGGCTTGCACTATGCCCTCGATTCCTGTGAAGGGAGGAGGGTTTAATACAGTGAAATGTAGGTGTCAAGACACGGCTGCCTCCACAGAAATTACGGGGAGAGCCACCAAGTTACATTTGTTAAGCAACAGTGCACAAATTCACAAAAGTATACCGAGTTAGATTCCTTACAGTTTTTCTCAAAGGATTGATTCTGCATTTGATGATGATGATGATGATGAGTCTATAATTACCACAATTATTGCCACCTTCGTGTGGGGTTGGCAAGGGAAAGTTTTTGGCCCAAATATTTCAGGAACCGGCTGCCCAAGCCTGACGTTCAACGAAGTAGGTTTGAGCAGGAATTTGTAATTTGTTCAATGTGTCGGCGATTAGCTCACCGACTCTTCACGAAGGACACCGTGGGATTTTTAACGTTTAACGGGACACCCAGTTTAATGTCCATCCGAGGGACGGCACACACATTGATGGATCACCCTGCCTATGAAACACTGGGATGACAGTTTATAAGCTGGGTCGGCATTCAAACCCAGGCAAGACAGCTTAGAGGTGTGCGTGAGTGAGTGCGCGTACCTCTAGGCTATGCCGGCAGAGGAGAATGTGAAAAATGAAATAATGATCCTCTCGAGTAATTCTGCTTTGTTGAAATTTCAGTTAAATTTCCCTTTAAGATGATAACACGGCAGTAGGGTGAATATACTGATTCTGGCTCACTTTTCCCCATGTAAATGAATGGGGGATTTTCAGCGATTCATATTTTTTTTCCCTAAAAATAAACCCCCTTTTTATCCCAAGGTATATTTATTTGTCTCCCCTTTTAACCTAGGGACACTTTTTTAAATTAAAATAAACATGTTGTGTGTGGGAAGGGTGGGGAGTGGGATGAGGGGGGTGGGGTTTGTGTGGGCAGGGGTTTGTGTGGGCAGGGGTTTGTGTGGGCAGGGGTTTGTGTGGGCAGGGGTTTGTGTGGCAGGGGTTGGGACGTGGGGACGTTGGGACGTTGGGACTTGGGACGTGGACGTTGGGACGTGGGGAACGTGGGGACGTGGGGACGTGGGGACGTGGGACGTTGGGAGGGGTTTATGTGGATGAGGTTTGATGTGGATGGGTGAATAGATGGGTGATGGGTGAAATGTGCAGGTGGAGCTTGTCTGGATGGGTGGACAATTTTTTTTAATTAACCAATGCATATTGTTTAGCTCACTCATTGAACCTATAAAGATTTGTTCATTCTCAAATTCCTTCAAAAGTTTAATTTTCTTTGCACAATAATCCCCATCTAAAATATTTAAAAATAAAACATTTGAATCTTTACATTTTTTAAGATACCCCTTTTCCTTATTAAACTTTCTCTTATCATCTATTGTTTCTGATGTCGCAATTAAACAGAAAGAAGAATATTTATAAATAATAAGGGCTTATCTATCACAAAACTTGCAGAGAGTTCGTTTATTCTCCATATTTAAGGTTAAATTTTTAGTTAAAATAGAGTTTTGTTTAACACTAAATAAAGATGTTTTCAGACACATTACAACGATTCAAGAGATTTCAAGTGAAAAGACGGAATATGTAAAAGAAGTCAAACTAAGAAAAGGAAAACATTCTAATTTTGGATAGATGTTATTTCTAATTATTCATCTGATATTGAGTTTGAAGGAACAGCATATGTTTTTAAAACTAGTGTGAAAGTGTTTTTTTCTCGAGTATCACCACTTGCTATTGAGATTATTGAAAAACTTAATCTAGAGTCTGATTCAAAGATTGATAAACTCTTGATCAGAATGGGTGTATTTTTTAATAATTTTCAGACTGATAAGGAATATCATAGAAGGGTGTAAGAGGAATAATGAGATTTAGGTCAATTATAAATAGGGATGATTATATAAAATAAGCTTTAATTTAATAGAAATTGAGGAAGTTAAACGTAAATTGATTAATATTATGGGGTGAATTAAGCATTTAGTTTAAGTAAAAAATTACTAATAAATGGACTCTCTTAAAATGTCTATCAAACAACTTGAAGCTGACTAGAAAATGTTCCAGATAAACCAAATCTAGATAAGTTTGAAAGTGATTTTGAAACAATCTTTTATTATCTTGAATAATAACTGAAATATAAACTATGGTAATGAGTATATTAGTTTTAGAGAGTCGATTGTTAAAATAATGATGTCGTTTATAGAGGCCTTTTTAAAGCCAAAATCTAGTGAAAAAATAAGGAATCATTACAAATTTAAAGAAATGTCTTGCTCTAATGAAGCCCATTTCAGCTAAAAGAGAGCGTAAATTGCTTAATAATTGTTATTTTTTTATGGGAAAAAACATTAGTTTAGTATAAAATTATAGTTAAATTATTGGTTAATAAATGGATTCTAAAATTCATACACTAGTCAGAGAAAACAACTAAGACATTGTAAAATCTGTAATAAAACATTTAGTAGTATTTTTAATCTGAAGAAGCATATGCTTAGGACATGAAGAAAATGTACTACCTGCGATATGGTGTTTAATAGTGTGGGTTTGTTGGAACAGGGGTTTTGTTGGGACAGGGGTTTGTTGGAACAGGGGTTTGTGGGTGGAGTCAAAAAAAATTCAATTTATCTTGTCTTTTGTAATTCTTGTGAATAAAATGAACCTAAAATCTCTTCCCTTCTAAATCATATATCTTATAAGTCCAAGGAACCGTATCTATTACATAACAATTTTTAAAGTTCGTTCGTCCATCGTTTAATATAACCTTTTTCAAAATGAGATTTCCACCTATATATTCTTACGATATCACCAACTTTGAACTTAGGTTTTCTGACATTAATCTCTTTTCATATTTTAATTTTGTAAATGTTTCTGATGGTTTCATATTCGTTGACGTGTGAATCGTGTCATTATACTTATCCACAATATCCTGAATAAAAGATGACCATTGTTGTGAAATGAGTTGTGTGAATTTTTTATATAGTCTCTCTTTAAGGTACGATTAAAACATTCCACAACAACGGCCTTCCTTCATTAAAGGTACTGTATAATGTAATACTGTTATTTTTAGAAAATTCATAAATGTCTTGTTATAAACTCTCTACCCTCATCAGTCCACAATTTTTTAGGTTTTCTCTTACTTTATTAAATATCTGTTGAAAGGCTAACATAAGAGTATTACCTGTTTGTTTTTTTAAGGGACAACCCATGCGTATCTACTCCTCAAATCAATAACGGTTAAAGCATACTTGTACCCTTATCATTATTAGTTCAATCAATCAGCAGACCAGATATAATCAACTTCCTTGGAATAAACCTTCCTTCTACGAAACTTTGTGAATATTGGTTTATGTAATTCATCAGCTAATTGCTCTTCAATCTTAATGACATCATTAGAGTCTATAAGTTTTTTGATTTTCCAAGTCCAAGTTTCAATTTAGCACTGATCATCTTCTTCACGATGAACCTATCAACTTTTTCTCTCAGGTTGGATTTTGTATCAGAGACAAATTATACAACATTTCTCTATCGGCTTCATGCTTTTCTTCCAAAGTTGTGGTATTCCATAATCAATATCGTGCCTCATGCACACTTCATCAACCCTATTGATGGGCTTACTCCATGATTTAGATTGTCTGCCTCATCTAATTTTTATCCAAGTTTGTGCCTGGACCACAGAAAAGAATCCCTGGTAATGTAATTCCCCTGGTATCCAGTAGTTGTAAATTTACTTCCTGATAAACCTTTTGTATATCTCCTCCGAGTTTGTGTTTGGAGATAAATTGATTTTTTTTTGAACCACACACCCGAACATATACCTTTTTGTATAACCTGTTATTTTTACTTTTAAAATATGAAATATTTTAGTATTAGTTTTCTTTTTACATTTAAGACAATACTCATTTATTTATGAGAAAATTCCTACAGAGTGCGAAAACCTTTTTAGTTTCCAACATGCACATTTGAATCTTAATTTTAAAAACATAAAGAATCCTTAGAAATGTCTTTACTCTCTCCTCCATTTATTTAAAAAAAAAATGAAAAACTTGAATTAAAATCAATATCTTGCCGATGACAATAGTCTTATCGAAAGTATTGCAATTAGACTTGTCAATTCTTTGTTTTCCTCCTCGGTGGGTTGAGTTATTTTCTGTAATACCCCAATCTTTTTCATCTCACTGGTTTCCATATTTTCATATTTATTCAGTCTCGCTCTTTCCTCCCTCTCCTCCCTCTCCTCCTTCTCTCTCTTCTCTCTCTCCTCTCTCTCTCCTCCTCTCTCTTCTTCCCTTTCCTCCCTCTCCTCCTTTCTCTCTCTTCAACTCTTCCTCGTCCCTTACTATCCTTGAATCACTTACACCCCATAGAATATCATACATATATTCATCAGGATTTCTTGTTATTCCTGTATCCAAAATAATTTTTTTTACAACAGGAAACCAATAAAATTTTGTTTTGAATTTCTAAAAGAGCCTTACGTTTTTAACTTTAATAATTTTTCATTCTTTAACATTCTAATTAAATCCAAAGTTGTTGGTTTATCAACATCAGCATAATGCCAATCTTTTATTGAAAATACCTCATTCTTATGTTGTAGACAATATTTATTAAAATACCGAATACCCTTTTCTTGAAGGTATGCTTGGACCAGAAATGATAATTTTCTTGAAGCCTTCTTGCCGTCATTTATGTATTAGAAATATATGTTAGAATAATATTATGACACGAAACTCCTCCCCATCTTCCCCATAGTTTAAATCATTTTGTATTTCCCTACTTATTATATATAATCCTGCTTTTTGTTTTCATGATATAACTAGGGCAAAACCATTATTATATTTACCCTTATTAAATTTTTATTTGTTGTTTTACTAATCGTGGCTCCACAAAACTCATTCTCTATACACAAGTGGATATTATTCTTCCTTACGAGACTGATTTAATTGTTCCAGGTCTTTTAGGTCAATTTTTAAATGACCAAATTATACCCTAATCATTCATATCATACCCCCATTATTCTATTCTCATACAACGATACACCCTTCTTTATAAAAATTTATTTAATTCAAACTGTGAATTTGTATGACCTGGAGATAAAATCAACACTTCTGTATCTTTGGAATACACGGCCGTTTTATTTAAGGATATATAGTGATAAATCACTTAATCTCACCAAGTCATTCGCGTCAGTCGGGTTGGATAATTTATATTTTATACAAGCATTTTTCATATTAATATTTTTGGTTATATTATTTTATGTCGTTCAGCCTGTGCCTTTGTGTAATAATTTGATAAATCAATATCCAGTTCTTGGGATACACCAAAGATAGAACCATCTTTACCAACATAAGTCATTATATTAGATTAAAATAATGTCATAAAAAAATTATTTTTTGTTGAGTTGAAATAACACATATAGACATAATTGACCACAACACTTGGAATTTAATTCTTGGACTTGAAATGTTTGAATAACACCATTCTGTAAGAATTTTATGACTTCAACAGGTGGTGGAAGACCAAAACTATCAAATAATATTTGTCTTGACTATTAAAATACAAACCCAATGGAGAACGTTCCATTATTATCTTCTAGTTCATAATAATAATTCTTTGTATGTTTAGGCACGTTTGTTAATTCATCTCTCTACAAAATACCACATTATGAATTTTTAATTTCTTACAATATTTGACAAGTTGTAATTTGATGTTTGTATTCTTCCCTAAATTCTTTAAAACCACTCATCAATGCTCATTATTTATTTAGAAAGATATAATCCATTACCTCTTTTAGTTAATTTTACACCTGCTTGTGCGATAGAAGAAAGCATATCTCAACTAACAATCTCGCTTTATCAGGTAGACCTTCAAGTTTTCAGCAAAATCTACAATTACACCACTTCCACTAATTTGTTTCTCTCCAACTCTTTGTTATGTCTTTTCCAATTCTTTTTGAGCCCGGAGTTGAGCCTTCCTTTCGTTGGCAGTTTCACCGCTGTTGAAATACCACCCGTCAATGCTCCAACCCACCCTAAACCAGCAAATAAAGGAATTAGAAATGGGAGAAATCCTCCACTCGTCTCTTATTGAATATTTTTTCAACATTGGTTTTGTCATTTTTTTTAAGTGAGCCAGTATCGTTCAAGATTTTAACCTGTTCTCTTGTGAGCAAAACATCAATTCTTACTGCTCCTTTTCTCTGAATTGTATCAACGTTAATCGTACAAGGCTTTTGATTTTGAACACAAGTGATAGTTTATGAAGATTGATTTGATTAACATATACCCAGTTGGTACTTTGCCACTCATTTATTTAACAAAAAATTATGTGAGACTAATCATAACACCATTATCTGTAATAGTCTGTAATTCTGTTTCTTCCAAAAAGCAAACAATATGCATCAACTTCTTCACTCTCTCCTTTTCAATGTATAGGGAAGTATCCACTCGATTAGACTTTATAGTTTCCTTTTGAGCACTCAGGTCAAACGCATAGATTGTATACAAACTTTTAAATGCTGTCACATCCAAAATAGGTGCTTTATTTCCATTACTTTCACACACCTTTTGGTAAGACTTGTATGCTTCAGCCAAATCATTTTTTTTCCCAATTAATTTCCAATCTATCTCGTGGATAAAATGTTCCATCTAGAGAAACACGAAGTTGTTTCACCTTAGCATTATCACTCAATGCATTATTCTTATCAGTCGCAGTATCATCATCTGGCTTTTTAAAAATGATCCACAGATATCGTGGCTTTCTTCCAGACACCGAAATTCCACGTGTAAGTGGTTTGGTTTAGTTTAATGTGTTGACATCTTCTTTTGAGGTATGATACACTGAGTGGTTTCTTTGAGTTCAGTCTCTATTCAACATCTCTTCTGTTTTAAGATTAGGAGTATATTCACTAATATACAACTCATTTCATCAATTACAAAATTTATTGTGATCACCAAAAACTTAATCTATTTTCATTATCATTCCTTTGTAGTTGAAATTCTAATTTTAAGACCATACAAACTTTATCGTGATCACAAATCCAAATATACCTTTAAGAGGAAACTGCCACAGTAAAACTATTAACTGCTTTGTATCTTCAGTATACGTTCCTTTCCTTTGAGTATATCCAGGGTCTGTGGTTTGTTCCCGTTGACATATCAGCAATAAAACCTTCGACAGCCCTTTCCCATTCTATCACTGAATGTATAAGTGTAAATTTCATCATTTCAGATACAGCAGAGACATAATCAACCGCTTCAACTTTCTTGTGTTCCAATGTACAACGAACACTATCAAAAATTTTCCAGAAGAAATCATTTACAAGTGTAGCATTTGTGTTATTCCAGCCTTAGTGAATGCAAATTTACCAACAAGAAACTTTCAGATAGATTCAATAGTTTGTTGATAATTTTATTTCAAACTTTTTGTACCATTTGCATTCCAGTCTGTTCCAGTTTTAGCATTTACTTGAAGTAACCTCTTTTTAGTGGAGTTTGAGTAGATAAAGTATCATCCAAATCATAGTACTATCAATTGCTTCCATACTTGTATTTATTAGAAAAAAGATGTTAAAACTTTTGAAACCCTGACCAAGTATTTTAATTATTTTTCTGTCGTTCTTGGGGGGACAACTGAGTTTTGCTTTCTTAATTTCTTTAATTGCTTGTAATTTATGAGATTCCTTTGTACATCTTTTTATGCTCTTTACAGCACCTGCTACATTTTCCACAGCAGAAGCAGTTGAACCAATTAGGTCTTTATGTTTAAGAATAGTTGAACCAATACCCATTAGAGTATCAATTATCCATCTCTCTAAATTGATGTCCGACCCCTTTGTCTCTTAGGTTTATAGTATCCTCTACCAAGATACATACCTTCACCCTTGTATAGTGGGGAAAGGAACATCCATCCCTGTAATATTTTATATTTTCCGAACTCGTGTTTCCTCACATAACCATCGTATTTATTTATTGGAAACTTCACGTAGGTGAATTCTGATGGATATAACTTCTCCATTAAAAGAAATCATACGATTATCTTGGTCGGTTATCCTAAAATTTACTCTGTGTATGTTTTTTTCCTGACACAGGGAGATAAACCAAATTTTTTGGGTTCCATATTGATTATAACCAATTTGTATGCGCTGAATGAAATATTGTATTTGTTTTTATTCCATCATTATAAGCACATCAATCAAATCACAGTGAATTAATACCGAATTTATTCTGAGGATATTTGAATGACATTATCACTGTAAAACGTCCATTAGTTTCAATCTTTTTTTGGAGAAACCCAATAACTCCTCTAAATGAATTATCTATTGTGAAATCAACCTTGTAGTTATTTTTTAAGTTTAATCGTTGATTTTGAAGTATGTTTTTGAATATCTATAAACAATATTTTTTGGTTCATCACCCTGTTCTTTCATAAGACGAGCAATTTCGGAAGATATTTGAGAAATCTCATATGCTCCGGGTGAGACTGTTATCGTTTTGTATCCACTTCCGGATTATAACTAAACTTGTCATTTTTATCCGTTATATTAAATAAGGTATATAAGTTTCCATGGCAATAAAGATGCCTCATATTCTTTGTTGTGTCAAGTTGTAGTGGTATGGGAATGAAGAATGTGTGGTCGCTTGTTGTGAAATTAAAAACTCAGGATTGTGCTTCTCATCTTATTTAATATGAGATAAAATGTCTTTATATTGAGATTTTAATTATTTTTATGTTCATCAACTGGTTCTAAAATGGCTGATGCTTCATTAAAACAATTGTTATTTCCAGCCTTCTTACTACCTAACAACAATAACAATCTATTAACTAATTGCGATGGGTCATTTGGAGGAAAAACTAATACCTGAACCAAGGATACTTAAAGCCTGAATAATGTGTTCCTCCTTCTCATTTTTCCTACTTTTACCAGATAGACTACTCTTATAATTAAGAGAGTCAGCAGATCAATATATACTCCATCATCCTTTATTTTTCATATCCAATGGTTTATCAATATAATTTGATTCTCCCTCAACAGTTGAACCTTGTCTTCCATTTTTGTGAGAAGAAACATTAAATCTCGGAGTTAGTTTAACAGGGGTTGAGCAGAACCCCAGAAACTTTAATTCATCATTAAATATCAATACCTTTCTTCAACAAGATGAAATATTGCTGGTTGCTCTGTTGGAATGAGCCCTGCATTGGTTTTGAATCCGCTGAATATTCATTGTTTGAAGAGCATTCAACATATAAGCAGGGGGGGCGATTCATCCTCTTCCAGTTGTTGAATAATCCTTCATCATCATATTCTAATTCCTATATGCTCTAATTCTTCCTCCGTCATTTGATCAAAATCTTAAACGATTTGAAGTTTTTTAGAGTATATTTACTGTGGGAACTGTGGAACATCTTTAATTTTTTCTTGGGAAGTTTTTAAAGTGGTTTAAAAAATTTCTCTTGTTTCTTTCAATGCTTCTTCGCGTTTAGTTCTGTCTGCGTTTCTTCTTTATGTCTTCCTGTTGTTTTACAACCTTGAAACCAACTCTTGATGTTCCTTAAATCTTCTTGCTCTTTCTTTCGTATCCATTTATTTATTGGAAATAATCATTTATGATTGTAAAGATCAACAGGGAAATTCCTTTTCTTTCATCATCCCAAGTAGATGTGTTCAAAATAAATCCTTTTCTTTAAATATTTTCAAATTATTTATTAACATTAATAGAGTTGTAATTTCTTCTTCACACTAATACTTGCATCTCTGCTTTTCATACGTTGCGTTGAGTTCTTTCATCAACATCAAAACCGAATGATAATCGTTCACTCGCTCAGATGTTTAATAATTTTGTCTCGTTCCTTCTGGATTAGTTTCTAATCCCAAGACCACCAATTTTAGTTCTTAACTCACTCTTACAATGTGAATATTTGTTGTACCAAGAGAAACTCCTCAATATTTGCTTCATTCTCAATCGCATATGTTCCTCCACTGAATATAGTGATAATCTTCACCTTTTTACTTCCCAGGTCTTATTGCTCTAGTTGTTGATAAATGCGTACAACGGGGTGTTTTTTAAGTAAATTTACAATATTCTCATTTGTACTATACAAGAACCTTGATTTATGAAAGTTTTTTTCCAGAAGCAGATTTACCCACAAGATTATAATAATATTTGTCATTTAATATATGTATTGTTTATAACAAAAATATATCCTTAATATCCATCTGTTTCACAACAATATATTTATATTTTTTCAGTCGTGTGCTTCATGTAATCCCCAAATTCCTTTTATTACTCATAATTAGAACAATTATTCTCCAAAATTATTTATATGCTATTGAATTTAACTTGAGTAACATAAAAGTATTAGCATTGTTTATGGAATGAGAGGAAGTTGAAAGTATGATTGAAACTAAGATAAATACATTACAAGAAGAATGTCCCCCCTCTTGTGTAGTAGCTGTCCATCCACGTTTGTTTCTCTCATTAACATCAATCATCAAAGATAACGAGTTCTTTTTTGATTTATCCAAATCTGGGAGACGTATACTATCGTATTATCAACTAAGAATACAAGTTATCGGTTTTGATTTCTTTTTACATCTCTGTGTATCAAAAATAGTTTGTATTTATCTTCAATGTTACTAATATTTAGGTTTTTTTGAAGTTTAAATAACCGATTAGTACTTCTTTTGAAGTCCAGCATTAACACCTTGTGAGAGTAGTTGATACTTTGGTTGAAACTCGACTTTGTGAAAATTATTAATTATACATAAATCTAAAAATTTGGGAGTCAGGAGCACTCAAAAGTAAGCAGGTTTTTTCCCGGCATCCGCTTGACACAACTATGAGAATCTTAATGAATTTGAAGATTTTTTATGATTGTTAAATTTTGATATATTTTTCCGAAATGGTAAAAATATTCATTATATATTTGGAAAACAAGTTATTTAAATTTATTATTGGTTTTTTTCGAAGACCTCGATATTTTATCCTAAGTTCAGCTTAATTTCAAAGATAATACATTATTTATTTATGCAATATCTTGTGTGATATTTCCCTGAAAAATCACATCAGGTATAATATTATAACAACAATCCTTTAATACATTTCCTAATACGTTCATTTCTTCCTTGTAAGGAAGGTTGTTATCACCATACTTTACATTCATTCTCTAATCATCTTGTAAGTATTCATTTTTAGGTGTAATCTAAAAAATTATTTTCCTTTTTAAATTTTTTTATTATCATTAATTAGAAGATAATCACAGAATATACATTTGTTTTTATAGGGCTTTGACTTTGGTTTAATCACTCTATCACACGCAGGACAATTCTCAAATTTGTCATATGAAGAATCAGGGAAGTTCTAGCATAATTTAAAAAGTAAAAACTTTACTGAAACTGAAATTCATCTATACTTTCAGTTTGAGTATTGAATCCTTTTAATAATATTATA
>CM068960.1:86759209-86771341 GCA_035128595.1 Eptatretus atami
AGAGAGATTGAGGAGGATGTTGATAATACAGTGGTTGGAAGTGGATTTAATATTGAAAAAACCGTCTTTTTAGATATACACATTCTAAAATCAAACCCTCTTAAAGCTTCTTCTTATATTGAATTACCAAAGAAAAATAAACTAAAAGAAGGCAGTTGTTAATATAAGAACAATGATAATAAATGTTTTCTCTGGTCTGTTCTTACTCACTTACATCCTCCAAATTGTAATTCAGAAAGAGTAAAACAATATATGAAATATGAGAATACCTTGGACATTAAGATTTTAAATTCCCAATGCACTAACAGAATATTCCTAAATTGAGAAAAAGAATAACCTTTCTATTAATGTATATGGATTAACTAGAGAGAATAAAGTTCAGGTATTAAAATTTCAAACATCTATAAAAAGAAGAAACACACATTGATCTTATATATTTAGTGTTGGAAACAAATTCACATTATACATACATCAATAATTTATCAAGATTAATCTCTCTCAGGGTATTCAGAACAGCAAACAAAAATATATCCTTGTAAGCGATGTCTTAATTCATTTCATACAAAAGAACGATTAAACAAACATTCAAAATATTGTAGTAATCATAAATCAGCTGTAATTACAATGCCTAAACCTGGTGAAAAGATTTCTTTTGAAGATTATAATAAATTATATCATGCACCCATTTGTGATATACGCTGATTTTGAATGTATCCTTAAAAAGATAAATACTGCTTCTCCTAATCCAAAAGAATCATATACAAATAAATATCAAAAACATATTCCTTGTGGTTTCTGTTATTATATCAAATCATCTGTTGGAGAAAAGTATAATAAACTTGAACATTATAGTGGAAAAAGCTTCACAAGAGTTTGTAAACGATTAGAAAAGGATTGTATAAGACTAACTAAATTAATGAAAGAAACAAATGAACCGATGAAATTAACCGAAGAAGAAAATTAGAATTTAGAAAGAACAATATCTGTCATATTTGTGAGGAGGAAATTGAGGAGTCTAAAGTTAGGGATCATTGTCATCTTACTGGTAAATATAGAGGTCCCGCTCATTCCTGTTGTCATCTTAATTATAAATTTCTTCTTTTATTCCAGTCTTTCTTCACACAAGCGCCAACTATGATACACATCTATTTATAAATGAACTTTCAAAAACACCAGGGAATATTTCTGCCATAACAAACACAGAGTCAAAAGTATATTTCATTTACAAAAATGATATTCACAAAATTTAACTCGTATTAGGTTTCTAGATTCTTACAAGTTTATGGGAAACCACTCGCCGACTTAGCATCAAATCTAAGCTCCACGGGCACTCTTTCCAAATCTTAATTCATTCTTTCCAAAAGAGGAAATTCTAACTAAAGAGGAAATTCAGATTAAAGGAGAATTCAAAGTCAAGAGGAAATTCTAATTAATGAGGAAATTAATGAAGAAATTCTAACTGAAGATGAAATTCTAATTATAAAGAAAATTCAAACAATGAATGAAATTCTAACTAAAGAGGAAATTCTGATTAAAGATGAAATTCTGATTAAAGGGGAATTCTAACTCGAGAGGAAATTCAAACAAGGAATAAATTCAAAGTAAAGAGAAAATTCTTACAGATAGGGAATTTTACCTTATGATTATATGGATTCATTTATGAGATTTAAAAGAAACACGACTTCTCAAAAGAAAGTTTCTATAATAACTCTTATGAAGAAGAGATAAGTGATAAGGAATATAAACACGCACAAGAAATTTGGGAAATATTTAAGATAAAGAACCTTGGAGAATATCATGAATGTATCTAAAAACAGATGTTTTATTGTTAGCTGATGTGTTTGAAGCTTTTAGATCATGCTGTCATAATAAAAATTGTTATGGATTGGATCCTGCCCACTATTTCACAGCTCCTGGTTTAGCTTGAGTGCAATGTTAAAAATGACAAAAAAAAGATATAGATTTAATCAGTGATGTAGATATGCTTTTGATGATTAAGAAGTCTATAAGAGAGGTGGACATATCACAGTATGTTCAAAAAGATATGCTAAGCAAATAATAAATATCTTCCAAATTATGATAGTGAAAAATATAGTAATAGTTTTGATGTATTTTGATGCTAATAATTTGTATGGATGGCAATGTCTCAATCTCTGCCTTATGGTAAATTAGAGTGGGTGGAAGAAAAGGATTATTTAAAAGGCTTTTGAATGAATATTGTTATTCTCTCAAGAGGAATTGAATGAGGAAGAAGAAGGTTATTATTTTGAAGTTGATTTGAGGTACCCGAGTGATCTTCATAATAGCATAAGATCTTCCTTTTGCATGTGAGAAAGAAACCCCAAGAAAGAATGGTTAAGTGATTATCATAAAAGTTTTAATATTAAAGGCAAATCAACAGAAAAAGTTATTAACAAAACATTCTATTAAAGAGGGATATGTTTTTGCATCAGAGAAGCTTAAAACAGTTTTTGAGAGAAGGATTGAAGTAGCTAAATCATAGAGTTTTAAAATTTAAACAAAGTCCTTGGATGAAAAAGTAATATTTAAATTCAATACAGATATGAGACAAATACAAAATAAATTTGAAGGGGAATTCTTATAAATTGATGAATAATGCTGTCTTGTGGAAAGACAAATGGAGAATGGTAGAAACAGGCAAAACATTAGATTTGCAACATCTTGGAAAGAAGCTTCTAAGTTGATAATAAACCAAGTTTTAAGAGAGAAGAGGTTTTTCAGAGAACTTTTCTGCTAATTCATATGGAAAAGGAAAGTATTGTAATGGATAAACCAATTTATATTGGAACAGCAGTTCTTGAATTAATCAAAGATATTGTATGTATGATTATTGTATAATGGACTTAAAGAAAGAGTATGGTGAAAATGTTCATTGTTGTATATGGACACTGATAGTTTATCCTAGATAATCAAAAACTGATGATGTTTATAAAGATATGAAGACAAATTTTGGAGTATATGAACAAGTTATTAGTAAGAAGAGTGAGTTATTTTCAAATAAAGAATGAAAAGGTTATCTGGTAAGTTTAAGGATGAGTTGGGTGGAAAAGTAATGAGTGAGTTTATTGGATTGAGAGCAAAGGCATATGCTTATAAGTATGGTGACAGATTGATAAAAGGTTAAAGGAATAAAGAAATTGTAATAAAGAAATCAAATAACTTTTAGAAATTGATATAATTGTTTGATGAATAAGAAAGAAGAATATAGGAAAATGAATACAATAAGAAGTTATAAACATAAGATATATAGTGAAGAAAGTATAAAAAGGCATTAGGAGCCTTTGATGATGAGATTTATTTTAGATAATGGAATAGATTGTGTTCCATATGGATATTGTATGATAGAGTGTATAGAATAGATTGTGTTTTAATGATGGGAAGGTGGGTTAGGGTTTTTAAGGGCTACCGCCTATGTTTTTTCACAATATATAAATGGTCAACCAAGTATTAATCAAACTAAAGAGTGGAGAAAATTCCAGTCTTGGTATATAAATGGAAAACATAATGATATGTGAAAAATATCAAATAAGTCTTATTGAAAAAATAACGTAAAACAAAGGTAAATAAAACAAATAAGCGAATCAATTTAAAAACTAGTAAGTTAGAGGATGTAAAAAAAATAAATATCCTTGAATGGACTGAAAACTTTGGTTATCAATTGAACAATGAAAAAACAATTTACTATAAGTCTCAAAATGATATGTGGCTCAGGAGGTGGTCAAACAAGAGCATGAGAAGTTTATAATTTCATAATGGCACAAAAGGGGTATCTTAAAAAATATAAAGATTCAAATGTTTTATTTTTAAATATTTTAGATGGGGATTATTGTGCAAAGAAAATTAAACTATTGAAGGAATTTTGAATGAACAAATCTTTATAGGTTAAATGAGTGAGCTAAACAATATGCATTGTTTAATGAAAAAAATTGTCCACCCATCCATACAAGCTCCACCTGCACATTCACCCCATCCACCCATCCACACCATCCACATCAAACCTCATCCACATAACCCCTCCAACGTCCCCACGTCCTCAACGTCCCACGTCTCAACGTCCCCACGTCCCAACGTCCCAACCCCTGCCCACACAAACCCCTGCCACACAAACCCACCCCCCCCTCATCCCACTCCCCACCCTTCCCCACACACAACATGTTTATTTAATTTTAAAAAGTGTCCCTAGGTTAAAAGGGGAGACAAATAAATATACCTTGGGATAAAAAGGGGTTTATTTTTAGGGAAAAAAATATGAATCGCTGAAAATCCCCCATTCATTTACATGGGAAAAGTGAGCCAGAATCAGTATATTCACCCTACTCCGGCCGACACAGGTGCCAAGAAGTGTTTGCTGATTGGCTACGAATCAATATTGCTCCAGCAAGATGAGTTGGGAGAAGATGAGGGGGGTGAGGGAGTGGGGAGGATTAACAACCTACAATACATTGCCTGTCAAATATCAATTTTACAAAGCAATAACTAATCTCACAATTATAACAAGATAAATATTTGTATCGTGCAAATTTAGTGTTCACAATAAGAATGGAAATTTTAAATGAAAGAAAGGCATTCCTTACCAGTGCAGAAAGGGTCTTGAGGGTTGAAATTTAATGCAAAGTCATGGTGAACCTGTGAGTGTGCAGATGGAAGGGGGAGGGGAGTGGACAGTTACCGTATGTCTGTGGTTAAAATCCATGTTAAGGGGGTGGCCATGAGAGCAATTGTTGATATGATCTGTCGCATTACAAGAATTATGAGCATTGATCATGAACTTATTCTAAAAGTATTAACCATCAAACTATACTTATTGATTTGTACCTGACTATTGTACAAATATGCCTGGTGTTGGCTTAATGGTTAGGGTGGTGGGCTTTGGATCCTAGGATCTTGAGTTCAAATCCCGCTCAGCTGTTGAATTAATACCGGGTGGGGTTAACTCGGCCTGTCATCCTTCTGAGGTCGGCAAAATGAGTGCCAGCATGCTGGTATACTGTGTCGGAGTGGCGACCCGTCCAGGATTGTGCCCAATAGCCAAGGAGACTGCTTAAGCAGCACCAACACTCTGCACGGAGTATGGTCCCAATCTCCTCCTCTCCTCATAGCCATGCCCCCAGCAAATGATGCGACCCGCAGCTACGTGCTGCATAGAAAGGAGAAGAGGAAGAGGATGCATAAGCTATTGTTTATTTATTTATTTATTTATTCGTACGCAGTCTGTGTCTGCTCGGCTGCATCATTTTCTGGGAGTACAGCTGTGCCGCTGATGCAATACCCCATTACCAATAACCAGGTAATCATTTCGCCAACCTCAGAAGGATGACAAGCTGAGTCAACCCGCCTGGTGTTAATGCAACGGCATGACAGGAGCTTGAACTCAAGACCCTAAGATCTTAAGCCAGCCACCCTAACCGTTAAGCCAGCACCAGGCTTAGCTATGATCAAACTGAACTCAAACGTGTGTTCTTCAGTGTTGACCCGACTGTGAAACCATTCTCAAAACACAAACCAAAGTTAAGTTGTTCACGAAAGTTGACGTGTTCATCCATTTGAATTATATCTGTAAGGAAATAAAATTAAAACAACTACAAAGCATTGTTGTTCTTGATCTTCAAATGTATGGCTCGTAATTGAAATTTTATTTGATCGAGTTGTACCATAATCAGGTTTTTGTTTTAGAAATTATTCCAGAGTTTTGCATCCAACGGTAAAAGGAGAAGCGTCCATGTGTTACCATCAAACCATACTTATTGGTGTGTGCATGTGCATGTGCGTGTGTGTGTGCTATATCCATTGCCGCCACTTACTTGTACCAACAGGAAATGGTACGAACCCAACACCTCTCAACCACAGATAATTTTCTCATATTTCCGCTCGTCCGATTTGCTTAAAAATTTGTCTAAAAAGACCATATGAATTGCATGTTTCACGCGAGCAATGGTGAATTAAAAGTGCCCGGCAAGCAGAACGGAGTCGCTGAAAACGCACACAGCGAGTGTGCAAAAAGACCTCGTGAGTATTCAAACATCATTTCAAAAGTCCTGCACTGATGAAGAATATCAGGATATTGAATATTTTAAAAGTGATTTTTCACCGTTGTATCTCATGATATGATAGCATGTATCTGTATATCTCATGATATGATAGCATGATATGATAGCATGTATGATATGATAGCATGTATGATATGATAGAAATGATAGCACTGTATCTCAAAAAGTTGTGGAGGGATTCGGACGAAATTTGGTGGACGAGTTGGGTCGGTGACACGAACAAGCTGATTAGATTTTGGTTAATGTCCGGATCCAGGTCCGACCTATCATTGGGATACAAAACATAAACTGTTCAGCTTGGCTGAGGTATGCGCTCTACCGAGTGCCGTTCTACTCTCTTAAGTTATCCCACGACTCGATGAATTGTGTCATCTTCAGCATCAACTTCCCTTTCATCAAGGCAGGTTTAATTGCCTCAAGACTCCGTTTAGCTACCTTGCACACAAAAAACTTCTACCACTCTCAAACAACTTGAAGAAAAGAAAGCAGAAGCAACAACAGTATCAAAAGAAGATGAGACTTTTTAAAAGTCCGTGAATCCTGTACTCTATTCTCACCCATTAATTTACTCAATCAATTTACTTCTCTTCAACCTGTTGACCCCATTCTTACCAATAAGCTAACCCAAGGTAACATCCACATCCTAATGACAAAACATACCTGCCATTGTGGAGGCAGTTGGGCTCCAAATCCAAGTGCTGGGAAAAGTTTGTCCCTGGGGATATACACAAATGAAGTTCATTGAAGCAAAGGTCTTAGTCGGACGAAATTGACGGAAGATTTAAGCAAAAAAGCATCAGAATAAGATTTCACTTGTATCCTAAAAATGTATCTGCTCCGTATATCACGGTGTAACTGTCTGGCTCAAATAAAATGCGAGCCACTGACTCACGAGTCATAGTCCTGAATGATTTCACCGACAGACCAAATGGCATTGAGGTAACTGTTGGTGCCTGTTGGGTTGATGTAATGGAGAGAGTTCACATCTCGTGGATCACCATTGGAGGCTGTGAAATCTATCCCCACCTGCAAAAGTTCCGACAAAGGCACATGGCACGAGGAGAGACCGTTATAGATCTTCCAGCGCTGGTTTATCTTTTAAGATTCTCCACTGTGGTTTGGCAAATGCACAAAGTGAAATTTCTCCTTCCAATCATTGTCACCGCAGATTTGTTTTCATTTGTACTACGACCTAAGGCTCATGGAGGAGCTTGTACATAAATGGCGTGTGGGACAAAGGCTTCAGTGGACATCAGCGTGCTTTTGCACCTGTAGCAAGGGATGAGTAAACGATGGACAAACGCAATGGCACAAGTTTCCCACATCACAAACTAGGTGTTCAGATGGTGACGGTAACGGGCCAACCCAAATGCTCCTCCCAAGTCTCGCAAGGACATGTGGATACCGTTGGTGAGGGAATGTGTGTGACTGCATGTTAAGCAAATGCAAAGAAGAATAAAAATATTGACTTCCCTCAAAATAATTCATTTTTTTCAAGAAAAGCAATGAGGGTTGGTGGTGGGTGGGAGACATATACTGCTTCGAAATGTGCTCAGGCTCTCATGTACCCTGATAGTAACCCTTTCCTGGTTAACCTTCCAATATCAAGACTTGATGCACACCTCCACTCTTTTATTTCTTATTTGTGGAACTACCTTACTGAAGCTGTTCCAATCCCACTCTTCCTTCCAGGGCATCAAGCAGGTACTGCACCAATCTTGGTCTGCCCAGCCCCCATTAACCCGACCTCACTTAATCCAATCTTCTTACTTGCAGGTTTCTGTGTTTCCTCCTCTCCTCCCTCTCCTCTTTTCCTGTTCATTCATTCATTCGTTCCCCTGCTTAGTGTCCAATCAGCTGTTACTAACTCGAGCTATGATCTGCACAATGATTTTCAAAGGGCACATGACATTTGGCCTTTTGATCCCAAAATCGAATAAGCTAATTTTTGTATCACAGTTGATACTTGTACCAAGTTGGTAAAAAAATCCCTTCAGTGGTTCACAAGTTATCACGGTAACAAAAATCTGCTACGCACACACGGGCGAACAACCCAAAACCATAATGCCTTCTGCTGCGGAGGCATAAAAACATAAACAGATGGGTCTTTTCAGTTGAGTTGCGAGTTTAATAAGAGAAGAGATGGTGGGTGAACGGTGTGCATCTGCAAACGGGTTAGGTTTCTAAATAATTATTTGTGATGGATGTTCCAAAGAATAAGGATAATTATGAATGTTTTTCTCCCTTATTATCCAATCGTGACTTTTGTCCATGTAATTGCCTCTCTAATCAGTAGAATGTGTGTGTGCAAAATGAAAAGCGTAATACCATGGGTCTGTGCAAGGAGAACGACATGGTGTGCACATACCGTAAAGTTTAGCTGGCACCCTCCAATAATGTAATCCAGGAATGAGTATTCCTTTGTAACCTGGAACAGAGTCAAAGCACACAGTACAAATGACTAATGTAAATTTGCCGATGCTGAAAAAAACAAACCACATGCCTGGGAGAAATTCCAGCCACAATGAAAACCGATTGAGGAGGAGGGAAGAAAACAAGCAAATAATAAAAAATAATAATAATTCATTTTTACCTCCACTACTGAAGGTGGAATGAGGTTATGTTTTCACCCCTGTGTGTTTGTCTGTCTGTGTGCAGGATATCTCAAAATGTTGCGGACGGATTCAGATGAAATTTGGTGGGCACGTTCGGTGTGTCGCAATGACAAACCGATTCGATTTCGCTGAAGATCCGGATCCAGATACTAGAATTTTTTAAGTGATTCTTGACCATTGAGAGAGAGGGCCAAAAACGATATACGGCACAATATCTCAAAAAGTTGTGGAGAGATTCAGATAAAACTTGGTGGACGTGTTCGGTGTGTGAAGAGGACAAATTGATTCGATTTTGCTGAAGATCCGAATCCGAATCTGAATACGAGAGTTATTTAATTTTAATGCGATTCTTCACCATTGTATCTTTGTATCTTCACCACCACCAGATAGGGCCAAAAACGATATACAGCATATTTGTTATCCCGCCCCCCGGAGGGAGGGAGTGGGATATTGTAATCGTCCCGTTTGTTTGTCTGTCTGTCTGTTAGCAACTTTACGGCAAAACGGCTTTAGCAAACACTATCAAATTTAATCCACAGGTGGGCAATGAACCTTGGACGACCCCATTAACTTTTGGGTCCAATTGGATCAAAGGTTAAGGTCAAGGTCACGAAAAGATCAAAATCGTTTTTCGCTCATAACTTCGTCAAAAATGATCTGATTTACTTCAAACTAAGCTTATAGTGAACCTTATTCTATTTGTCACTTATAATCCTACCCATTCCTATAGTGAAAAATGCATATTTGTGAAGATCGGTAGGGTCCGAAGTTTTGGGGGTCATGGTCATCGGTCAAAATTACATATTTTCCATTATAAATCAAAAAAGGTTAGGAATATGCGTGTTTACTATGGAAGACATATATCAAGTCCTTTATTGGCTTTCATTTGACACCATGACCTTTGACCTTACGTGGCCTTGAAAGGTCAAAATCATTTTACGGTCATAACTTCGTCAAAAATAGTTTAATTGACTTCAAACTAAGACTAAAATATTCCTTATTCTATTCCTTATGATCAACATTCAGGTTAAGGATGTATCAAATTTAAATTTGATCTACAAAATAACTTTATGCCTTAAATGGGCGGGATTTGTTGTGCCTGGCACCACTTGTTCAAATATATATTGGGCCCAATATGTTCTACGCATGGCAGAGGTATGCGTTCCACCGAGTGCCCTTCTAGTTATAGACTGTACTGTCCTAAAAGAGTATACAACATTTTCTCATTGCAGAGGAAGAAGGAAAGGTATTACCGCTCACGAGAATAAATGGTCATCAAAAATGTGTGAAATGAAACAAGACAGGGCATTTTAACAATGCAGAGCCTGGCTGAGACATTCAGATTACAGTAGATCTGAGCATGAACGATCTATAATTAAAGTATATATACATATATATGCCTGCGGACTCACACACCCACTTCCATCCATTACAATAACCTCTTCCACCACTTGGGGAACCAGTGAGGCGAAATACGGCAAAGGGATGAAAGTAACTTGTTTCAGGAATTTCAGCGGCACATTGAAAAGCAAGCCAAAACATTTGAAGAAGTATGCATTTGGAATGGTAAAACCTGAAAGCGAGAGAATAACTTCATCATATATATCAATTTACACAATTCTGCTACCTTCCAATCACACCCCGTTGACCTTCAGTTACCTTACAAACCTTGCAGATGATGATCCCAGCAGGTTTTTTCTTGCCTTTGGTATTCATACATTGGAACTCCCGCTGAAAAGGATCACATCATCCCGTTAGCATTGTGATGAAATCCAAGTGCTTGTCGACAACTGTGCAAGTTGCAAGTTCAACACATCATCACTGAAGGAAGTGTTGTCGATCTTTGACGGTTTTTAAGAAGAAGACAAACACCATTCCTTTCTTGACTTCAGATGCATTGGCGAGGGGGTGCAATCCTGGATTGGTTGCCACTCTGATTCAGAATACTCAAATGGCTCATTCTTCCCAGTCAGCTGGACCTCGGAAGGAGGACAGGCTGAGTCAACCCATCCGGTGTTATTTTAACGGGACGATAGGAGCTGAAACTCCGGACCCAAAGATCTTAAGCCAACCACCTTAACCGTTAAGCCAACACCAGGCTTGACAATTTTGATAAAGAAAATCAAATTATTCCATTTTCGCTGTCAATGACCATCGGTGGCGGTCCAAAATAATTATAGTTCAACTCTGGTTGCTCATGATTGGCCAGTGAATTTGGTAAGGATTACAAGAAAAGAAAACGGCGATCTGTGATAACAATAACTTTTGGACTAAATAATTGAGGTCCACTGAAGGGTTAATGCCTGAAAAGTCAGCTTGTCCTTCCTTCCCACAGTAGTTTGCATACTTCAATCAATGTACTTTTCGTAAGCCTTATGTTGGTTTAATGGTTAAGGTGGCTAGCTTAAGATCTTAGGGTCTTGAGTTTGAATACCTGTCAGGCCATTAAATAACACCAGGTGGGTTGACTCAGCTTGTCATCCTTCTGAGGTTGGTAAAATTAGCACCAGCTTACTGGAAAAGGGGAACACTGCATCAGTGGCACAGCTGAGCTCCTTGCAATAATGCAACCAGCAGTCACAGGCTGTATACAAATAAATAAAAATAACTTAGGTTTGTGAACTAGTTTGGTTTAGTCTGTTAAAGAGTATGTGATTGAAATGAGGATTGCAGGTTCATTTCTCCTCATTTTACTACTGAGTAAGCTGGCAGGATGGCCCAGAGGTACACACACACCTCTGAGCTGTCGAGCCTGGGTTTAAATCTTGGCCCAATTATAAACTCATCCTGGTGTTTCAGAGGCAGGGCCATTCATCAGCGTGTGCCGTCTCTCGGATGGATGTTAAAATGGTGTCCTGTCTACCAGCATTCGTTGGCGGACGTTAAAGATCTCATGGTATTTTGTGAAGAGTAGGTGAGCTATCGCTGGCCCCATGGCAAAATTCGAAATTCCTGCCCTAACCGACAGAGGGCATTGCATCAGCGGCACAATCGCACACTCAGCCAATGATGCTACCCCACAGCCTTATACGGCATATAAAAGAAGAAGGCTTCTTACGATACATATTTACAGCCAGATAATTGGGGTCCTCCCACACCCCCCACACGGAACCCCTGTGACTTATTTATTTATTTTTACTCTCAAAAACCTTTCCGTGCACCACCCTCTCCCCCCCCCCCCCCCGTACCCCACCCTCACCCCTCTTGTGGAAGAATTAATTATATTCATGTACTCTCAATTATAATTGTTGCTGGTACTTTATAAATTTAATTTTTATGATATAGTCAAATTGGCTGTCAGTAATGTTTCCCTTTACCCAAGAGTCTTTTGACCTACATATAGATAAAAGGAATGTCTTACTGTGAAACAGTGACCTGGTTGATAACACTGCAAACTTTTGCCATGATTATGTCATTCTCTCCCTTACACCCAAAGTGGACACGTATTG
>CM068960.1:86800324-86821702 GCA_035128595.1 Eptatretus atami
GGAAGTGTTCCGGATCGTTCTATAAGTCCTGGTCGGACGCTACGTGGAAATACCTTGGTTGCTCAAGACGATAGTATCAGGCTATGTTAATTCTTTTGACAACTTGAATATTCTCAGTACAGATCTGATGAGGTAATAAGTGAATCTATAAGCTTATGAACGCTGCAGCTTTCCTCAGCCTGATCAATGTCCGCGTAGGAGGTTTTCTTCCTTAGATGTGACCGTACGGTTATTGAGTTTACAGGCAGCAGTGTGGTACTTCCGTCCATTGCTATTAAATCCCCTCCTCCGGACATCTGCTGAGCAACTATCAGTCTGCTACGCAGCGGCGATCATTCTCATTCTCTCTGTCCGCCTCATAATGTCGAATAACTCCGTTTTCCAGTTCAAGCAGAAAAGCAGACATCTGTTGCAATGCGCTGGCGTGGCCTGCTTGGTTCTGGATCACATTGCATCACCGTGTCTGGTCTCTTTGCGGCGTTTTCGTTCCTGTCCAGCTTGGTGTTGTTGAACTTGAGGTAGCATGTTTTGTGCCACGATGCTCTAATTCTCGACGAAAGCAGACGATCATCTAGGTCGAATGTAACGTTGCAGGGCAAAGCATTGCAGTTTCGCTGAATCGCCAACGTTTTGGAGGAAATTCACGTAGGTTTTCTTAACGCTAGACGTTGTGTCTTTTGGGGCATTTGGGAGACCAGACGTTTTTTCGCTGGCAGATGATACACTTCTTCCATTGGACAGCAACGAGACTCAGAATCTGAAAGTGTAATAAGTAATTTTCAGTCATAGCCAAACACAATTTGTAACATGTCAGACACTACACAATATGTACTATGTTCGTTCTAAAGCTTATCATAGACCCATACCTCTGACTACCATCATCTACCCTAGTCCGCACTGACTAACCATCCACCTCAGGTCCACTTTACAACCACCTTATCCACACGCAGTCCCAGCCCAGCACCATATCCAACCGCTCCCCAGCCAAGCAAGCATTATACATAGCAGTGCCCACACACCCGTCATCCACTGCAAGTCCCCCAGCAACCACCATAATCCACGAGTCCCCCATTCCACACCATCATCCACTGCGCAATCTGGCAGTCCCCCAAATCAAAAAATGTCAGCTGCATCGCATCGACGAACTTGTGCTGTGTCGTGATTGTCGATGAATGAACGGCATTGAATTTGCCAGTATTTAGGCAAAAAGCTCTCAATTATAATCTTTTTTTTAAAGTCCAAAGTAAAATCAATCACCTGTGATATAGAATCCAAATCGTCGAAAATCATTTATGCTTCAATCCGCGAAAAAACATTTGACCTCATTTGTCGAGAGAAGTGCGCTTCTCTATTGAATCCCTGAGCGTTTCAGGTGTGCCCCATTCCCACCACAAAAAGAGAGAGAACCCACCCATAATTTACAGTGAGAAATTAAACAAAATAAGGCTTTTTTTCGATTGGCTCCCTTCTAGATTTCATTTACTAATGATCATGATCTGCCAAGTTTGGTGCTTATAATCCGGAAAGGCAAATAAAAATTATTAACAGATCAGAACTAGAAGCAGCAGGAAATCGACATTAATGCTCGAGGTCTCGCTTCTCCCTGCTCGTGAAGACAGACCAGACAAATTAATCCTTTACTGTTCTTAGTATATAGAAACAGCAAAAACCTGCTTCCTCTGGGAGGGGAAAAAGGTAATAATACCAGTCCATCTGGTAGGAGTCAGTGTTAAACCACACCAATATTCTTTCAGTATACAGGCAAAATTTGCGTGGGGGGGGAGGGAGAGGGATACAAGGGGGGAATTATTTTAGGCCATGACAGACCGCGGAATATTCCCGAGCATATATGCAATTTGGTGGAGATTGGTCATTTGTTTCAATTCTATAATGATTAGACGTAATATAAATGGAAGAATTGCTACGCAACCAAAGATGGAACAGAGGGTAATGTTTTTTTTGTTTTTTTTTGTCTTTCTTTGTAAAGTTAATGACGGATTACCAGAATGAAACTCGTTGGACAGGTTGGAGTGTACAAGAACAAATGTATTAATTTTGGTGAAGATCCGGATATAAGCATTTTTAAAGGTTTTGCACATTGAGTGAGAGAGAAGGCAAAAACGATAGCTGTGGAGCTGGAATCTCAAAAAAGGTTATAAGAATAATTCAGACAAAGATTTGTGGTCAGGTTGGTGTCTACCAGGACACGAATCAATTTAATTTTGGTGAAGATCCATGATCCAGATACGAGAATTTGTGCTTCTATTTAAAAGCTTTGGTGAACCCATTTTTAAGTAACAATTTCTCTCTCTCTCATCTCCATCGTCTCTCTCCTCTCTCTCTCTCTCTCTCTCTCTCTCTCATCTCTCTCCTCTCTCATTCTCCTACTTTTATTGGTGCCCAAAAACTGCATTTGGCCCTGGGAGGTTCGTGCATTGCGCACCGAGCATTCGGGGTGCATTGACAGATGGGGGCAAAAACAAAAAAAGCATATATCTCAAAAAGTTGTGGAGAACGTGCTTATGAAAAACTTTTTACTTCAGTAGTCGAGAATATGTTTTCACCTCTGTCTGTTTGTGGCCTGTGAACAGGATATCTCAAAAAGTTAAGGACATGATTCGTAAAAAACTTGTGCAGGTTGGGGTGTGCGAGCGAGGAAGAATAATTCGATTTGGGTGAATATATCAAATCCAGGTACGAGAAATTTAAATTTAAAAGTGATTCTTCACCATATATTGAGAATGAGGGGGCCAAAAAATGAGTGGTATACATGATATTTCATAAAAGTTATGGAAAGTTAGAAAAACTAGGTGGATGAGTTGGGGAAGGTGGAGAAGAGCAGGCCGATTTGATTTTTGGTCACATCAGATCCAGCCTATCAGTGAGATAAAAGTAATACTGTTTAGCTGGCAAGAGGTATGCCTCTAACCGAGTGCCATTCTAGTTATTGCCTCACTGATGAATTCACGGAGGCATTATGTTTTCGGGTTGTCCATCCATACATCGTAATCTGTCCGTGCCATACGTACGTCTGTGCGCCATGCAATTTTCTATGCTTTTATGTGCAATCACTTTATCCTATTTACATGAAATTTTCACCACAGGTGTGACTATTATGCAGAATCTTTTTATGATAATATTGATGATACAGGGTCATCTGTGTGGCAATCTCATTGGAAATAAAGGGAAAACTTTGGATCTCTGTATCTCCGAAACCGTTCCACTCGAAAAAAATTGAACTTGGCACATGTCCATAGTACTCACATGGGAAATAAATGTTTTTTGATGTCAATAGGTGCTTGTTGTGATGTCATTGCATATTGTCAAATGCTTTATTCTGATCAGTATATAAAAACTTTGAGGATCAATCGAGGGTTCAAATTGTAATAATGGGAAAAAAAAAATAAAATTGATGGCGTCTTCGGTCCGTGGATTCGGCAGCAATATTCTTTTTCAATGAAAAAACCTAAAAAAATCGACTCTCCAGAACATTTGACTATCGAGGGGAAACTTCACCCACATATGTTCCCCAAGCTTTGGGGATGCCAAGAGTTTTTTCTCAAACATGAATTTAATAGGTCATATGGTTTGGAGCCATATTGGATTAACAAAAATCATTAAAAAAGAATTATTCATCAATCACGTGAACTTAACAGTTATGATTAGTAATCATGGCCTAATATATGTTTTAAATTTCAATCTGATCGGCGTGTGGTTCTGGCACCAGATAATTTAATTAATTTTGAATATGGGTTCAGGGATTTAAATGAAACGTGTGTAAACGAGTATGTATAATGTGAGGAGGCATATCTGGTGATGGTGCATTCTAGTTTATTATGACCATAGTTTAAAGAAAAATTTAAATTTAATATCTCAACAATGTTTCAGAGGAAACTTGAGCATAAGATGTGTAGCAATAGGGTTACTGATAGAAAAGATAATTGTGTAAATTTATGGAAGGTCAATCCGGAGATGTCGACCAGAAGAATGTAACTGATTATTGATCATGCACCCTAAAAGTAAAAGTACAGGTTGGGGCTCAATCGGTGTTACCGATTGGAAGCGGTCATGGGAGAAAATGCATTTGCCTTCGGAGCTTGTTAACTGCAGTGGTTTATAAATCTTTGTCTTCTGACATTTCCGTTGAAACTATTACAAGCGGAGCGATTAATGCAAATGAGAATTGTGAATTACCGGAGCTTGCAATAGAATGGGGAGAAAGGGCAGGTGTGGAGATATGTGTTATTTAAATTGCATCACATGCTCCAAGGTGTGCATATGGTTGCATTACTCTGCAATGTCACCTGTTGATACATCAGCGAGTTGTTGGGTCCTTCCGCTTTAATTTTGAGGGTGCAGGTAATTGTAATTTGTTATACATACCAATAGTCTTATGCTACACCCATTAGGTCTCATTTTTGCCACCCCTCCCAGAACTCACACCCATTGTGTGTGTACATAATTAGATACCCATCTCAGCAAGACACAGTAGTTGTCCAATAGTACCAAGGGACGTAACCTTGAGCACGTTTGGTCAACGTGTGGTTTTTGACTGAATGAAGATATAGTCCTGAAATCAAATTTCACAAGATAATTAACTATCTATGTGGGATTTTCCATAAAGTCGTAGTCAACTTTAAAGAAATGCTTTTATTCATCTCTGAAATTGTTGTTTATTCATTGTCTTTTTAAAATAATATTAATGGCAGTAATTATTTATTTTTGCGATTTCTTAATCTGGAGAACATTTTCACTTTTAAAGGAAGACTTGAATTTGAGAAAAATGGAAATTGTTCAACATGTGGTATAGCCTATTTCTGCACCATGCTGCACAATGAACAGCCAATTGGTCTGAGGCCTGAAAGTTGAGCTTAGTTACAATAAAATCACAGGCAGGCCAAGACAGTTGGTAGAACATCAGTGTATTTCAATAGTAACTTTGAAGGACAATTGGTAGACAATTGGCAAATGCGTTGTGGATAGTAGATTTGAACGATCATTCTGAGCATCGTGAGCGTTGGTGTTCAGATGAGAATCTGAACAGTTCGACCCATTGTGTGACCGTTATTCTCAGGGAGACAGCCGTGTCCTGAATGCACACAACATGAATATGTTTGCCTAGCATATGAAGTGCCCATACAGTTCACTGTGATGCTTATTCGCCAAGTGCTATAGTTGTAGTAAGTTTACACGTCGCATGGTGCACATGGATTTCGTTTTAAAAAAAACCGATATTTTAATGTTGAGACTGACATTGCATGTGTATGTGCAATGTGCCGCTGCTTGAGTGAAGATCGTGGAGTCTTCATGCTGCCAATTCGAGAAGTAAATACGTTGAATGTGGGAAAGGGGGAGAAGCAGTTACAGTGCGGAAAGGGGGGGGTGGATTCTGTGATTGTTTTGAAATAGCGGTAGTGTGTGAACACACCCGAGAGCGGGGAGGGAAGATGGAGGCGGGAGCGGGAGAGGAAGACGGAAGGGGTCAGTTTTGCAATCGGTTCCAACGAATGCATGTGGCCCAGTTCAAAACGACAGTTATCAGTAAGTCTTTAGCATCAGCAACAAGTATATCCGAATGCTTATCAACATTTCTGTTAATTGGACTCTGCTTAACATGTAAAAAAAACTTAAATGCGAGTCTTAAAGACAGCTTGAGTTTTGATACCGTTTATTTTTTATGTGGATTGTCCGCAGATATGGCTGGGTGCTGCATTTGGGGAAACCGAGTCAATGTTCTGCGAACAATGCCTGGTGGTGGGAATGTATCAGGATCGGGTGCGACATCCATCTCTTGCAAATATCTCTCTGACATGGGATGTGTTTGAGCTTATCCGACCTTTCTGTGTACCCCTGACAGAAATTTGTGGGAAGTGATGAGTAGATACTTACTTATGCGTCAAATTTTTGACTTGCATGTTTTTGTTTCGGTGGTCTAACATAAATAACAATTGATGGACAGTTCATTACTCCAATTTGATTATTGCTAGCAAAGGTGCGGCTAATGCTGGGTTCCTCCACACACACCCTCCCATCGCCGCACCTCACCTCCTCCACCCCCTCCACCGCACTCCAACCTACCTCCTATCTCTCTCACTACTCCAGCCCCACTCCCTTGGACTCCTACCACCTTCCCTCCATCATCCAGCCACCCAATCCCTGCCTTTCCCACCCACTTCCCTTCCTTCGACTCCTTACCCAACCCTTCCTGCCTCTCCCTACGTACTCCCACACACCCCTTCTTCCTCCACCTTCCCGTCCTCACACCTCCTCCCTTCCCCTCCCTCTTGACAAGGAATTTTTCGAGGTGTATATTTTGAGAAGTTAGTTCAGGTGCTAAACCTTTTTTTCCCCCCATGACAAACTCTTAATTTGATCCTTGAGAGTAATGTCGTTAGATGGGCAGCAAAATTACGTAAAATCGGTATTAGGTATGTTATTCGTATCTATTTTTGATTTTGAATAATTAGTGAGTCGCGGCATATTGAGAGGTGACGTGACTCTTCGCTCGCTTCGATCATTGTTAACTGTTTTAAATAGCAGTATTGTTTTCACTCTGATACCATAATTTGTGTCATTAAAAGTGAAGAAAAATGTTTTTGAACGCATGTTTGGGGAAAAATAATTATTAACAAATAAAACCCACTTTTGATTCTGACTCAACCTCTATGCTGCTTGTCACGTCTAACTTATCATTGTGGCGTGTCGAAATAGCTGCTCCTGAAGGGAAATTTCATTGAAATAGAGTCATGGAAATATCAATGAAGTATGGGGTGTATTCAGTTATAACTTTATTGTAGATCGCTCGCCCAAGTGGCGTGAATGCATCAATCAAGCACTACCATTTCAAAACCATGTAATAAAGAATGGCTGTGAGCTGTTGCTAAGAAGAAATGGCTGGCTATTATAATGAATGGCTGGCTTGATAATGAATGGCTGGCTTGTATGATGGTGAAGCGTAAGCTGGCTTGCTTGGAAACCGAACACAGCACCTGGACTATTCGAACCTCATACAGTTAGGTTCTCAAAATACACGTAGAGGCCCTGTGCGACATTGATAGGCACGAAACAAAATGGTGGATTAGACCTCTGTATCAGGGGGACGTGGCTGACCAAGGAATAAGCTGTTTTTGGTTTAATTAAATTAACTGTTAATTGCTAAAAAGTTGTGCTGTAACTTTCACAAAAGCAGTTTTCAATTCATGCACCTTGGAGTTATCTTGGTATGCATTGAAAGTTTGGGGTGCTAATGTTTCATGGTTTTGGAGTTATGGAGGAGACAAATCTGACACAATGAACACTACATACACATTTACTTCGGAGAGAATTGGCGTTTCTACTCCATCCAATCCGTTGGAGACTTATTATTTTTTTACGCTCAGTCCCACCGCCATGCACACCGAGTACAACCACAGTTCATCTCATTACCATCCAGGGTTAGTTCTCCGTAATATCAAATTTGGAAATGACATTTAGCCAGCTAAGAATCTTGATGCGCGACGTACCCCAAGTCAAATATTTTTTGCAACTCAGTTACATCCGTTAGTGTGTAGAGCTCAAACAAAAAACAAATCCACAACAACACAACATTTGCGAAATACACCACACACTGCAACACACACACATCAGTATTCGCGGTTATAAGAATAGATTACAACTTACATTTGCGCATCGCGTATTGGTTTTTTTTTTTTTATTTTGCTTTTTCAACACCAGACTGCTCCTTCATCCACCACTTCCTGATATTATTTACTGGTGAATTCTTCACAGAAAACTGCTCTCTTTATGCACAGATTCATACCCTTAATTCGTCTTCAATTATCTTACCATCCTCTGCTCTTGTCTTCCTGATATGCTGTGGTGTGGCAGTTCTTTATAACAACCTTTTCATTCTCTCCTGAAATGCAAATCTGATAAATAGGCAATCATCAGATCATTCCACAAAGCCTGCACTAAGAGTGTCTACACTCAGGAAAGCCCAAAAACGCATTTGTCCAATCTCAAGAATGAGTTTTCAAACTTGTCTCCCTCCTCTAAAACATGTTGGCCCTGTTCAAGTCTCATCTCTGTGGCATGCTCCCCTCCCTCCTACTTAAATGGGCACCATAGCCAACTCCATCGTGAGAAGGCCAAATGCTATTCTGTGTTTGCTAAATTAGTGTCCTACACCCTCTCTCTGTACCCATCCATTTCCAGTCCATACCCAGCTGCTCTGAATTCTGTCTTTGCAACTGAAAAGGTGGAAAGTTCTGGAACTTCAAGTTTCAACTTGCAGACTGGACTGCATCTCAGCTCCATGTACAAAAACCTGCTTCTGTCTCTTGCCTTCCTCCTCTCTACCTTTTTCACCTGGCATTTACAACAGTTCATCTTCCATGCTGCTTGGGAAAATTGGCCAACATCACGGCATACATAAAAAGGTGAAAAAATGGATCCTCCTATACAGAGACCAAGTTAGGTAACTTCAGTCTCACGCCAGTCATTGGACAATCCATCATTGCAGTTTGAATTAAATTTATTCCTTTTCTCAACGCTCAAATCTGAGATCATGAATTTTTGATTCAGACTGGTCACGCTAACCGTTGGACAATGGCTGCTTCTACTCTCCCAACAATGATGGAGGCCCTTAATATCAGACACGATATCAGGCCATCTTCTCGGACATTATCTCGAGCTTTTGATAAAGTCTGGCATCCTGAGCTCACTTCTACAGAACTGATCTGCCGATGGAATCCAAGGCCAACTCGCACTCTGATTATTACCCCTCCACTCTCATCGAAAGGTGTGGCTCTAAACGGAACCCTTTCATATCCTCATCCTGCCAAGGCTGAATAGTGTTTGGGCCACCATCCTTATTCCTAATCTTCATCGATTATCTCGATCTGACTCTCTGGAAAATCCACTTTCTCTTTGCTGAATGATGCTCGCTAGGCCCGCTAGCATGACATCTCTCATCCTTACTGAAGACAAGGAAAGCATCCCTTTCTTTCTCAGACATGAAAATCAAAACTGGTCAGACAACTTGGAATATGTCTTCGATTGCTGAGAAATCCCACATACTCACTTGCTCTCCTAGAAGGAGAATACCGCAAATCTCATCTACTTTCTCACCAACCGTCTCAAAGGGGGGGAGGATCAGTCATTAAACTCTGGGTCTACTCTCAGCACGATATCTCGTGGCAAGCCGCAGTGAAAGTGGCCTCCAAGCCAGGGGCCGACTGGGCATCCTCATGTGATGACATTTGAAGTGAGGGAAAGGGGAGCATTCACCAGAGACTGATTTGAAAAGGTACCACAAGTTTTAGATGGAGGGGACAAGTTTGAAAGTTATTCTTGACATAGGAGAGATGGTGTTTTCGCTGGCCTCTGCGAAGAGTAGACACACTTGTTGCGTGGTTTGGTGGAATGACCTAGCTTGCTTCGGTTAGATTTGCCTTCCAGGAAGTAGAAGCAAGTTGTTTAAAAGCAACTGCCTCACCACAGGATTCAGAGAACCACAGTAGGGAGGATGGGTAATCATAATTGAGAAAGGTTGGGATGATCTTGTACGATTAAGAGAAAGCAGGTTTCTGTGGAAGAATTCCCACGCTGATTGATATCAGCAGGCCAGTAGATATAGGAGACAAGTTCTGAAGTGTTAAAAAAAAAAGAATCATCCCACCTTTTTCCCATTGAAACATGCGCTTCAACATTCAGGGATTTTTTCAAGGAACTTGTTATAGAGTGCGAATAGAAAGTCCTAACACCCCCATTAAACATTTTCACGCTTTTGTTGTCTTATAGCTTGGAGTTAAATTGCATTAAATCAGACTTTTCCACTTTTGATTTACACATTGTACCAACTTCCAAAGTGAAAAACAATTATATCTAGAATTTCAGAAAAGTAATAAAAAAATAGAAAACTCAAATATCTGGTTGGAAGTCAGTGTCACCCCCCGCCCCGAGATAATATTGGTGGAAGCACCTTTGACAGGCAATTACAGCTTGTGAGTCTGTTGGGTTAGGTCTCTACCAACTTGCACATCTTGATTGGAGCATATATTGACAATTCTCTTACATAATGTTCAAGTAAGTCAGGGTTTGCGTGGGGATGTTTGATGGAACAGCAGTCTTCAAGTCATTGCACGATTTTGATTGATTAGTCGGGGCCTCTGACTGGGCCACTCAAGGAATTTATCTTTTTGTTCCTTAGACTCGATTAGCTTTTTGCTGTATGCCTTCGGTCGTTTCTGCTGAAAGGTGAATTTCCCGTCCCAATTTCACACTCTTCGCGAGGCAGCAAGTTTCCTCTCTGATTTTTCTGGTATTTTGCATTCTCCATTTCCTTCTATCTTGACATTGTTCCAGTTCTGTGATGAAACATCCCTAAATGAAGGCACCCACATGCTTCAAGTAGGGACCAGTGTTTCTTTGGGTGATGCGCTGTGTTGTGTTTGGCGAACTAACCTTCTGTATTTAAGCCAAGTTACATCTTGGTTTTGTCGACACAAAACTTTTTCGCCACATGCTTCAGATCTCAGAGTGTTTTTTTTGAATTTCTCAAAAGGAATCAAGTGGGGCTTTTTTTGAGTATGCTTCCTTCTTGCAACCGTACGTACAGGCAGATTGTGGGTGCTTGGGATATTGTTGTACATGCCGCAGTGACCACTCTTTGCATAGGCATGTAGCTCTTCAAAGTTGTATTTGGCTTCTTGGTGGCTCTCGATCATCCCTCCTTGCCTTGGTCGCCGGTTTGGAAGGATGGCCTGATCTAGGAAGGTTTGGTGGTACTATACCTTCCACTGTTTTGATTGTCTTGACCGTGCCTGCAAGGGATAAGTCAAGCTTTGAAATATCTTTTATCCCCTTGATTGTTCTTCCAACTGTTATCCTGGAGATCTTTTGAAAGCTTGTTGAAATGCTCAATGGTTTATCTTTGCTGTGCAATGCATACAGCAGAGGAAAAACTCAGAACGATGAATTTTACTGAAATAATCAGAAACACATTAACACAGGTGGAGGCATTAACTTGTGTGTGTTTGAAGGTGATTGGTTACAATGAGCCCCTTAAATTTTTAAAATTCATTATTCTACGGGGGTGGGTGACACGTATCCATTCCTAGATAATTCTCGTTTGTATTTTAATTAATTTTTCTGAAATTTGTATAATTTGTTTTACTTGGAAGTTGTGGTTATGATATGTAAATAAAAGGTGGAAAAAGTCTGATTTAATTCAATTTAATTCCAGGCTACAAGGCAACAAAAGGTGAAAAATGAAAGGGGTGTAAGACTTTCTATGACACTATATTATATATAAGTAATAATACGGTTTTACGCCTTTGTTGGTGTGTTCAAGGTAAAATGTTATTTTCTATCTTAATCTTTTTCCAGATCAGTCGACGGAGACGATATAAAGGATGCACCTAATATCAACATTTTTCTCCGAAACATATGATGGACTACCACTTTGAGGAAGTGCAGAGTTTAACACTTTCTCTGTATGATGAGGATTCTTCTGCCATGACTTTTCCAAGCATGATTTCTGGGCATTTGACTACTGATACTTAGGCGTAGTTTATGTTTCCGAGTCTCGCTCACTGGTTTGAGGGTGATGCAAGCCGAGCTGTACCCGCCAATTTATAAATGGTGAGGGCATGGACTAGCCTCAACTAGTAGAACTCATTAATCCTTCAATTTATCCTTCAATGTAGCTAAAGAGCTTGTTGCAGTTTCGTTATCTTGCTGGTATAAGTTAACAAGTGTGTAGTTAATTCCATGGGTCAGAGATTTTCCTTACTCCCCAACACACGAAAGTATTGATTTACACAGCGGCTCAAACAGTTTGAAAAACTGGTGGCTGGTCCGAAAGGTCCGATAAATTTCCCATGATTCTGCTGAAAAGTCATCAACTGCAGTAAGACGAGTGAAAGCGGATCATTCGATTATTAAACTGAAGGGTCAGAACTAAAGGAATGGAAATGTGTTTGAGTTGAGTGGAAACGCTGGCAATAATAATTGTCTACGTGACTTGGTACCCCAGGAGAATTGCAATTATATCACCGAAGACATGATGTTGAGTGCAGGCACAAGAAAGACACTAACGTATGCTGGAGCTTGCTGGTATACAGACCTTGATGCTACGATTAGGCCAGTTACCTTAATGGAACCGGCTCGCAGATAGGTTGGTGTCTCCTGTCCTACTGCGTCTTTCTGGTGTTGCACCTCTACTGGTTCTGTTGCTTATTAACCAGCTAGTGGCTTGTGTTGTGTGATCTAACAGTCTGTCTGTGTGGTATGTCTATATGCCCACGTGTCTGCCAGTCAATAGAGCCTTAGATCTTGTTTAAAAAACAAAAAAACCTCTTGGAATCGGCAGGTCCAGTGCCTTATCAACACCCACAACTTAGTCTCACTGTTATTTATAGGGCGGCTCTGAAATATTCAGGTACCCAAACAACGTGTTATTTTTGTTGAATACGATTGCATTTTTGTTTTTTAATTGAAGGTTTGAATGTTTCATTAATTTCTGCAACAGTTGAAAACCTCGTCTGCGTAAAAGCATATCATTTATCCAAAACAAATTTTCAGAAACAAATAATATGCATATTGTTGTAAATATCCTGAGAATTGTATGGCGTTGTCTCAAAATGCAGTGAGCAAATAATACGTTTCATTGGTCTGGCAGACATTTTCAAATAGAAGAAGAAGCAGATCTATTTGATTTGAAAATATTTGATGAACGATCAACAAGATAATGCTGTTTCACAAATATCAAAAACTGAATGAGAAAAAGAGAGGATAAAATAAATAAAATAGGTAATAAAGCAATGAATGGTGGCTCAGAAATGGTCGTTGGAGGTTTTCTTGGCTGGAATAGTCAGAACGAACTAAAAGGGATGTATAATGAATATTTAAATTAACTTCGTGGCCATGTAACTTGTTTTTCATCATTTAATTAACTAATAATAAAGATAAATATATCAGGAAGATATAAACTACGATGCGTGATTCCAGAGGTTGTTTGTGGCTTTTATCTCTAGGTTGGTGTATATATGCGAGACATGACCAAGCCGTGATTGAAGGCGACGGGAAGCCAGCGGGCCACGGAAACACACGGTATGGTTTTCGCCACTTCTCCAGCTTTGGCAGATGCAGATCACGAACGTTTTACACAACTAGCTGACACTCATCGCTCAAAGCTGCTGAATGTCAACCCAGCTATAACGTCATCTTGAGTTTCACAGGCAGGGTGATTCATCATGGTGTGCCATCCATCGGATGGACGTTACTGGGATTCCATCTGCTGGCATTGGTGGACGTTTAAGATCCCATGTATCCTTACGGTAGATAGTTTGAGTTGTCGTTGGCATACATGGCAATTCAATTGCTGCCGCTAACATTGTTCAAACGTCAGGGCTGGCACCAGTCCTGAAGTTGGGCCAAGCTTCCTGTAACCCACAAAAAAGTGGGAAAATAGTGGTCCTGTAAGAAGAAATATTAACAGACTGCATACGCAACGGTGGGCATGCACATACACTTGACTCCCTCCGCTTCCTGACATACTCCTTCGGGAGTGTGTGTCTGTTTCCGTGATGAAGCTTTTAAGTTAGCAGAGCATTTTCTCGTCTTGAAAGTACTTAACGTGGACATATGGTCTTAGAGGTAAATGGAATTGGCAGGATTGGAATGTAGTAGCTGAAGCTACCTGGAAGGGGGGGGGGGAAGAAGGAGAGAGGATTCTAGTTCCCAATGTATGTAAGGTATGTAAACATCAGCATAATTTGTCCGGATGCTGTACGTATAATCGTTCTTTAACCTTATGAACTTGGGAAGTGAAGCAAGGAGCGATATATGTAGTATTGTGAGTGTCTGTGTGAAGCTCATAGTAGGTGAGTGTGCTGTCGGTTGTTTAATTCATCTCCCACTGAAAATCATCTTACTCTACCAACCCCCCCCCTTCCTTTCCAAAAAGAGAAAATAAATAAAAGCACCCTGTGACGTCCACCGTTCTCCTTACTCTTTCTCCTCGACCCCAGTGAGATTAAGTAGGATAACTGAAGGATTTGATGATTATGGCATTGATGGAGTGCAGGCCCCATCCCCCCAGCCAACTTCTGCTTTCCGTGTGAGTTTCCTTGTATTCCTCCGTACTTATATGCTACTCGTATTGCGGTTGTGATGGCTTTTATCGAGCATTTGGATTGTAACTGACTTCTGTGTTTTTTTTTTATCGCGATAGGCTAACTGCATTTTGAGATCCGGCACACAGGATGTGAACCTTTAATGTTGCAGAAAGGTTGGACAAGAGGTGAGATTGTAGCTAGTTGTAGTCAGGTTTCCTTTTCAGGTTTATCATAACTACAGTGGAATTTTAGACGAATTGCAAACCATGAGTATTTGACGCTGTCAAAAAGGTGGGAAATTAAACGGGATGTTCTTTTACCTTTAGTTTACGTTTTAGCTTAAGGTTAGTGGATGGATCAATTAGTGTTGTTGACGATGTGTTTTGCGAACGACGCTGGATTTTACTTTATTGCGCCGTCCCCGCTCAGCGGAGACGGAGTGAATATTCTGGTGTGTTGTCTAATCGGGTGTAATATTTTTTTTTAACATTTGAGTAATAATGGAGAAACTAATGAATAATTAGGTCAAAGGTAAAAGTCAGTGTCACAATGTCATTTTTCATCACTTGACTGAAATGTAAATTCTAATAGAGGCTTGTTTAGTAAATTTTTGCTAATAAAGCTTTATATGAGAATATGAGAATATAACTTTAGATTTGTCCAAAGGTCAAAAGTACCATTTCGCGTATGGAAATAATATTTCCGAATACAAAGTGGACTGACTTATGCATTTTCAGATGCTGTATTGTTTATTTATTTGTTTGTTTGGTTCAACTGGCATGCAGGACAGCTTGTTGCAAAGCAAAAACAATCTTCACCTGACATTATCTATACCCAAGCAAACACTGGTTTTACATTGTCGTTTCCGGCATCATAAACTACTTCCCTTTGGATGCAACGTTTTTCATCTGAGCTGCAGTCCAACTGCACTGCAGATGCATGATATTGATGTTAGACAACTTGGTTTAGTATGACGATGCATAACAATTTTCTTTCGTAATTGCGAATAGCGATTGCTTAATACTGATTCAATGCGAGGCTCGATGATCGGTCTGTTAGAGAGTTTGTCCTGCCCGACCTAGCTGCCAGTGACTGGGCAGCAATGAATATTTTTGTACGCAAGTCTGAGCGGTTTTGTCGCGTAGCCATGGCGTGAAGAGTACGGTTTGGTGGTGTTTTGGGAATACATTCATGGGAAGGGTTAATGTTTTGTTGTTCTTTCTTGTTGATTATTCCCTGTAGGATTTTTTTTGGAAAGTCTGATTACTGGAGTTTCCTGAAAAGAAACACGAACAACTGGGTGTTGATTCCGACCGAGGTTGGTGAGATGGTGTAAGTGTTTGACATATTGTTGTCATTGCTGTGGGTTTTTCACAAACGTCATATTGATTTTATTTTCAAAAGTTTGAGGTGAATGAGTTTGTATCCGAGGTTTGTCAGGGATTGAAGAGTATGTAGTGCATCTTCAGGGGAAAACAACTAGAGTTTAGTATTTGACATATTGTATGCCAAATGGAGAAAGGGTGAACTGGGGGTGGGAATGCAAAGATAAGGGGGTAGTACAAGGAGAGAGGAAAGTGTTTAGGGGATTGGGGAGAGATCAAATGGAGTAGCAAGTTTAGGAAGAAGAGAAGTATGGGAAGCACTTGCATTTTGCATATGTGAGCTTAGTGACTCTTCTTATGATTGTTTTGTAGGAAAACGCATCTTCATAAAAATAAGCTAATGATGAGACACTGCATTTTTGTTGCTTTAAGTTATATAGAAAACACTTGAAACCCAACGTGGCAGCCTCACGGTGTACAGCAGTCACTGTGTGAAGGAGATTTTTGCGAAAAAGATCAAGGTAATTTGGCGCATCATCTTAAGCACACTTCACTGATGGACCATGCAGTGACCTGGCTTTTGCCTTACTCTGCTTTTGCACTTCTTATTAACATATGGAAGCAATAATTGACACATTTTGTACGATTTGTTTAATGCGTCTCCCAAGATATTGTACCAACCTGCTGATTGGTGCCTTTTGTATCCCGCTTATAAATTTATTTAATTGATTATTGTACAGAATCTTTTAATGACATTTATTTCGGTTTTGCTTGCAGGTGATTTGTTAGATTGGAACCGCAAATTCTGTCCTAATCCATTGGGGAGTTTTGAGACTAGTTTCATTGAGCGGAGTAGCAAAGGATGGCAGAACAGTGAGATCGTCATCATTGCAGAGGGGTTGGGGGAAGGGGCTGGGAATGGGGGGAGTGGGGTTCTTGTGATAAATGGCAAATGGTGAGGGTGAAATGTTTGTTTGAGACTTGGTCTTGCAGTCAAGGACAATACGTTTAGTTTCTTATCTGCCAAATATGGTTTCTTGAGATGACATTTATGGACTCGCATCACAAAGTGCTAGACAAGAAAATATGAGAAATTGTTTTTTTCACCAAATAAGGCAAGAGATGGCTCTACTTTGACATATAAATGAAAGAGGAAGGTGGGAGGGGGGTGAGAGTACTCATCAGGTTAAATACGATCGAATCAACCAAGGGTTAGAAATTGATACGACAAAGAGTATGTAATTGTCAAGGCCAGGAAGAAGCAGACTGGATAATGAAGGCGTTGATGTACTCAAACAACAAGGGTGTGGTTTCGCAGAAGCGGCAAAACAACTAGAAAATCAAAATCTAAAGCACGTCAAGTCCGTTTGCACTCGAATAAACTTGAACCAAAAGAAAATCTAAAAAATTAAAATGTTTAAATTTAATTAATCAGTGTTCTAATTCTATAATAATGGTTTGTTGAAAATTGATTGAAAATCCTCATGGTGGAACAAACGTTAAGGCTGGACCCAAGTGCATGAAGCCCAATGCTAACAAGTAAGAAACACGAGTGATTAAAAAGCTAGCCATTTTTGCTGCGAGCAGCGGTGCCTGAATCGGCTATTGCAACCAGTCCTCCGCCAGGGTCGGAGATGGGGAATTAAATACGAAGCTCTGTCCGACGCAATCATCCGTCCATGGTACTTTGTGTACGCAATATTTGAATAACGTGAAACATTAGCTTTCATAATGGCGATATTTTCCTCAATAGGCATTATCTCAACCTATTAGATTACGGCTGTGATTGCTGAATTATGTGATAATAATTTGGTCAAAATGTCAAGGTCAAGGCCAGCTTGGACAACAAGTCGCTGATCTCAAGGTCCCACCTTGGGTGTATGAGGATAACTGGTAATATGAAAGCTACACTTGAACCAGTTTTTTTTTCTTTTAAAAATACAGATTACATACACAAGCCAAGTTATGAGATGGGCTGCATGGCACATAATTCAACCAATACGACAAGAAAAGCAGGTTTAGATAAGTCATGGGATAGATTCTGCATTATGAAAGCTAAATGTTCAAAGGTTCTGAAAATATCACGTACACAAAAGTAGTAGGAAGATAGAGATTGGTCTGGACGGACTGATCGGCCAGTCGGTATGAATTCATTTTAGATATTGTTATTCCAACCTGTCAGAGGGACGGGGAATTAGTCTCATAGCATATTCTCAGAATAGGTTTTTGAGGAATTTGATGATAAACTAAATGGTAAAAAATGTTGCGTCAAGAAACACTGCAACAATAAGCTGAAATGATTTTTTTTAAAACTTTTTATGATGACGTGCACAATTAGGGTTTCTTTCATTACATTGTCGACTCCCAACACATTTGCACATCATCCTCCCGCTCGCAGTCTTACTGGTCCTATACATGAGGTTCAGTCATGAGTATGCATGCTGACTCAAAAAGCTGTGAATATTCTTTTTCTTTTACAACATATCTAATTAGTGCTGAGATAAGCCGAGAGGTACACGCTTGTCTCTGAGCTGTCACTCGGGTTGAATCTCGACCACTATAAACTGCACCGATGTTCACAGCAGGGAGACATCAGTGTGTGTCGCCTTCGGATGATTTTAAAGATGCCACGGTGTGCCTTCACAAAGGTCAGCGACTTATACAGCAAGTAAACAAATATAATTCCTCCTCTAGACATACTTAGTTTGAACCTCGATCCAAATCAAAATCAGTGGGACAAACACTGCACGAGCGTCGATAGCTTCAAAGCAGTCTCCTGAGGCTATTGGGCACGATCCTGGATGGGTCCCACTCCAACGCAAGATATCAACATGCTCATCACCAGCAGCTGGTACAGGTATAACTCGGTTTATGTCTCGATGTGTTCTAGAAAACTGCGACTCAGATCAAAACGTGTGCAATACTTAGATCAAATCTTGTCAATACACTGTGGTGGTGCTAGAGTAAGTGGAGAGAGTGAGAGTGAGTTATGATAGATGGAAGGATGGAAGGCTTGCTCTCGTAGTTCAGGCAGGGATTTGAAATCTGGTTAAGGTGCCGGGGACCCTCCTATATCTTTGTGTGACCGTGAGGATGCATTACATCCATCAATATGCTCGCAGAGAGGGACACCCGATTAAACGGTGCATACTCTAGGCCATATCCGGCCGTGCACACACAAACTATCAAACGAGCCACGGCTTGGCAGTAAAGGTACTTTAGCCATGCAGTGGTAACGGACTCTCGCGCTCCTTTTTTTAAAGCCATCATACGATTTTAGCTTCTGCTGTATGATGCTTCCTAACAGGCGTCCTCGAGTTCTATTGGGTCTCATCCACAGGGCAGACACTCTCTCTTTTCATGTAGGAGCTCTTCATCATAATTACTGGATGTTAATTGGCGCAACATGTTAGCAAGTTTCACGAATTTTGTTCTGCATTTTTATAAATTGTACGTATGGTGATGGAAGGGAACACATAAGGTGCGACCATCATGCAGCTGGCGATCACCACTCACCATTCTGCGTATAAATCCAATTTCAACCTCCATATTTACGTTTTAAACCTTCTTAGTGGCAGGGTCACTATTGTCAACCAGCACGTTTACAACTCATGATGTAGGATTTGGAAGGAAATTCTTCTGAACAGCTGCAATGAGAATAAATACGAATGAACTTACGCCGAAGTTACGTGTTAAGTCTACGTGCTTGGGCTTTTTCCATCGCCATTTTTCCTGAGCTGCAGTCATTGATTTGAATGTAGGGGAAGAAAAATTTCCATGTTGTACATGGACAATAATAAGAATGTTATAAGTAATGAACAAATGGCATAGGTGTGTAGTGTCGAGTGCGGTCTGTCTAATCGGTCTATAAATTTATCAATTCCGTCTGGGGATATTTACGTAAGGTACACCCGACAAGGGATGGGGTACGGAATGCAGAAATGTTCTTCATCCATGGAAGCTTCTTGCTGGCAACCAAGACAGACGGCACGCCATCACGGTTATGTATTGCATGTCATATATGAGGTGTGCGGAGGTTAAATAATTGGGAGTGAAATGTTAACATTATGCAGAAGATTTGAACAACATACGATGATTTGGAGCTCAACACGATATTTCAGCTTTTATATCTGGCAACGCCTGCAGTCGAAGGCTTCCGCCCACACTGCGGCGCACGGTGTTGCGCTGTGTCGTCATTGACAGTGTAATGTAGACCACTTCACTGTACAAAACCTCGCGCACTTCATGCAGACAGGTCTTGAACGGCAACCACGTGTGCGGTGTGCGTGCCTGCGAGCTTCATTAACGTTACGATCTCAACGTTCGGCGATAAGACTTGGGCGGTGTTCAGGATTGTAGACCGAAAAGTCAAAGCATGTGACTTGAACGACGTAACTTCGATCAGAATAAATCGGGCAACATAAATCGAGGTATACTGTACTCATTTTGCCAACTCTTGAAGGATGACAGCGAGTCAACCCCATGGTAGTTATTCAACGTGTTCGAAAAGTGGGATTGAAACTCAGGAATGAAGGATCCCAAGCCGCCATAACATGTAAAGCCAACATTAGGAGTAGTTGAAACTCTTTGATTCAATCATTTCCACAAGGGTTTTCAGGATGCTCTCACCTTTTTAGTTCTCTCTTCAGATGCTACTATTTATTTGTATAGAACCTCACAGAGAATTAAGGTGACGGGGGATGCTTTATGCTTTTAAAACTTTTCAAAAGAGTGTTAAAGTTATTTAACTTGAATTCTTTTTTCCTATTCGCTCTATTTGTCTTGCTCATCCACATAGGCTTGTGCCTCTCTCTCATCGGACTCGCACGTGCATTGCATGGTCATTCACTTACGCTCCAAGTCCAATCTTCCATGCTCCCTTTTGTCTTGTTTGGCTCTTCCCCAATTTTCACACGATGCAGCCACACCAGACATGCATGTCCACAATTCTTTCTATAACGACCGACTGGTCTCGTTGCTCGGACCCGTGGCTCTGGCTTTTTCCGTGCTGCTGCTGTAGATAACGTCGCTTTGCACAGTGGGAGATGGTGTTTTGCATCCTGTGCTTGCGTGGGTTTGTCTAGATTCAAAGCAAGCAAGACGAGTGGCATATAACAGTCGCGTATCTGCAAGCCTAGTTATTTTTTTTTAAATAGTTAGGTGTGAAAGAGAAAGGAATATTCAACTACTTTTTCTCGTCAGGCATGCGTTCTCTGTGATGACTCGTTGCAGGCCATAGGGCTGGAGGGTGAGGTGCAAAGTGTTGTGGAGCGTGGCGATGCACGAAGAAAAAACCCAATAGGCATGTCAATCGGTACGAGTTAAACATATAAAAAATTTCAGGTTTTTGTGTGTAGTGTGTGGTGTGGGTGGGGTGCGTGTTGAGATTGGAACCCAGGTCGACAACTCAATCCCAAGTGTGCATACATTTTCAGTACCTGCAAGCACTCCTCATTCTCTGTTATTTACAGTAGTTTCTTGTTTCTGTGATTATCTCTCAGTAATATCTCAAGTAAAAAGCTTTTTTTTTTTTACACATGTAGTGTCTTGTTTAAACAATAATCAAGAGAGGACTTGTGTCTTGGGATTGCCTTCAGTTATGGTTTTGTTTCCGGCAGTGCTTTACTTTGTCGTAGTGATACATGGCATCTTCATAAGGCTTGGTGATGTGGGTGTTAATTAGTTTTTTCTGCTCAAGTTCTGACTGCACTGAACAGTCTGATGGCAAGAATGTCTTGTTGATATTCGACCAATGTATGAAGGTACTGTTTCAGGATGCAGTGAATGTCCGGAACTTCACGGATGACGCATTGATCCTCGCTAAGGCCGCGAAAATCATCCGTCGGGACCTGTTCTACCATCGAGAGTACAGATTTAATGGGTGATTTCCGCATGATGGACAAAACAAATCAGTTCCATCCAGCCTGCTGTCGATCGTCTCGTTCATATTGAAC
>CM068960.1:86835275-86848809 GCA_035128595.1 Eptatretus atami
GTTGCGTCCTCCCGCATACCGACTGTCATCTCCCTCACGTACAGCAACCTCACACACGCCGTTCCTTCCACCCTCGGTGTTTCTCTCACACACTTCGAAACCACACACGCTGTTTTCCTCGCACACTCTTTCCTTCCACACTCGGTGTTTCCTTTACACACGGCGTGCTGGAAGGCCCGCATTTCGGCACACTCGCCACCCAGGCAACCATATTACTCACACACGCGGTCCCTTTCACTCACACACACCATACATACTCACACACGCCGGTTCCCCTCATCACTCACACACACAATACTACTCACACACGCGGTCCCTTCACTCACAACACCACACACCTATATATACTCACACACGCTGTCCCTTTCACTCACACACACCATACTACTACACACGTGGTTCCTGTCACATGCGGTGCCTTCATCACACGTGGGTGCATTCGTCCACACGGCTGTGCTTCGTCCACACACGGTGCTTCATCCACACACTGCTTCGTCCACACACGGTGCTTCATCCACACACGGTGCTTCTACACCACGGCTCATCACACACGTGCTATCCACACATGCGTGCTAGAAAGCACGCATTTCGGCACACTCGCAAACACACATTTCGACACCACACACACCGGAACAACCACGCTGGAATTAGCACCACCTCAAGGGTCCGGGGTTCCATAACCCCCAAGCTCCACGTGCACCCATTCACAGCACTCGCCCCCTTTACCTCGCAAGGCTCGACCGGACTCCTCCTCATGCGACCCGCACTCAAGGGGCACAGTCCTCACCTCGTTCCTGAAGGAGGCTATCCTGCTGCTCGCACCGGGTCACAAAACACTCCCCAGCTCAACCCATTCCCTCACTATCCCTGCCTGTGTGTGCTCGTCAATTACCTGGAGTTTCCTCTACTTGCTTTATCTCAGTCACCTCGTTTATTATTTCGTTTCTTCCTGCTTTTCGTCTCTGTTTCCTGTTCTATTCCCCGTGTCTCTGTACATTTTATTTCGTCACCGCGTCGTTATCTCCCTCGCCTCTACGTGTCTCATGCACGTCTCCGTCATCCCATTTAATTTTTCCTGTGTGTCACCGTCACTGTTGCTTTCTCTGTCACGACCCTCGCCCAAACGTCTCCCATTATTTTGTCCTCCACCGCGGGGCCGAAACAGTCCACACTCCCCTTGTCGGTCGGTCGAGCTGCCACGTGGTGCCGCCATTTTGCACACCGTTGTCCGCGTTTCACTGCACGCAATTGCCTTTATGCCCGCCTGCAGGCCTCGCCCCATGCTCTGCATCTCACCCCGCAGCGTTTGCACATCTCATCCATTTTTGCCAGCAATATTTCTAATAGCTGGTCCATGTCAGGTGGCCGGTGGCAGTCGCTTCACCATTATCGGGCGCAGATCCGCCAGGAGAGGAGGGATTTTGACGGAGGAGGGAGGGGTGTCATACACCGCGCCCGCCGCTGCCCATTGCGGACTCTGCATTTATTTGCGGGAATAGTCAACCTGCATAATGGGAGTGTCCTGCATGGTCATTTCGTCCTGAGCCATAGATTCTAACATTCCAAATCCATTCCTAATCCCTCCTGCCCCTGCTCGCCTTGGCTGAACATTTACGTGCTGGGATAAAATTTATAACGCTCGTAATTTGGGACACGGGGTTTGCTCCGTATACCCTGATCCGACTCCGTAAATTTGCTACGGAGGCGGAGGGCCGAATCCCACTCCTGACACCAATTGTTACGGGCTGGGGGATCGGCCGCCAACCGACCCTCTGAACGGAGCCGCAAGTCGAGTCGGCCCGACCGATCGCCCGAATATAGATCGCCTCCCGGATAACTCCGAGCGACGGTCCTTGTACAAGAACCGAAATACGCCAATCGCAGATCACGTGGGTAGGTCGATTGCCAATCTTCAATGTACCTAAATACCCACGTGATCCAACTACCGGGTATTCCACCCTCGACGGAACTCGTACGGTAAAAACGCCGAGGCGAGCTTGTCCGTGCGCGATTCCGAGCGGCGTAATCGCCGAGAACCATCGTCCAAATGTCCCCTATTACGGCAAACCAACGGCTTCTAACTCCCAACACACGAAATGTTCAGTCAATGAGGGAATGGACGCAACGAGCAGGTTTACATTCAACACAAGGACATTTATTAATAATGAAACACGTATGCAATTAAATAAGGCAAAACACGTATGCAATTAGACAAGCAACAAAGTACGACAAAAGAACTACAACCGTCTACTTATTATGTACAGTCATTTACACTTAACAGCTGTTCCTACTTATTAGACGGGCCCCGGACACACGTACGTACGCGCGCCACACACACACACACAACACACACACACACACCACACAACACACCAACACACACACACACACACACACACAAGAAACGGTGGCTGAGGCCTTTAATCACGAGCTCCAGCTCGGAGACAGGTGAGCTGAAACTCAGAGCTTAGCTCGAACCTTTCCACCTCGTGTGGTCTTCAACTTGTCCGGACCCGGCTCCAGCGAGAGCGAGCTGATCCAATCGCCGTGATCCTTCCCGAGCTCGCGCGAATCCTCCGCGCTTCTCAACACGTCCGGTGAGACGAGGCGCCGATCTCCTGTCGATCGTCGCTTCCCCGAGGATCCAACTCCAAGAAGCGCCGATGCGTCGCACCAAGCCGGGAAACAAAATGGAGAATGACAAGCTCCACGAACCAATAGGAAAGAAGAGAAGAAGAGAAGAAAGGAAGAAGAGGAAGAAGCTCCACTCGCAGCTTGAGCCGAACAACCGGCTCAAGTTCTTCCAAAACAAAGCAGCAGCCGAAGCTCACTGAGCCAGCCGAAGCTCACTGAGCCAGCCGAAGCTCACTGAGCCAGCCGAAGCAAAAAGCTTCCGAAGGCCTCAACCAAGCAGGACCCGACGGTCTGCTGGGCGGCTACTCTTCTCCGAAGCAAAAAGCTTACTGCTCCCACGGACTCAGCACACGAACTCTGCCCACGAACTCAGCCCTACCACGGGACTCCCTCGAACTCTTTACACGGGACTTTCACGAACTCAGCCCACGAACTCAGCCCTACCACGGGACTCCCACGAACTCTTTACATGGGTTTCACGAACTCATCCCACGAACTCAGCCTACCACGGACTCCCACGAACTCTTTACATGGGGCTTTCACGAACTCAGCCCACGAACTCAGCCCTACCACGGGACTCCCACACGAACAAAGAAAGGATGTCCTCTTTATCCTTTGCACCCCCTCCCCGCACCCGGCGTGACTCATGCCCTCGTGATCCACCCCCTGCTCAACCACGGGTGGGAGGGAGTTGTTGACGTCACGGGATGACAGGGTTCTTCTTCCTCTTGCAGAAGAGGGGAAGGGACGTCTCCATTGTTTCGTTCCCTAACTATTAAATCGATCCGCAGCGCATCTAATCGATTTCTGAACATTTAAACAATGGAAGGTGAGCTATCGAGGGACAAGCACTTATCGACATAATAGATGACTAAGGGAACCTGTATGTTGTGTGCAATTGAATTCCAAATTCGTAACAATATAGTCTTAGCCTGGTAGTTGTGTAAACGGCGCTATGGCTGCTCTCCTTCGTGCCCTGAAGCAATGGCAATTCACAAGAAATGAGACCATTACTACCTTTTGAGAGTTGGTGACAAAATCTGACGTATATTATTCCGCTTGACGCGAACTTTGCGTCCTTTCTCGGCGACGACGTCACTTGGCTTAAGAAGAAGGCTGCAAACCCAAAAGGGTTTTGCTAGTGACCTGGCTGAAGTCCCCAAGGATCAACGACGTGTTACGAATCTGGAAGCCTTGTGCACACAGACAGACAGCAGTCCCGAAGCTTGGTTATTTCGATAAGTGTGTGTTTATAGTTAGGGCCCCCTACCTGTGTCTAATGGGAATTACATGTGTGCGCTGCGACTTACTTTTTTAGTCGGGATTTTTGCAATACAAATCGAGCCTCCAGCCAACCGAAACCATCACTCCTTCACTTCGCACATCGCGCCATTACACACGCGTGTCCAGCCACGTACGTGGGCGGAGATTTCCATCCCCTCAGACCGGGACTCCGGCCAGGAAGACAGGGGCGTGCCCCTTGGCCAATCAGGCCACAGAAGGCGGTTTTCCCACGACACGCCGGCCAATGAGAGTTGAGATGGCCACAGAAGGCGGTTTTCCCATGACACACCGGCCAATGAGAGTTGAGATGGCCACAGAAGGCAGTTTTCCCACGACATGCCGGCCAATGAGAGTTGAGATGGCCACAGAGAGCGACCTTCCCACGACGTCCCATCCAATGAGGGTAGAGAGCGCCTCAGACAGCGGTGTGCTCACCCCGGAGGAGAAAGGAATATAAGAACCGCCAGGCTGGGTAGTGGTGGTGAAAAAAATGATCGAGGTGGTGGAGGTCGTCGTAGTGGTAAAAGGGTCGTGGTCGCCATCGTGGTAATCATCATCATCGTGTTGCGGGTTCGAGTCCCGCCGATCCAGGACGTCGAAGACCACACGAGGTGGACAGGTCCAAGCACAGGCTCTGGTCTCAAGCTCACCTGTCCTCGAGCTGGAGGCCTTCAATAAAGACCATTGGGGTCCATTTCTGTGTGTGTCTGTGTGTCTGTGTGTGGGCCCGTCTTTAAGTAGCAACTGGATAAGTGCTTTTGCTTGTACATTGACTGCATTTCTTATAGTCGGTTTAACTCTGCTCTTGTGTTCCCTTTCCCCCCCCCCCTATTGTAAATAAATCCCCTGTTAAATGTTTCAGCTCATTTTTGTGTTTCTTTTCTTGGTTTAGCACGGTGCGTGTTGAGAAGTAGCAAGGGTAAATTGTGCATTTGGACCAACGGACCTCGGTAACCATCCGCTCGGGTTATGCACGGTTCGAGCACGCTACTGGCTCGTTCCGCTTGAGCTCCGCCGAGGGTGAATTTCCCCGGTAGTTTGGACGACGTGGGTATTTAGGTAAATTGAAATTGGCAATCGGCCCTATCCCACACGGTCGACCTATTGGCGATCTTCGGTCCAATAAGGGACCCGTCGGCTCCGGAGTTATCCGGGGTGATGACCTATAAATTCCGGGTGTTCGGTGGAGCCGACTCTACTGCTCCATCTAGCGGTCGTGCTCGTTGCCGAAACTCGGCCCCACAACAGGCGCACTGCCGCTCAGAAGAATGCGCACATCGACCTCATGCTCGGGCAGATTGCTAATTTATGCCCAATCGTCTCGCGTAACTCCATCATGAAGTCGTCGACGTCAGTAGCAGACATCTGGCAGAAGATAAGACAATATTTCGGTTTTCAGTCAGCAGGCGCTCATTTTTTGGACCTGGCCAATATCAGGCTTAAGCCAGATGAACGCCCAGAAAACGTGTCCCAGCGGTCGACTGCCTTCTTTGAAGATAATCTGACAGGTGGTTGTGACATCACCCACCATGGTGAGGCTATCGCTGCAGATGAGGATATGACCCCATCCCTTGAGAACACAGTTGTATACTTGTGGTTGTCACTCATAAACCCTTCCCTTCCACAGCTTGTCAAGCAGAAATATGGTGCCGAACTTCACAACTGCTCACTGGCTTCGCTCAAGCCCAAAATCTCACAGGCATTGTCATCCCTCCGAGAAGAGTTATGCACAATCGAGGACAGCAGAACCATGCGTAACACCGGCGGCTTTAACTTCAGATGCAGTACACCCGGTCGTAATACGCCCAGGAAAGCATTTATGCCAAAATGCACAGGATAGGGATGTTTGGAGAAATCTGATCATGAATGTCACCAGAAGTTGGCCACAACTTGATGGAATGATATAACTTGATAACTATGATCAAAATGAAACTAGATAACTATGACGAAAATGAAAACGTCAGATCACAAACTGTTCTACACAACATACTGAAGGGCCCATTCAAAAATGATTTGCAGTGGCCTGCAAAAGTATTCACTCCGATCAATGACACATTTAGATGAATTATGTAGAAACAATTTTTCCAAATGAACTTTTTTATTCATGACTGAATAGATAAAACTATATACTGTTATAGTTGAAGGAGATTTCATGTCAGGAATACCTGGAAAAAAAGGTACAAATCAAACTTCACTGGTTGTAAAAGTATTTAACCCCTGAGGTCAGTGCTGAGTGGAAGCACCTTTCGCAGCAATGATTGCTACGAGTCTCTTTGGGTAGGTCTCTACCAGCTTTGCACAGTGAGATGGTGAAATCTTTGCCCATTCTTCACGTGAAAATTGCTCTTGTTTTGCCAAGTTTGATGGGGATCTTCGATGGACTGCAATCTTCAAGTCTCACCATAAATGTTCAATTGGGTTCAAGTCAGGACTTTGACCGGGTCACTCAAGAACATTAATTTTCTTCTTATTCAGCTCCACCAATGTGGCTTTAGCTTTGTGCTTATGGGAAATCTCATTCAAGATTATGGGAAAGCTTGCACAGAAACGTCCAAAATGGCCATTCAGCTCATAGTTGCAAAAATATGGGCTGAAAAGAAAGAGCAACCCGATGGCATCCAACATGCCGTGTCTGAGAACAAAAATGACTGCACTGTGGTCACAACCTGCGACATAAAAAAATATCTACATAAATATATACATATAAAAAAATGTATATATAGTGTTACGGTTGTGGAAATTCGCAGAACACCTAAAGTCCTTAGTTCAGTTATCTTGCTAAGCATGTGTTTCAGTTAGATTTCCCCACCTTGTTTAATGGGATTATTCGTGTGGACAGGGCTGTGAATCTTCAGGTAGCCGTTTTTCTTTGCTATCGTTATTTTGGACCAACCGCTTCACAAAGCACCTTAACCACAACCCTCATAACCACACCACCCGGTTTCCACCTCGGCACACGGTTGCTAGAGGCCTGGCCTCGTCAGGGAAAGCAGGCGGCCCGTTCCCCCCTCCCCCGGACGAATGGCATCTCCACGGTGAATTCCACCCGGCATGTGGAAGAAGACAAATACAGCGCGAGAGAGCTCCCCGATTTGGCGAGAAAACGCTTCCTTCGGGAAGTTTCCCGCATGTTCTGGAAGTTTCCCGCATGTTCTGGAAGGAGGGCGAGGCGAGAGCGGAGGGGCGGAGCGTGGGTAATAAAAAGGGCGCACGGAGCGTTCGTTCTCTCTCTCTGGGGTTGCTGCCGCTCTCTCGCTGTCATGCTGAATGCCTCTCCGGTCGCTGAATCTCTCTCTGGAGTTGTGCTGAGAGAAATCTCTCTCTGAAGTTGTGCTGAGAGATCTCTCTCTCGGCGTTGCTGAATCTCTCTCGTCGTGCTGGAGTTGTTGCTGCCGCGGAACGCAGGAAGGAACTGTGCTGCTTCTGCCGGAGCTGCGTGAAGTTCTGGGCTCGTGTCCGAGTCAGGAGCTTGGTAACGGTCGGTCGTGGAGGTCCGGGTGTTGCAAAGGAAACGCGGGCTGGAGGCGCAGCGCTGCTGTGTCGCGCGAACCGCGCGTGCTTGTGAGGAGAGCCGAGAGAGCTCGCCTGCCGCTTGGCAAGGCTGGGCACACACCGCGGCTACGCTAGCTGCCGTGGGGACGGGATGTCGCGACTCGCCCCATCAAGGCACCACGAGGGTGCAGGTAACCTGCAACGGTCTCGTGGAACTCTTTCGGTCTGCCAAGTCCCACGCCATAAAGACCCAAGAGGTCCAGTCTGACTCCCTTGTCTATGAGGGTGTCTTTTTCCTGGGGTTTTTCTTTGAATGCATGTTGTGGCGCCGAGTCCGACAAGTAAAACTTAAGTAAATGTACCTGTGAATAATATAATAGTCGGTTGTAGTGTTTTCGCCTTGCCCGTGTCTTTGTCCCCGTCCGCAGTCTTCAACAAACAACTACATGCGTGTTTTTTTCCATCATTTCTTACCTGCATGACTGCATGATTGTTTGTATATGTGCTGTATAATAAATGTGCTTGTGTAATGTTAACCCGTTCATCGTGTCCTTTTTCCCCATTGGAACGCCATATTGCATCTCGGAATAATAGTTGGTTGTTAAATACCGATAATAGAATCGGGTCCGGCGAGTCTGGCGATAATACCGCTCGGTTATCCCAGAACTGAACGAACCGCTTAGGCGGTTCGTGTCCAAACAGGCCTTCGCCGAGGTATGGTCCCTCGGTAGGTTACCCGCGCGAATACTTAGGTATATCGATATCGGCGATTGACCCTGTCGCGTCGGGTAGAAACGGACTAGGGCCGTGGTGGGATTAAAAACACACCCGTGACTGGTTTCTGGCGTTGTTCCAGAAGTCACGACTGAATTGTCCTTCGGTGGGCGAGGGCCGTTATTAGTTAACGGCGGTTTCCAACTATGCACGCCGGGCGGGCGTAGATTCGTAACAATATATATGTATGTATGTACTTGGTAGAGAGTTTAATCATATGGGGCCATTCAAAAATTACCTAAAGCTATTTTTTTTAGGGAGACGCGTACAGGCTTGATTAAACCTTACGAATAATTTTTGTTCGCCATATGATTCGAATTTTTGAGGTCCCTCATCGAGATTAACACTCAATCAAAACAAAGCCATTGGAAATCTGACGCAACAAACCCAGACAGTATATTATAATCAGCACAGTCCTTCAGACCTAATGTGCTAGGCCCACCAGAAAACCAAAATGGTGGCCATATCATTTCGTCTGGGTACCATGGTGGGTGGAGTGAAGCGACCAATGTAGGTGTGGTCCAGCAACTGTCCGAATCATGGGTGCACATCTCAAAAATCAACGCCCAACAATAACCCCACCAACAACAAAAACAACAGCAGCAAGAGCAATGTGGAGGAGCTCTTGAAGACCTGAAACATGTCACAGGTAAAAATCCACCTCATGTATCCGTTGGCAAGGGTACACCACTACTTCCTCCTCAAACTCACATCGGCATGATGCAAATCTTCAGAAACCAAACAAAAAGGACATGAAACTGAATTACAAACACTAAAATGATTCAATAAAACACGAGTCAGTAAAATCATGTCAACAATTCTCCAGTCAATATCATCCGTTCACTTAACAACCAGAGGGACGTACATCGAGGACCATTGCGGGTGAGAGGAAGACCCCAGAGGCAGACTCTTCACACATGGAGACCCAAATTAATCTTCACACAAAAAATAGTAGCAGACAGTGACAAAGGTGGTATAGACGCTTTTTTATAACACAAGAAGGTGGAGAGGAATACAGAACCACCGTTTCTGTAAATGTAACCGAAGTTGTCTGTAGCTCAGGAAGAAGACTTCCAGTTTTTGAGTGATGGTTGGTTCTCTCCAGGGGTCTCTGCTAATTTTCTCAAAGATAAGTTTCCGGTCGTTGTTTGTGTTTTGACTTTATTTTGTTGCCTCCATGTTTACTGTTTGTTCTTAGTTCAGTTTTGTTTCAAAATTTGTGCTTTTTGGTGAGTTTTTGTCGGTCTTGTCATATCGGGGTTTTGTGAGGCATACTCATCAATGTGCACAATCATGTTTATTTGTATTTTCTCCTTAGTAAAAGTTTTTATTTTCTTCACTTTTCCCTCCACTCTCGTTCTATCCCTCCCAACTAAACCCTCTGTTTCATGTGTTAAAAAAAAAAACAATCTTGAAGGACTAACAATGGTTCACGAGCGGTATTTGACGATGTAGATTGTTTCAGAAATCAAGGATGAGACAATATGATAATTTTTGACCAAGTTATAATTAATTATAGTGGCCTTCAATCAACAGCTGCAAAATGTCGAAAACCCGGTTTCGTTCAACAACTTTCAAATTTGACCTTTGCATAACCTGTAAAGGTCACAAAACAATGTGGACATTAAAATAAGGAAACAGGATACGTGCTATAGCTTATTGGAGTTAGTTCGTCGAAGAAGGTCGAAAACCGGTTCGATTCCCACAACTTTGAAAATTTGACCTTTGTGGCCTTAAAGGTCAAAGGTCAAGGATTATGGTCTTGTGCACAACTTCCTCTGGAACATTCCAGGAACAATATAACGTCATATAGGCTATATGGCATTTCGCACTCCTCGGATTATCCATACTTTGATGAAATCAGCGTAAAAACAAACTTGAAGGGGCGCCACGGCAAGGTGTTCAGATAGAGCAAAATGGTTTCAAGACTTTAGGTGGGGAATGACCTCAAGATTATGCATAAAAAATATTGTCATCCTAGCTCTTAAAGTTTGGGCGGTCGTATGATTTTTATGTCAAAATTCGCAATTTTCTAAGTTTTTGACCTTGTGACCTTGACCTTGGGACGAAAATGAAAAATTGGACAACGACAAGTTTTAGATAATTCATTTTGCTATTCAAATACCGAAGAACCCATTCCATTCCATCAATCCCGAGGAGAAGATAGATTTTTAATCCGACTACCCCATAAAAATGGCTATTTTTTGGGCGTGGCTCCACCCACAATGGGCGTAGCACACCCTCATCCAGGAAAACACAACTAGATATTGATATCGAACACATACCAAGTTTCCTCAAGATCGGATGAAAGTCCACGGAGTTATGCTCTGGACAGACAGACACACAGACAAGCCGGTAGGCGGACATGGGTCGTCGATCAAGTCGAATTTAGTCGTTTTTCAGCCGTTACTAGCCAACAAAAGCGTCCATAGCAACGGTTCTTTCTCACACATAACTAGGACATACCATGAACCTACCATACCAGTTTCATGTATATCTGACTCATAGTCTCTGAGATATAACGAACTTCGTTTTTTATTGTTTTCGACCAGGGTTCATTCAAAGTCTATCTTCTCCGACAGTTTTCATAGGATCCGGCTGGAAATTTTGACAACATGGCTGAATGTACTGCCCACAGTCGCTCGTGGCCCGATTTTTGATTTTCGAAAAAATTAATTTTTGAGATATTTTTGAAAATTTCAAAGTTCCGTTGCTAGGCAACGGATGGGTCCATAGCAACGGTTCTCATTTGCACACAACTAGGTCATGGTATGAACCTACCAACCAAGTTTCATCGAAATCGCCATTGTATTAACGGAGCACTGGACCGAACAGAGGGACAGAGGGACAGACAGACAGACAGACAGACAAACATATCGACGGAAATACTGATAATAAGGGTAGACTAGATTGACTATACTACCCAACATAACGAATATAGTGGTCACTCTGGCTGGCGCTCGTGAACCAATTATACCACAAAAAGACACCGTTTCCATTCTCATCAGTACCACACGTAACCACGTGACTTCCTGCACCGACTCTTCTTCCTCCTTCCTCCTTTGCTGATCTACCATCTTCCTTTTACTTTTGCCGTCCCACATTCACCACACACCTTCACGATTTTTTTTCTTCAACCTTTCCTTTACCAATCTTCCCTAATCTTTATGGGAAAAGAAAAACCGTCCCTTAAAATGTTTCAATTTCCTGTTTCACACGTGTGCTTCTCTGTATTGTATCATAATTCACCACTCTTCTTCAAAAGACTTCATTTTCGACCTCTCCTCCATCCCGTATCTAAAACGTCCCAACTGTTACAACGTTTCTTTTCTCCCTTCTCTTAATTCTCCTTTACTGCTTCCCTCACGTGATGTCTTTAATCACATCTCTGACTCCCTAGCATCTCCACCTGATTACTCCCTCCTCCCGGAATGACAGGCTTGAGCTTCGTCCTCGCTGCAGAGTTACTCTCTTCATCAAAAATTATATTCCCCACTCTCCATGCACTGCCCTCACTCCCCCACACCCCTAGTAATACCTCTGGCTACGGCTTCCCTTCCACTCCCACCTCGTGTTTATATGTGTGTTGTACCGTCAACCAAACAGTGATGACTCCATTTTCACCTCGCTCACCGAAAACATGGACCAACTTCTATCCTCCCATCCCACGTCTCCTAAAAAACTTTCTCTGCTGCTCTTGCTCACCCTCCCTCTATTCACCCTCTCATTTTCTCAAGGTCATCTGCCGTTTGCTTGGAAATCAGCAAACATCACCGCTCTGCAAAAAAAGGTGCAAAAACAGTTCCCTGCAACTACAGACAAATCAATTGTCCCACAATCATCAGCAAGGTCATGCAATCCATCATCACTTCAGACATTAAATCCTTCCTCCTCTCCAATGGCCTGACTTCCGATCAACAATTTGGATACAGACCAGGTCACTCGACCCTGCACTTGCTGCTCCTGCTTTCCCACTAATGGATGGAGGTCCTCAATGACAGACATGAGATCAGAGCCATCTCCCTAGTGCTAGACATATTGCGTGCTTTCGATATGGTCTGGCACCCCGCCCTACTCACCAAACACTCTTCTTATGGTATCCAAGGCAATCTCCACTCGTGACTCGCAGACTTCCTGTCCTTTCGCAGCCAACGTGTGGCCTTTAATGGAGTTCTCTCATCCCCTCTTCCTGTCCAGGCTGGAGTTCCTCAAGGTAGCGTTCTGGGCCCTGTTCTTTTTCTGGTTTTCATCAATGATCTCTCCGACTCTCTGGAAAATCCTCTTTATCTCTTTGCTGATGACTCCACCCTCTGCCGTACTATCTGCCATCCCTCACATCGGCAAGCAGCAGCTTCTTCACTCTTTGTAGACCTGACAAATCTCGTACTTTCACGATGTCTCTCTGAAAGGACTGTCTAGAACCCCCCCCCCATCTACTTTCTCAACAATCCTCTGAAAGAAATCCTTTCATTCAAGCTTTTGGGTCTCACTGTCTGCCATGATCTTTCCTGGGAAAGCCACATTTCCAAGTTGGCTTCCAAAGCCAGTCGCCGACTGGGCATCCTCCATCATGCAGTCCTTCCTTGGCACACCTGAGCTCTTGACCATGTACAAACCTTTCATTTGCAATCTGATGGAGTACTGCTGTCCCCTCTGGGCTGGTGCTCCCGCCTCACACCTTCCTTAGTTTGACGCTGTGGAAACCAAGGCATTTAAGATCATTGGTACCTCCCACGATGAGGCTTAGTCTTTGGGTCTCTCACTCTCTCACCGCAGGTGGTCGGTGGTCTTTCTATCTTCTACCGTCTCCTCCCCGGCCTTGCCCCCCCTCCCCACTCTGTCTGCGATCTGTCCCCCCATATTTCCACAGGGCACTCAAGGTCCGCCAGCAACCCCTTCTGGGAAAACTAACAAAATCACGAATCGCTGCTCACCTTCACTCTTTCATTCCTCTTTTTCCCCACCTTTATAACAAACTCCCACACTCTCTTCATTCCCACTCTTCCCTCCAGGTCTTCAAAACAGCTGTTCACCACCATCTCTTATCTCCCCCCATCCAAAACCACGATCTTTTCTATCCCTGTGAATCCACCCCAAACCCACCTCCTTCAAATTCCCTGCTTTCCTTCCTGAAAGCCCCTGTGGTGTAAAGACCTGAAAGTCCCTGTAGTGTCCATCTTGTTTACCCCGTGTACACCGCCCAATCCCTCTCCCTTCCACAGATCTCTTAATGTCTCTGTTCCCCACTGTTTTATGCTTCCCTGTCCCACCCTTCTTGTCTCCTGCTCCCCTTGTTGTACGTTCTGTGAGCTCTTATACGAGCCTCGACATTGTATATATATATATATAT
>CM068960.1:86854131-86874041 GCA_035128595.1 Eptatretus atami
TATATATATATTAATTTTTGGGGATAATAATTTACATTTTGCATTATAATTTATATTTATGTTTTGTATTATCATTACAATTTATATTTTGAATTATAATATATTGTTGCGGTTCTGGAAACCGCATCCCTCCAACACCAATAGCAGCCAACATACAGTGGTCCCCAGACAGTTATTTCATTAATGTACGTTCAGATAGTCCCTTCCTTCTTGTCGAGTGGGTCGAACGGGACAGTGCGTTGTGTAAATCTCATAGCTCGGTCTGATTAAATCTCTGACCGCATTCCTATTCTTTCTTTTTCTCCATTCCTGAGGTAAATCCAAGCAAGGGGTCCTCGCGTGAACCAGCAGGTGCTACGCTCAAACACCCATTGGTAAAAAAAAAAACGCAGCCGCGCCACACTGACTGTGGAACATGGGTCCTTGCAAAAGCCAGCAGGCATTATGCTTGGACGCCCATTTGTAAAAAAAACGGCCGCACCCTTCCCGTAAGAATGCATCCTCGCAGAAGAAATAGGATAAAACAGAATAAAACACCAACCACTCACGCTGCACGGAGCATGTGCCCCACAGCGGCGAACCCCACCCACTGTTCAGCGACTAGTATAGTGTGTTGTGTGGGTGTGTGTGTGTGTGTGGTGTGGTGTGTGGGTGTGTGTGTGTGTCATGGCGCCTGTCCTCGCTTAAGTTAAGATTATGCAATAATTATATCGAGATAACTCTGCTCCATGTCTGCTTTTGTAAGTTGCTTGGTTATTGTCGCACCACACTTTTCTTCCTATCTCTGCTCACATACAACAATAAACTATATTCACAGTGCCACATACCTTTCCTCGCCTGCCTGTTAATAAATCCTTTGTAGAAATGTTTCCAGCTCATTTTTTTCTTTTCTTCCAATGATCCAGCATGGTCCCTATCCTAACTTAGCCGGGACTTTATTCCCAACGATCCGTTCCTTTTAGCTGGTACGTCCTTGGCAGTGTGCTCGGCTTGCATCTGATTGGGTAAAGTGATCCGGCTTGGACAAGGCGTACCGAGGGTGTGTCCCCGGTAATTAGGTCACGTGATTAATTAGGTAACCCGGTTAAGCGATATACGGAGGACCCGAGGTCACGTGGTTGAGTTATTGGCATTCACGGTCGGTTAGCAACCCGCCACGTCACAGAATTATCCGTGTGTGACGGCCTGCAATTCCGGGGAGTCTGGTGGGAACCCGAGATAGCTTCCCCCCTTCCCCCCCCCCCAGTGGTCTTCTCACCTGACCCCGGCCCACAACAATATATTTATATTTTGGAGTATAATTTAGATTTATATTTTGGAGTATAATTATATTTAAAGGAGAGAGAGAAAAGGGTGGGAGAGAGAAAGAGAGGAGGGAGAGTGAGGGGTAGAGGGGACAGAGAGAGGGGAGGGAGAGGAGTGAGAGTGGAGAATGAGGGCAAGGGAGAGTGAGGGGGCATGGGGAAGTGAGAAGGCAATGGGGGAGTGAGGTGGGGTGGGGGAAGGGAAGGCAGCGAGAGGTGTGAGGAAGGTAAGGCAAATGTGCATGGAGCGTTAATTATGATTCAGACTGTCTCATCAAAATGATTCTGCATCGAATAACAGTGAAGATAGAAACAAAATCATCACTGAAATCCATTTTGTGCCAGTCACACTATAAATAACGCCCAGAGACAAACGCCTGGACATGTCCAGAGACAACCACTGCCTGGACACGTCCAGAGCTAAGCCATCCGGAGACAAACACCGCCTGAACACATCCTATACAAACTCCTGTCCAGGCATAAACACCGCCTGGAAATATTCAGAGACAAACACCACCTGGATGCAGCTGGACCCTAGCTGTCCGGAGACAAGCACTGCTCTCACACGTCTGGAGACAAATTCCCGTCTGGACACGTCCGGAGACAAATACCACCCAGACACGTCCGGAGCCAAGCTGTCCAGAGACAAACACCACTCGGATGCATCCGGAGACACGCACCGCCCAGACAAATCCGGAGACAAACCCTGCCCGGACATGTCCGGAGACAAACCCTGCTGAACATGTCTCTGAGACAAACACCACCCAGACATGTCCAGAGACAAACACCACTTGGACATGTCCAGAGACAAACACCACCCGGAGATGTCTGGAGACAAACACCGCCCGGACATGTCCGGATACAAACACCACCCGGACATGTCTGGAGACAAACACCACCCGGATATAACCACTATCCAGACACATATGGAGATAACCACCGCCCAGCCATAACCACTGTCCAGATACAGAGAGAGAGAGACAGACAGACAGATGTAGGAGAGTTAGCAGAGAGAATGTTATGCTTTATGAAGAACACCACACACACACAATACACACACACAACACACACACACACACACACACACACAAAACACACACATTAATGCTTGGCCGATATCGGCAATTTTTCGGGAATCATCAAATTGGAGTCAGTGTGATTACCGACTACAGTATGCACTGTACACAACCCAAAAACCTTGAGTAGCTTTCACCAAAAAACAAGGTTGCATTTATATAGATGTTTCAAGGAGATGTGCACAAACATTAATCTTTATAAACAGCTGCATGTGATGGGTGGAAAAAAATTGGCTTGGTAATTTAGAAAACATGTTAATATTGCGAACAGCTCAGAAATCGGGTGTTATCTAATATATTTTGCTTTGAAACTAACAAAGAGAAACAAATAACCATTGTAAAGCAAATCCGAAAGCCAAATGCTTTAGAAACAGTCAAGAGGACAAAGTAACACCTCATGAAACTTCTATAAGATGCAAGATGAAACTTTGCCACCACGGTGCCCATAACAGGCATTGCATGTCCACTCACCTGCGGAGACTCCCTACAGATCCAAATGTACCCATAAGTAACATGTCCGTGTGCGCTGTATATGTATCTTGAAGTAGCATTTGACTGTACATCCCGATCGGGACAGGAACTGTACCGCTCTCGACTGTAGGATGCTCGGTAAGTGGCTTAAGCACCCAAGAAAGCATGCCAATGGAAAACCTGACTTGGCAAGTGATTACCAATTGCCATCGATGAAACTATGCACCCGGAAATGCCCAAGCAATGTCCAAATTGGACAAATTAACTCTTTTTTAGGAGTTGGAACTGCTGCTGAGTTCGATTCTGGAGATTTAATTTTGTAATTCAGCTTAGTGAGATTCTCGAGGTTATCGTATGTGCGGAAATGAAATAAAGCCACCAATACTGGCGTGTCCGGGCATTTATATGCATTGCAATGTACCCAGCGATTTGTAGCTATGATGAACAGGCATTCAATATATAATATAAGGGAGGAAAGTGGAAAAAAAAACTTTATCGTGAAGAAATCGTTGCGGCCTGTTCCAAGTCAAAGCATGGTTCAGCAGGCCAAAAAACATGGCGGCTTCAGACCCCAACGAGGTTACCCAGGATGCGCCTTAAGACCCCAGAGAGCGAGGTGGCTGAGGATCGCCTGATAAAGGATATAATTAAATCAGGCCATTAATTCTCTTCAAAATGGGTGTTTTAATTGACCCAAACACCAAATTTTCACTCATGTACTTCCTTGGAGTTCCGTTAGCATGCATGCAAAGTTTCAGGCTGATAGGTTTCATGGTTTTGGAGTTATGGAGGAGACACACACACACACACACACACTGACATTTATTAGTGTAGATTGAGCTTCAATGTGTCCATCCAAGCCATAAATTTTTTTTACCAATTGAGCATTGGTCATCAAATCTTCAAAAAACCTTTATTATGGAAACACATTAATAAAATTTAAAATGTTTTTTTTTTTAACTGTCATTTTCATCAAGTTCCAATTGAGTAAAGGTGGATGTGGACTGGCTTTAAATTTTGAGATGCTTGCCAGTTTTAACTTCTTTTTGATAGGCATACTGAAGCAATTGCTGTACCATGCTGTGTGCATGCGTGTTCAGGAAGAGATTCCGTACAATTTGCCAAATTAAGACCCAAAGTACTGCTAAACTGCAGGGTTGCATTCCAATTTGTGTTTTACAATGTATAAAATAAATAACTCAATTGAAATTTAAGTAGTTCCTGGATCACAGACAGACAGAGTGAGCCAATTGTTTAACACCGCTTTGTGCTTCGCGTGCTCGGTAATGATGTATTTGCTCACACCATGGGCACACACAGTCTCGGTTTGCACTGTCTGGGCGGTGCATTGCACGACGAGAAAACAACGCCATGAATCAGCACCTCCATTGAATGCTTTCTAATTTTTTTTGCATTGATGCAAGACAAATTGTGGAGGTGGTGTCTGTACACAAATTGCATACATTACAAATACATTCGTAGACATCGCTGTATAAAATGTAAATATGAGGACATTAGTAGACAATGGAATAGACAACTGTATGATGTATGGGATTTCAACCTTGGTTGCCTAAATCATGAGCCATTGGTTCAGAAAACAATGGTCTTCATTACACTCCGCAGAGGGCAGGGTATTTCATTTTGGTCAGCTTGTATCTTTGTCTGTCTGTTGTCTGCACATAATGTTCTAACATCGGCCACACATGCCCACCTGGTGGTAGCTAGTATTAAACGATATCTTTTCCTTTTTTTTTCAACCGAGTCCCTATATAAAGTGTGTACAATTGGAATGTGAGTGTGTCGATAAAGAATGTGACGACGTCTATGAATAAATATGCACCCGGAAATTCCCAAGCAATGCCCAAATTGGGCAAATGAACACTTTTTTAGGAGTCGGAACTGCTGCCGAGTTCGATTCTGGAGCTTAAATTTTGTAATTCAGCTTTGTGAGATTCTCGAGGTTATTGCATGTGCAGAAATGAAATAAAGCCACGAACGCTGGCATCTCTGGGCATTTATAAGCATTGCAATGTTCCCAGCGATTCGTAGCTATGATCAACAGGCATTCAACCGGTGAAACAAATGGGTTTCCCAGGGCCTTTCGATAAAAAAAAGTCTTTTCATGATAAACATGTAACAAGTTTTATTGTGATAAATGCAGGTACATATTACGTTGATGGAAGTGATGATGTTGGTGTAAAATTTGGATAATTCCAGGATGTAAATGTGGATGATAAGTTCCATGAGGAAGTAAGATGATAAAAAATTTACATGATTAGTGATGATGTTGTGAACAAATTTGTAAAATCCATGATATGATAATGATTTGATGATCCGCATGCATCGTTTGCAAAGGGGAATCTTATGGAGAATAATGCTTTTAAATAATCTAGTGAATCCTGAAATAAAACAACAGCAGATGCTAACTTTAGATGTGACGTGATGTTCATGGGTGCTGCTCTGCAGAAGCTTCCTCACGGATATTCTGAAGTTGCTGAGGTCGCTCGACCTTCTGCCGTGGAATCCAGTTTTGCTAAGGAAGGGAAAAAGCATACATACAGTTACAGATACAGGTAGGTGGTTTGAGGCAGGTATTAATTAAGAATTGGTACACCTGAGGAAGATAGGAATGTCTTACCATGCGAAGATCTTTCAGATCCTGCACCATGAAACGGATCCGTGATGGCATTTTCCGCTTCTTCATTACCTCGTCCAAAGAGGTGAAATACCCATTCATCTGTCAAGATACAATAATGTGGTGCTCAGTCAGCAAAACGAAGATGTGTAAGAGGAATGATTCATAATCTGCAGTATAACAGTAAACGTGTTTCTGAAAACTCAAAAATGAAGTTTCCTCACCGTTGTGGCTTGTGTGGAGTCGAGGATCTTTCCAGCGATAACAACGAGACGGCAGAAGCACTCAAGTGACAGCTCACTCGCATCATCGAGCAATCCCTTAATTGCAGTACAGATCAGGGATTCATCCAGTACTTTCGCATTGAAAAGTTCCCCGAAGAAGACGACGTTACCCACAGCACGCCGTCGAGCTTTGTCTTTGGACTCATCATCATCCAACCTGGAGGTCCCATCAATCCCCTTTTTCAACTCATTCTGACAGCTTTGAATGAGGAGTGTGCGGAAGGTGAGGATGTTATCTGGGCTGGATGTTTCCTTCACTTCAATCTGTGAAAAAGCAAAGAATGGTGGATAACTGGATATTATTAAAGAAAAGGAGTGTCTATTTATTGAATAATTTTGAAAGAGGGGTCAGGGGAAGGGAGGTAAATTGAGAAAATTGAAAATGAAACAAAGAAGGGAAGGAGTGTGGTGAGGCTTTGAAATAAGTGAGAGAGGGTAAACAAGTTTGGGAGGAAATATTACCAAGGAAATGAGAGTGTCGGGGCAGTATGTGTCAGTCTGTGATAAGGGGAGATGGGTTAGGGGGAGAGGGGTGGAGAGCAGATATTCCGATGTTTTCAGATGTTTCCGTTGTGGTTGTGGATTATGTTACTTACCTTTGCAAGGTGGTGACACATGTTTGCGTACACCTCAGAAAATTTTGACTCCATTATTGCTTTATCTAGGACAAGCTGTACCACGTCCTTCAGATGGTCTTCTTTCCATGTCGATGAGCTCGATCTTGTCTATGAGCCGGTCAAAATTTTCTGGTGTTTATTTATTTAGCAAGGTCGAAAACGTCAACTCCTCCTTGGGGAAGGAAATGGGAGTAAAAACAAGGAGGCGTCATCAGTGAGGAGTGAAAATAATAAATGAGTTAAGAAAGGAAAGTATATTTTAACCTGAAATCTCCACAAATTACCACCCTTCCAACTAGAACACACCAAACTCACTTGATCACGACCTGTCAGGTCTGTCTTCTTGGCGGGCCTCCAGGCATTGGTGGAAGTTTTGAGTTCGACATCACTTGTCACGTGCTGAATAACTCGAGGACCCTGTTGAACACGATAAATAATCTTTTAAATAAAACAGCAGCAGAGAAACATGAGATTGATAATTACTGTGAAATGGGCTCCGCACCAGGTCCAAAAATGATAACAATAGGAATCATACAATTGATCATGTGATAAGTGTTTGTTCGTGTGCTCATCTGTTCATCTGTTTGGATGTATTTTTTATGATGTCTATGCTCCCATGACCACGCACAGAATGAATTGAAAACTTTTGGTTGCACTTGAGATGTGCACGGAAAAGATTTATGGGGTAAAAAAACAAGTTCGAATTGCGAACATACCCCGTGGGAGTTCATTCGTACACCTCTCAGGTGAGCGATAGCACGGACGACAGATCGTTTTGAAATTTGGTAAGATTTTCATCGCATCACAAAAAGAAACCACAACACCTCACAAGAGTGAGGCTAGTTTCACATCATCATTTGCGACTTGAATTTTGCGTTGGGCATCGCACGGCACATTTAATTTTGTTTTTCTAATAACAATTTTAAGAAAATGAGCCCAAAGGGCCGGAATCGCACCTTGGGCTCAGTTAATGCCCGGGGAATGGTCTCTAGAATATACCTGTCAAGTTTGGTTCGGTTCCGTCAACTAATAACCGAGAAATAACCATTTAAAGAGAAAATGCGCCAAAAAGGGCAGTTCCTGCGCCCAAAGCGGCGCAAATCGCAACTTTTGGACTCAACTAGTCGTATGTGATATGCGACACGTCAATGCCTACGGTAAGCATGCAGGGTGATCGTGCTACTAGGTCATAAGGACGACGCAGGGAAAATAGGTTGCTGTCAATTTTCAGATGACGATATTCTAGTGTGCAGAATACTGGAGAAATAGACGTTTAAATGAACTGTACACGAAGAAGAGAGAACGCGAGTGGCGCTTCGACCTGGTGGTGGGGTGGGTAAAAATTCATAGTCCTTGGGGTTCAAGGTGGGGTGGGAGACCCCACGGGGTAAAATTCATACTCCTTGGGTTCATGGTGGGATGAGAGACCACACGGGGTAAACATTCATAGTTCTTGGGGTTGAAGGTGGGTGGGAGACCCCACGGGGTAAAAATTCATAGTCCTTGGGGTTCAAGGTGGGGTGGGAGACCCACGGGGTAAAAATTCATAGTCCTTGGGGTTCAAGGTAGGGTGGGAGACCCACGGGGTAAAAATTCATAGTCCTTGGGTTCAAGGTGGGGTGGGAGACCCCACGGGGTAAACATTCATAGTCCTTGGGGTTCAAGGTGGGGTGAGAGAGCCCCACGGGGTAAAAATTCATACTCCTTGGGGTTCAAGGGGGGTGGGAGACCCACGGGGTAAAATTCATACTCCTTGGGGTTCAAGGTGGGGTGGACACCAATTCTCTCAACGTAAACGTTGATCGTGTCGTGCCTCCTGGTGTAAGTCGATATTAAAATGCTCCATGTTCGAGGGAATTCAGCCGCACCGAAGGACGGGTTCCTCACTGGTAAATATCATGTTCTAAAGGAAAACCAGATCGGAAAATGATTCGAAAGTTCATTTCAGAGTTGTTTTCTTGTGTTTGATGACTGACTGACGAGGTTGTTGTCCACTGCTCCTTCCAAATTCCATATCCAGGTGATGCATGACGCCATCACCAGGCACCGAAGGAAGGGAGTATTCTTGTTTGTTTGTTTACCCCCTTTTGGGTATTCTCAGTTTTCACTCCGTTTGTTTGTTTATTGGGTGATATCTCAGCCATCCTTTGAGCGAGGAAGCTGATATTTGGACATTTCAGTGAACAAGTGATTTGGCTATAAAGGCTATTTTTCATTCATTGATTAATCAATTAATTATTTGATTTTTCCATTAATTACTTAATTTTCAAAAAGTTACAGATTCGGATGAAATGGTGGTTGTTTAGGGATGCTCCCAGCCAAATGATTAACAAATGAATTATTTTACGATTATTGTTTATTTATTTATATTATGCAATTAATCAATTAATCAATTATTGTACACCGCTCCCTTCCAATTCCGACTCCATGTGCTGCAACATGGCATCGCCAGGCACCGACGGCTCCCCGGCGATGTAATGTGCGGGATGATTGGTTTTTATTTATTTGCCATGGGGGCGGTGTACTTTGTACCGGTACTTGTTTTTAATATCTTTGGGAAGAGTAGCATTTCTGTTGGGTTCTTGTGATTGTGCTGCTGTACCTTGTTTTGCTGTCGGTGATGCCAACGCTGGTTCTTTTGATGAAACTGTTCCTTCTGTTTCTTCTCTTGAGCCAAAGGAAGCTGGGAACGTGGCTCGTGCTGGGGTTGCTGTTGTCGCTGCTCCAATTGCTGCAACATTCTGTGCAGTTCGTATATTGCTTTGATGCAATTGTTATTTTTCTCGACCGTTGCTTCCCAGCACTTCTCCTTGTCCTGCAAGTCCTTCTTCAGCAGCGTTACCTGCAAGTGATTTAATACGTATCAGCACGTATCAGGTGAAAAATTATCTTCATCTCTTAAGTTTGTGTCATTTTGTGTTCAAAGGGAAGATGGGATCGAGCAAGTCCCACATTGTTAGATAATGGTTGCTTACTTGTTTTAGGTGGTCAACATTCTGTTGTTCCTGCTTTTCTTGCTGTTCCTGCAGCTGCTGTTCTGCTGCAGAACATTTACTCTCCAAGTGTGTACCATGCTCCACAAGGATGTTAAGTACCAAAGTCATCTCATTGTATTCATTCTCCTTCACTTGCATCTCCTGAGAAAGCAGCTCGACCTGTGCGGCAGAAACATGACAGTGTCATTAACAGGAAAGTTCCTGTTTTTTGTTCTACATTCCAATCAACAGTCTTCCATTTGTAAATGTCTCATTAGCATCATGACCTCTGCAAGGTGTCGAATCTCATCAGAGCATGTGTAGGTGAACGTGATGTTAACCCCCTTAACATCTCTCGTCCCACATCATTGATAATGGTTCCTTACTTGTTGGAAGCTCTTCAAGCCCTTCTCTTGCTCGAACTCATGCTGTTGTTGCTGTTTCTGGAGCTGAAGGTGCACCTCTGAATAATTGTTCATGATGTTTTTTAGATCTTCCTTCAGAGAGTTGTTTTGCTCGGTAATCTCAGTGAGTTGTTCATCTTTTACACTCAAACTTTGTGAAAGCAACTCATCCTGTGTGGTGGACACACGACAGTGTCATCAACAGTAAAGTTACAGTTTTCTGTTCTTCATACCCAGAAATAAATAAAGTGACAGGTTTAAAAAATATATTCAAGACCACACAGCTTAGGATTGAGCACTCCTTGTTATTCCGAATCGATAAATATCAAGACCCGATGGAGGTGTCCCTCTCAAGTCTAAACTGGGTTCAACTCTGGTTAAGGGTGCAAAGTTCACGTGGAATTTCACAAATTCCAAACAACAATCTTCCATTTGTAAATGTCTTATGAGCTGCTTCACCCCTGCATGGTGTTGACACTCATCAGAACACGTGGAGGTGAACATGACGTTCATCCACTTGGCATCCATACTCGCACATCATTGATAACGGTTCCTCACTTGTTGGAAGCTCTTCAAGGCCTTCTCTTGCTCAAACTCATGCTGTTGTTGCTGTTTCTGGAGCTGAAGTTGCACTTCTGACAACTTGCTCGAAACTTTTCGGAGATCTTCCGAAAGTGCTTGGTTTTCCAAGTTAAGCTGGTTGAACTGGTCATCCTTCACATTCAACCGTTGTGAAAGTGCCTTGACCTGTGCAGCAGAAACATTGCGCCCATGAAGAGACAGAAATACCACCAAACATCATATAATTCATCCATGTTAGCAAAGATAATGATAATTAGTGGAAATTATTGGATTCAAGCTCGAATCTTCTGTTACTCTCGTTGAGCTAGCAATGCCTTTTTTTCTCTTCCGTTCTCTGATTCTCCTCTTGCTTTACTTGTTTCACCTCTACTACTTCCTTTTGTTTAAACTCCTCGAGCAACGGACGCTCTTTCCTTACCTTTTTTTTCTGTCCATATTTCCTTCCACATTGAAAACTGCAGAAACAAAGAGAATGTTTGTCAGTTGGAGAACAAGGTATGATTTTGGAAAAGACAAAAAGCATGTTACGTGAGTGTAAGATTGTTATAGGATATAAAACATTGAGTTTGCCACTTGGCTTGACGGTTAAGGTGGCTGGCTTAAGATCCTCGTGACTTGACTTTGAGCACCAGGTGGTGAAATAACACCAGGTGGTTAAATCACACCAGGTGGGTTGACTCAGCCTGTCATCCTTCCAAGGTCAGCAAAATTAGTACCGGCTTACTGGAAACAGGGGGGGCACTGCATCAGTGGCGTAGGCACCATCCCAGCATTGATACGACCAACAACCAAGGCTGCATATGAAATAATAATGAAGCTTTGATCTCCCTTTAAAGGCTCTAACCTCTTGGTGAGTAGCAGAGTTGAATGTTTCACCAAAAAAATTGTTCCCTCTCTTCCTCATCACTTTTCGTCTTCTAAATTATAAAACCAACACCATCATGATTGCTAAATAAGCCAAAAAATTACCTTAAGCAGAGAGGATCTATTCAGGTGGATGGTAGGATGGCTTCAAGGTGAGCACACTCGCCTCGAATCTGTGTAGCTATCAATGTGTGTGCCGTCCCTTGGATGGACGTTAAACTGGGTGTCCCATCTACCGGCATTAGTCGGTCGATGATAAAGGAACCCACGGTGTCCGACACAATGCGAAGGTGTTCCCCAGCCAACACCACAACAATGTGGCAATAATAGTGGGCATTGTAGGAGAAGAAGAAGAAGAAAAAGAAGACAGGATCTATTCAGGAGAATGACCCAAGGGATGATTCCAATGAAAGACACAATGATCGTGCTGTGGGAATGGGTCATCGGGGTTAAGATTCCAAAGCTGAGTAACAGTTATATTTCCATAGTACATGCATTAGCATAAGAGTGAGCTCATTTAATCGTGATATAGGATTATCCGTACATTTGTATGGCAAGCTGTCGCCTTCCCTCCCGAATGTGTGTCAAAAACCGCTTTTCCCTTAAATCCCTCATTCATGTTCTTTCCTTTGTAATCTGTCATAAATGTGCTTTCATAGGGGATTCGGCCTCACAAAGGTACAGGAATTGTGGCACAGGTTTTGGTGGGAGGGTGAGCCCCGGACATTTTCCCCGAACATTTGAGGCTGAGTCCAGAGAATCAGGAGAGGGACTCCCCCTGATTAATGTCCAAACAACCAATGTGCACTGTCGGGGGTGTAGCATGCCTGGTATTGCCTTAATGGTTGGGGTAGCAGGCTTGAGATCCTCAGGTCCTGAGTTCAAATCTTGCTTAGCTGTTGAATTAATACCAGGTGGGGATGACTCAGCCTGTCATTCTTCCGAGGTTGGCAAAATGAGTGGCAGCTTGCTGGGATGATTGAGCCATTTGAGTATCCTGTGTCAGTGTGGTGACCCATCCAGGATTGTACCCACTAGTCCAGGAGACTGATGTGGCAGCACTGACGCTCTGTGCAGAGTGTGGTCCCGATGGATGGATGGATGGATGGATAGATGGGTGTTACCGAGTGAGGGCACAGGGTGGGGCATGCACCAAAGGGATAAAACGGGTGCAAAAGGGGGCCATGAGGAGATGCACCTTGTTACACATTGTAGGAGCTATGTGTTTTCCTCTTCGTGCACAGTCGGCAAATCGGACTCCATCATGTCTGCCCATGTACGATCTCACCTCAACGTGAGACTGGATTTGTTCCCTCCTGTGCCACACCTTCTTTCCCCTTTGGGACTTGCTGTTCTCAACCGACCATACCGACAGGATTTTCAGTGTTCCTGATGTGTTTGAAGCCTTAAGGTTAGCTAATTAAGAAGAGGGAAGGAGTTTAGAACCAGAGGTGGAACCAAAGGAGGAAATATCAGAGGGTAGGAGAAGATAAAGGTTAGAAGAGAGACATAGGTAAGTAGAAAGAAAAGAAAATAGAGGCAAAAAAAAAAACCCCGGGCGTATGGTGTACTCAGAAGAGTACCCGTCCCTTGTGTTGGGAAAGGTTTAAGTTTAATCTTTAAATTCAATTAATATTTCCTGGACTTTGAAAAAGTCAATTGTGTTTGGACGACACGCACACACTGATGATTCACCCTGCAGGTGTGAAACGACAGGAAGACACTTTTATAGCTGCGTCGGGATTCATACCCAAGGTCGTCAGTTAAAAAGACCGTCCCCGGTGTCCCTGGACGGTGTAAAATAAAATCAGACGTAAAATAATTATCTTTAAAAAGAGTTGAAAAAGGTGAATATTTTGGAGCCATGTCACGTGACCTCCGACGAGAGTATTATTTAATTATATTGGGTGAGAAGGAAATCTCTTTTTTCCTCATTTTAATTTGATTTTCCTCCAGATTTTGACACAATTATTGAGGCCATGGGTTTGGATCATTAAAATACGGAATCAGATTTCGAATATCATCTTCTAATGAACCGATAGGATACATTATTCAACCTCGCTGGGAGAAAATCGCATTGAACCGAGCCTCACACAACCAATCAGCGAAGAGAGGAAGGAGGAAGGAGGAAGGACAGACATCCTTTTGTTGTACAGTGTGTATGGGTCATAGTTGTGGAGTGATTGTGACGTCATTGATTGTTTTGTTATCCCTCCCCTGTTGTTAAATACACTTTGTAAAGGAACTTGTTCTCTGTGGAATGATTCCAGTTGTCCTGATCACAAACCACAGGATGGATCTTGATGGTCCCTGAGAGGACAGGTCGGGTTGAGGGACCACGAACGTCCCACACGGAACGGACCCCGTGTCCCGCACAGTGAAACCGCTCGAGTCACCAGTTTCGGTTCCGCCATGAGGGAAGTACCACGTGACTCGAGTGGCTCAGAGGTTCCACCGAAGTTCGGTGCAGCGGCAGAAAACCCATCGAGTCTCGTGGGAGCGTCTGAACTGGGTCACCATTGTGAGGACTTTAATCAGGGTCTGTCGGGATTCGGACAGGAAACGGGCCTGGTCCCGGATGAGGAACATTATTTCATGTTTCCATGACAGGTTTGTCTGGTGACTGAATGTCACCTTCCAAGGAGAGTGTGGTTCGTGTTCTGGAACTTACTACCTGTCGTCACGTGACCAGACATTTGTTTGTCACACTTGATTGTTCGTTAGAATTTAATGTAAACTAGATTCAAATTTCTGAGCCATTTTGTCCCCTTGGATGAAGGTATCACAATGATGATAAATATTGATGAAAAGTCACTCGAGTTATTTACCAGTGAAAGCAGGGCTTCCTGTTGGGCTTCTTCTTCTTCAACCAACGTGATGGTTTCAGGGAAGTGAAGAAGAAGAAGAAGGAGAAGAAGAAGAGGGCGATCGTGACGAGCACTACGTCACCAACTCTGGACAGCAGTCCTTGTGTGACCCCGCCATGCTGGACAATCTACGGAAATACACAAGGGTAGAGACAGGAGAAATGTTTAATTCGTTTAAAATTAAACTAAACAATATCTTTACAATTACTTTACAAAATCAAAAAATTCGTCACAAAATACAAGATGTTCTTGTAAATTACAAACTCAATGGTTCGTAGAACGTTCTCGAGTTTATCGTTTGTTCCACCCTTGATAAATGTGTTCACTCACACCTTCACACTCACACTTTCACACTCACACCTTCACACTCACACACTCACACCTTCACACTCACACTTCACACTCACACCTTCACACTCACACTTTCACTCACACTTCACACTCACATTCACACTCACACCTTCACACTCACACTTCACACTCACACCTTCACACTCACACTTCACACTCACACCTTCACACTCACACTTCACACTCACACCTTCACACTCACACTTCACACTCACACCTTACACTCACCACACTCACACTTCACACTCACCCTTCACACACACACACTCACACCTTCACTCACACCTTCACACTCACACCTCACACTCACACCTCACACTCACACCTTCACACACACCACACTCACACCTTCACACTCACACCACACTTCACACTACACCTTCACCTCACACCTTCACACACACACACTCACACCTTCACACACACCACCTCACACCTTCACACTCACACCTTCACACTCACACCTTCACACGTTCATCCAGGCGGATCGAATTCCCTCTCGAATCAAAAACAGAGAAAGTTCACCTGGAACAAATGATCACCTGTTCGTCTTCCATCAAACCAAAAATGTATTTCACAAACTACAAAGGAGCAGCTCCAATGATGTTGTCTACCTTCCGTGAGTACGTTATATCACTTACATTACCGCTTACCTGTGGTTGGAATGTTATAAAACCCACAAAAATGAAGACTCCGTTAGGAACCACATCTCTCTTCTTCACAAATCCACAGAATACGATAAAAGGAGCCTCTTCTTGTGTTCCCTATTGTTAGAATTATCATTGTGACGTCACAAGGACTCTCGACTGTGGCCACGCCCCCAACTTTGCTTGTGGGGAAATTAACCCTAAAACCGCAGTTTCCACCAAAGATAAACTCTCTTTCTATTCCCCATCATGTTTTCACGGCAAGATTGAACGGACGAACCCCTGGCTTTCAGATGGAGGAATGTGTAGAAAAACCGTAATCCCAGGAAAATAATTACCCGAAAAGGCAGAACAAGCGGCCATGATGTGCTCAGAACCCCCTGCTGTTCACTAACAATTGACATCCTTACAAGAAACTGTTTTCGTTTTTAACGTTTTGTATTTGAATCACACCTGATGTGTTCACTCACACCTTCACACGGCCATCCAGGCGGATCGAATTCCCTCTCGAATCAAAAACAGAGAAAGTTCACTGAAATAAATGATCACCTGTTCGCTCTTCCATCAAACCAAAAAGTATTTCACAAACTACAAAGGTACAGCTCCATCATTGTTGTCTACCTTCCTGTGAGTACGTTAGTATCACTTACATTACCGCTTACCTGTGGTTGGAATGTTATAAAACCACAAAAATGAAGACTCCGGTTAGGAACCACATCTCTCTTTTCTTCGAAATCACAGAATGACGATATAAACATGTGCCTCTGTCTTGTGTGCCCTATTGTTAGAATTATCATTGTGACGTCACACGGCACTCACAGACTGTGGCCACGCCCCCAACTCTGCTTGGTGGGGGAAATTAACCATAAAACCTGCAGTTTCCAACCAAAGATAAACTCTCTTTCTATTCCCCATCACTTCTTGTGACGTCACGTGGGACGACCGGAGTGTGCCATTTTGTCCTCCTTAGTCCCAACCTTGACCGTAAGATCGGCCTGGGTGGACCCCATCTTGGCCTTGAATTCGTTATGGCCAGCCTCCATTTTGTTCTCGCCCCGCCTCCATTTTGGCCACATTGTCGTTCTGGCCGGCTCCCATTTTCTGTCGTATTTCCATCATGGTCGCCAATTGTTGGCTAAAGTCAAGCAGCGTTGGTGATGCCGGCCTCTTGCTGTTTTGAACTGGGTTGTAAGGGGGTAGTGCTTGGCTGCTGGAAGGCTCTTTGCTACTGGGAGGGGGAGGCAACTCCATGGTGCCCTTTCACAGACCAACCAATTCTATTCCTTCTGGGGCCAAATTGGTGTCATTCCAAAAATGCCACTCCTTCATCAGTAAATGGGGGTTACCCTCCATAATTATTGAGTTATCCATTTCCGTCAAGTCGTGGCTGACTTCTGGTGTTATTCATGATCACATTTCTCCAAACATTTCCAGCCCGCCCTGCTTCAAAGCTCTGGCAGCGACAGCTCAGATAGACACTTTATCCCATCCATCCAGCACATATAATGTCTGCCTCTCCCCCTTCTTCCCTCAACCATTCCAAACATGGTTGACCTTTTCAGATTTTTGTGTTCCATCCATTGGGACCGTACTCTCTGCAGAGCGTTGACGCTCCCTAAGCAGTCTCCTTGGCTATTGGGCACAATCCTGGAGGGGTCACCGCTCCGACACAGGATACCAGCAAGCTGGTCCTCATTTTGCCGACGTCAGAAGGATGACAGGCAGAGTCAACCCCACCTGGTATTAATTCAACAGCCAAGCGGGATTTGAACTCAGGATCCGAGGATCTCAAGCCCACCACGTTAACCATTAAGCCAACACCAGGCACCAGGCATGATGTGTCCAAAGTATCACAGTTTCTGTTTCAGCGTCAGCACTTTTAATGTACATGGAGGTCTCATTTTTTTCAAGCACTGATTTGTTTATTACCTCCGCCACTGCAGGTGAAGGAGGTTATGTTTTCACCCCCTTTCTGTCTGATTTTCTGTTTGTCTGTGTACAGGATATCTCAAAACATTGTGAACGGATCTGGATGAAATTTTGTGGACATTTTGGGTGTATGACAAGGAAGAATTGATTCAATTTTGGTGAAGATCCGAATTCGGATCTGGACCTGATTTTAACATTTTAAAACTGATTCTTCACCATTGAGAGATTGGACCAAAAACGATACATCGCCTGATATTTCTAAAATGTATTGATTGGGCCCCGATATGTTGTCGCGGATCAGGCAATACCTGGCGGAGGTATGCGCTCTACCGAGTGCCCTTCTCGTTCTTCGCGCAGTCCTTGGGATTTTAAACATTCATCTTTAACAACACATTTCAAAACTGTCAATCTTCTTTTATTCTTTTTCATAGTCCACGACTCACATCCATACATAGCAACTGGAAATGCAATCACATTCACCCTCCTCTTGGTTTGTATTGTCACACCTTTGTCTTTCCAGATCTTTATCAATCCTGACATTGCAGTTCTCTCCAGTGCTGCTTACTTCCTAACTTTCCATTCCTTACACGCCATAAGGTGCACAGGGCTGCCGAGGAAGTTTCATACAGGTAAGGAGTGCAGTCCTGGACCAGTCTCAAGTTACCCCAAATGGTTTATGACCCCAGTAAGCTGGTACTCATTTTGCCAACCTCAGAATAATTCAGAATGAATCAAGCCAACATTGTGTTAACTCAACGGACCCACAGTGGGTTTGAACCTGGGATCTTAACCCGCCACCTTAACCGTTAAGCCAACACCAAGCTTTCTCCGATGCTGATCGTCTGTTAATTTCTCTTCCACATTCTCCACTCACTTCAATCTTAGACTCCAGGAAGATGAAACTTTCCACTATTACCGCATGATTGTCTTCTCAGGTGACAAGATGTTAATCTTTTTTTGAGGTTTAAATAAAGACCAATCTTTTCACTTTCCTTTTTCACTGTCTGCAGCAGTTTGATCAAGCCCTCTTTACTTTCTACCATCAGAGTGGGATCGCCCACATAACTTCGGGTTTTTTTTTTTTTGTATAGATAGTCGAGGCTCGTGGAATTGCTAGCAAGCACACAGAACACATCAGGAATTAACAGACAAAAACAGGACACAAAACATGCATGCAGAGAGAAGGAAACTCCAAGGAGGAAAAACTGGAATATTATGAGGGTTTTGGGTGGGGTTAACGAGGGTAGAAAAGATCAAGGTTTTGGATTGTGGACGATGTGAGATGGCAGAGGACAGCTGTCTTGAAGACTTGGACAATGAGATTGAAGAGGATGTGGAAGTTGATTCCACAGGCAGGAAAAAAGATGAACAAATGAGTGGAGGTAAGTCGTGATCCTGGATTGGGGTAGTTTTACCATCAGAGGGTTGAAGGTGGACCGTCTGTTCCCTGCAGAAACCTGGTGGAGGTGAAATATCGCAGGATATTGAAGATAACCTAGTGCAAATGTCAGGGTTAAAAGGGCAGAGGATGCGTAAGACGAGCGGAGCAGATTTTTAGGACATGTGAGCTGATGCCGTCTGATCCAATCGCGTCCAAGAGTAGTTGGTTGCGACTGTGTAGGGTGGGTACAGATAGTGAGCGGTTGGGGACACAAGATTTGGAAGTAGACACAGAATTGAGGCATTCGGCCTTCTCACGAGTGGAGACGGCTGTGGTGCCGTTTGAAGAGAGGGGAGGGATGGAATGGGAGCAAACACGAGGGACAGACTTAACAATGTGCCACCAAGTTTTAGAGGAGGGAGACAAGTTTGATGCATCTTCCTCCAATGCTGATTCCAGCCTGTATGTCATCCAAGTTTGATTTCCTCATGATGTACTTATTATACAGATTGAACATGGAAGAGTTCCGGGTCTTGAGGCGACGCCTGGTTCTCTCAGGGGTCTTTGCCGACTTTCTCAAAGTTAAGTTTCCAGTCATTATTTATCACGTTTTGACTTTATTTTGTTACCTACATGTTTACTGCGTGTTTCCTAGTTCGGTTTTGTTCAAAATTTGTGCTGTTTTGTGAGTTTTCGTCGATCTTGTCATTTTGGGTTTCCTTGAGGCCTACCGATCTTTCCCATCTAGGTGAACGATTGATTTTATTTGTATTTTCTCCCTCTTCCCATCAGTTCTTATTTTCTCCACTTTTCCCACTGCTCCCCTTCTATCTCTCCCAACCACACCCTCTGTCTCTTGCCTTACAAATTTAAAAAAAAACAAACAAACCCTTTTCCCCTCCATACCCACGAGTGCCGACCCCTCTTTCTCCTTCTGCCGTTATACCATCTTCCTTCTATTTGAGACGACCCACTTTCACCATGACCTTCACGATTTCTTTCCACTACATTCAATTCCCCAATCTTACATAATAATCTTCAAAAATGCATCAAGAATTTTTTTTTCTTTTATTTATATCCTTTCTAACTATGCACCTCCCGCAACCACGTGTTCTCTACCGGTTCTTCTTTCTGTTACTTTTCATCGAACCACCAGTTTCCCTCTGCATTTGCTGATCCAAATTCACCATACACCTCCACGATTTTACTTCAACCTTTCCTTCACCCAATCTTATGCAATCTTTATCGGAAAGTAATAATCATCATCATAATAATAATAATAATAATAATATCATCATCATCATCAGAGTAAAAAATAAAAAATGGTCTCTTATGCTTTAACTTCCTCTTTCACACGGGTGGTTCTCATTACTGTATCATAATTCTCTCCTCTTCTTCTATTTTAACAGACTGCTCTCAATTCGACCTTTCCTTCATCTCGTGTGTAAAAAGTCTGACTGCTACAACATTTCTTTTCTCCATTCTCTTACTTCACCTTTGTAATGTCTTTTGTCGCATTTCTG
>CM068960.1:86884803-86905497 GCA_035128595.1 Eptatretus atami
AAGCCCCAGTCCCCATCACGGACGGGGCTCAGCGGTTTACCCGAGCCTGTTGGCGAAGGGCAAGGTACACGCTGGCCCGTCCAGTGTAGCGCGCATACGGCCCCGGACATCGAAGGGCATCACAGACCTGTTATTGCTCCATCTCGCACGGCTTGCAGCCGCTTGTCCCTCTAAGAAGTTAGTCCGCCGGCCAACCCCTGACCAACTAGGCGTAGACCAGAGGGTATTGCATGGCACTGCAAAATACTGTGACAGTCACTCTGTACAAGTCGCCGACTCCAGATCCAGCAAAAGAGCCCCAAATCATTACGCTTCTTCCTCCATGTTTGACAGTTGGTATCACACACTGAGGAACCATCCTTTCGCCTACTCGACGGCGAACAAAAACCCTGCGAGATGAACCGAAGATTTCAAATTTTGATTCATCGGTCCATAAGACCTTCTTCAGTTTTCAGTAGTCCACTGGCGGGGCTTCATTGCCCAGGCAAGCCTCTTTTTCTTATTTTGCCATCTTAGCAATGGCTTTCTTACTGCCACTCGACCTGTCAAACCTGCAGCTCGAAGTCTTCTCTTCACAGTTGAAACTGAGACTTCCTTACTTGCACAGTGTTAAGCTGTGCTTGAAGCTGCTGTCCTGTGAGCCGCCTATCACGCAAGCTGTTGATTCTCAGAAACTTGTCTTCTGATTGTGTTGTGGCTTTGGATCTGCCAGACCTCTTCCTGTCAGTTTCCTTCAGTTTCCAAGTGCCTTTTGATGGTGTAGGAAACTGTACTCACTGACACCTTGCCTCCCTTTGCAATTTCTCTAAAGGAAAGACCTACACTTTTAAGGGTTATCATGAATGGTCTGTGTCTTCCTTTGTTGATTGTCTTTTTCTCACCATTATGATAGCAATATACTACTTCCTGCAGTACAATATTGTCCAAATAATGCTTATGAGGGTGTAGCAACACAATCTGTTCCAACACTGCTTTTATACAGACAGAGGGTTGGAACTAATCAACAAAAGTTGGGACACCTGTAGGAATGTTTGCATCAACTTTCAAGGCTTGATTTACTTCCATTTCTGCAGAACAGCTGCAGTTGCTAAAGCCGCTGTCACACCTTGACGTTTTAGCCAGCGTATGGCAACGTATCAAAATGTATGTAAAACGCTGGCGTACGCTGAACTATTGTTTTTAAAAATTTTTTGGGCGTATATAAACGCGTTGGACATATGCATAACGTATTAGTAACGTACACAGAAGTTTTAATCACATATAGATAACTTATACCAACGAATGCTGAGCATGTTGTCGGCGTTCACAACCTATGCCCAACGATAGTCTAACTTATGCATAGCGTGCGGCAGCGTATCGCCGACGATCACGTGGCGTAGGCTATTAATAGGCTACGGCTCGACAATTCAAATCATAACCGCACTGGACATCCAAGTGTGAAGCCGCTGTCACACCTTGACGTTTTGCCAGCGTATGCTGACGTATGAAAAATTTGCCGAACCAAGCTGGCACACGTCGAATACGTTATGGGTAAGTTTTGTATACGTTAAGAGCACGCTGGCATACGTCATTGTACGCAGAGTACGTCGAGAAATTTTCAGCATGTTGGAAATTTCTCGACGTATGACACACATTCCGCATACGCTGGCATAAGTTGTAGGCACGCTACGCGATCGTTGACACACGTCGACAAATGTTACTTGTACGTTACTCATAAGTCAAAACACGTCAAGGTAATGGTTAGCGTCAGTGTTCCAGACTCCCTGGTTTATTTTTTTTTTTCGGTATGACTGTGATGATTTAAATCGTTGAGCGGCAGCCTTTTAATTATATTATATTATATTATAACCGCACTAGAAATCGAAGTGTCAACATGACCGTCGTACCGAAGAAGAAGAAGAAGAAAAAAAAAAAAACAGGGAGTCTGGAACACTGACGCTAACGATTACATTGACGTGTTTCGACTTATGAGTAACTTACAAGTAATGTGTGTCAACGATCGCGTAACGTGCCTACAACACGTTACTCATAGGTTAGAAATAAGTTTCGGGTATGCTAAACATTACCTCGACGTGTTTCGACTTATGAGTAACTTACAAGTAACGTGTGTCGACGATCGCGTAACGTGCCTACAACATATGGCCAGCATTATGCGGAACGTGTGAGTCATACGCTGGCATACGTCGGGAAATTTCAAGCATGGCAAATTTGTCTAACAGCTCGTGAACTACGACGTATGACAGCGTTCTCTTAACGTATACAAACTTACCCCATAACGTATTCGACGTGTGCTGGCGTTTCAGCCCAATTTGCACACGTCAGGCATACGTTGGCTAAATCGTCAAGGTGTGACAGGGCCTTAACCTATTACTTGTTCCCTGAAAAGGGCCTTTTTTAACAACTCTGAAATTTACATTATTTTTCCGTTTTTGGTAACCTAAACTTTTTTTTTTTAAACCTCTAGCAGTTTATCGCTTAGCTTTGTACCATTTCAAGTTATTCACTGGACTTGAACTGCTTAAATTTAAGTAAAAACCGAAAAATGGGGTGTTTTAAAACTTTTGATCGGTCGTGTATATTCATTAAAATTGATAATAACAACCAATAATCGATTATTTGTCAGTCATGAAAACGACTATAATCGATAATTATAATAACGTATAATCTCTGCCCTGGCCCAAGCACATCTGGGCTTGGTGAAAGGGCAAACGAATGCTCAAGCAGTACAGCAGGCGGGTATGCTACAAGGCCGTGAAGACCAATGAAAATTTGGTCCAATGAACCAAAGGGGCCCACGAGTCTCCTCAAAAGCAAAGCGTATTATAACATGCACTCGTGCATTAAACGTTTGCCCAATTTTCTTGTTAATCCAGAGGCACTTGATTACCTCCTCCACCGAAGGTGGGTGGAGGTTGTGTTTTCACCCTGTTTGTCTGTGATCAGGATATCTCAAAGTTGTGGACAGTTCAGACAATTTGGTGGACAGGTTGGGTGTGTGACGAGGACTAATTAATTAGATTTTGGTGAAGATCTGGATCGGGATACGAGAATTTAGTGATTGTTTCACATTGAGATGTTGGGTAAAAACGATATAATAATAATAAAAATAAAAATAATAATAATACGTTTGTTTAGTGTCCACAGAAAATGGAAAATTGCCCTGTCGAACAAGGCTCACAAAGCTCCCATAATGATCAATGATGGCAAAACAATAGCCACAGTTGCAACAAAATATAAACCAGGTCAGGCATGGGAGCAGCGCCAGAGCAGCGCGTCGCTGCATCCACTTTCTGGCGGTACTCCAGGGGCCTCCGTCTGGCCATCCCCCAGGCAGATGCCTGGCCCATCCCCATCTCCTTGAGATGCTGGTCAACCTGCTGCAACCACGAGGCACGTGGTCGGCCCATTGGCCTCCTCCACTCACGAGACTCCCTCGCTGAGAGAATCTGGTGAGCAGGATCAGCGTCAGGAAAACGGGCCACATGTCCATACAGCCGCAGCTGACGCTCATGGACTATGCAGGTAAACAAATCTCATTTGAGTCTCTCTCAGCAACCACTCGTTAGACACAAAGTCCGACCAGCGTGAGCCAAGGATTCTCCGAAGAGACCTGGTACAAAGGAATTAAGTCTCCGTCTCAGATCCTTTGTCAGAGTCCAAGTCTCACATCCATAGAGCAAGACTGGAAGCACCAAGGACCTGAAGACACGGACTTTCGTCCCTCCGCACAGGTACCGGCACCGGCAGCGCCAACACCCATTATCCAGTGAATCCATGACTCCCCAGGCTCAACCCAGACGCCTGTTGACCTCTGACTCACAGCCAGCACAGACATGAATATCACTGCCGAGGTAAGTGAATCTCTCCACGACCTCAACATCCTCACCACAAACACACAGACAGGACAGCAGCATCCAAGATGTCATTGAAACCTGGATCTTAGTTTTGATCCAGGAAACCCGTAATCCCAGCGGCTCCGATCCTCATTCAGCACCTCGAGGGCCCCCAAAAGGATATCTAAAGTCTCCGCAAAGATGACTGCATCATCTGCGAAATCAAGGTCAGATATCTTGACATTCCAAACGATGCACCGCAGCTTGATCTCTCGACATCCTCCCTAGAATCCAGTCCATACAAGTGCTGAAAAGTGTGGGGACCAGTACACACCCCTGACGAACTCCAGTAACAACTGGAATAAGTCAGAGATGGTACCACCACATCTCAGTACCAGATAGAGTTCAGACATGAGATCGATCAGTTTTGGTGGCACCCAACGAAGGCCAAGAATCCTCCAGAGGGCATCGCGATTCACTGAATCGAACGCTTTACAGAGATCAACATCGGCTGCAAGCAGCCCTGCTGAAACTCTCGTCTGCGTTCTTTGAGGACCCAAAGAGCAAGGATACGGTCAATCATTGACCTCTTTGGTGTAAAGCCTGACTGCTCTGGACGCTGGTGCTCAAGCAGATGGTGGCAAACCCTATCAAGAAATATCCGAGCAAAGACCTTGCCCGGCACTGAGAGCATGTCACCCCTCGGTAGCTGTTGCAGTCTTGTCGATCACCTTTCCTTTCCAGAGAGGGACAACAAGGCCCCTCTTCCAGTCAGTTGGGATGATGCCTGTGTTCCAGGCAGAGCACAGAACTGCATGCAATGACACGAGTGCAGCATTTCCACCAGCCTTGAAGTTCAGCATGGATGCCACAGATCCTGGAGCTTTACCCCATTTCAACCGGTTCACCGCAGCCTGTGTTTCCACAAGCGAAGGTGGACCACATTGATTGAGGGTCAGCAATAGGGATTGCAACACCCCTGACGTCCAACTCGACAGCTGGTGGATCAGCCTGGTACAACCGCTCAAAGTAACCGGCCCAGCGGGCCTTCCTTCGGACTCCTCTGTCAAGAGCCTACCACCCTCTGCTCTCACTGCAGTACACCAGGGGATGGGCTTGGAGGAACGCAATGCACGCATTCCCCTGTAAGCAGGACGAGAATCACTTGACCACATGTGATGCTCTACCCCTTCACAGATTCCTCGCACATAGGCCTCCTTCTCCACCCTTAGCGCACGTACAGTTTTATGCCTCAGCTCCCTGACAGCTCAGCTCTGCCCTTCAGCCTGGCCCTGCGACTCTGGTCAATGGTATCCAGTGTCCCTTGAGAGAAATTCTTCTTGCCCTATGGTGAGTTCCAAGACATCCACCGGCAACATCAAGGACGGTGGTCTTAAGGCACTCAACTCTGCAGGACCTCCCGAAGCACCCAGACCCCCCAAATCCCCACTCAACCTGTTCGAAACTCTTCAGCTACCTTCTCATCCTTGAGCTTGCCAACATCCAGCCTAGGCTGGGATGGTACCATTCTCCTGGATTTAAGGTGCAACTTCAGAGTTGCTACAACAAGCCGGTGGTCAGTGTTGAGGAACTGAGCACTCCGGTAGACCCTGCAGTTCTGCATCATCCGCCAGCGACCATCAACGAGGACATGGTCAATCTCCTTTGCCACACTGCCAGCATTGGAATACCAAGTCCAGCGATGAGCTTGTGGGCATGAAACCATGAACCGGCCACCCTGTCCATGACTTCTTGCAAAGTCAAGGAACTTAGTGCTATTCAGGTTCACAGTTCCAGACCCATAGGGACCAACACATGTCTCATAACAATCCCTATCAGTTCCAGTCGATGCATTGAAATCCCCCAAGACTAGAAGTGTATCTCATTGACCGGTGTTACCTCAATTATCATTGGAGTCAGCTTATTGGACACAGCTTCAGCAACTCCTTGGACATGGTAACCATCAGAGCGACCAGACCAATGGTAGGTGTACCCCACCCACCATGATCTCGCCGCAATCCGGTCTCCGAACCTCAGAGAGTGCTGCAATACTGATGTTCAAACGCTTGAGCTCAGATGATAACAGACAGGTGATCATCTTTCTCTAGGGATAGGACATTCCAGGCACCCACCCGAAGGGACTGCCTCAGGTTAACCCAAGGAGACCGCCGTCTGGTGGACGACACCTCAGTACCACTCCGGCACACTCTCGTGCAATCTGACCGGGAATATTACCCCGTGGTTTCCCTCCTATCATCAAAGATTGGGGGTCCGAGGCTTTGCCCCAATCCCATCATCTGGTGAGCTGCCCTGCGAAGGAAAGCTGCACAGGAGGTACTCCCACGGAGTGGGTTTTCAGATTTCTTTGCGTTTTTGTGTTGTGCGGAATGAAGGGTTTTACGGTGGCCGGAGTGCAAATCCTGTCACCAACCTCCTAATAAGAAGTACACCAACTGCAGGAGGACGTCCGCAGACACAGTTGGGCACAAGGTATGAATGGCCGTTGGCTCACAAGGAGCTTCTCGCCCTTTGACAGGTTTTGTTTTTAATCCTGCTGGGTGTCCATATCAAACACCCTCCTCACCAAAAAACCTGGTGGGGGAGACGGTTTAGTCGCAGACAACCCGACTATGGAACTGGTTCGTACAGGTTTACATGATACCTGTAGCAAGTCACAGATCTAATCTGGCCTGACCTGACACCAAGTCATTGATAATATAAACCCCCATCATACAATCAAGGTTACACAAAGAGAACGATTCAGCAGACAATTACAGCGTCCCCACTGATACCCACGAATGACTAACCCTTTATAATCACCAACTTCCATTTAAACCCGAATAGAAAAGGTACATATGATTTCAGAAATTTACTGGTTCTGCACGTTTGCCTCTTGACCTCTTATCAGACCTCATCTGTTCATAAAACGTATGTAATAGGTGGATAGTATATTGCGTAATGGATTTGACCTACGTTAAAACTCATTCTTGAGAGTTGACACGTATGCCTATCTTTTCTCCAAGGATCTTTCCAGGCTGTTTTGCTACTCTCTGCAGCTTTCCCTAATCACCTTTTTTTAGACACCCTCAACCAAACACAGCAACTGTACAAGAGATAACACTCTCAATTACCAAAGCATAGAAAAGCCTCATAATGGTTTTATCAACCCTAAATGATTTCAGAAGCCCGTAAAGTAGAGGTGCTGTTGCCCTTCATAAACCATTGATTTACAGTGTTCTGATTATGCCCAAATATTAAACGAGTGAACAGTCTCAATATCAACATTGTCGATCATGATTGGGGATACTGAGGTTTAGATTTCCTGAAGTCGATCATCTATTTTTAGTTTTTTTTGTGTTTGCTTTTTTGCTTAAGAAAAGTTTCATGACACCATGTAGGAGAATTCTGAATCGTGCCTCTATAATCCAGTTCACCATCTTAAAAAAAATGACAATCACAGTGTCGTATGCATATTTAAGAATTATAACATTGTTTGAGTGTGAAATATAATCATTTGTATTCAGAATAAAAAGCAGTGGTGAAATGATACATCCTTGTGGGGCCCCGTGTTCATAATTATCTGTTCTGGTAGAGTATTGTTAATTTGTAACCCACTGAGTCCGATCCGGAGGAAGTTGCTGATTGAGAGAATGAGCGATGGATTGATTTGGTTTTGCAGCCTTTCTAATATTTGGTGCGTTGAATTGTGTTGAATGCAGATGAGAAGTCTTAGGGGGGTATTTTGGATGGATTCAGACAACTTGTGGACAGGTTGGAATATGAGAGGACGACGAATCTATTTGATTTTGGTGAAGATCCAAATGCGGATAGTAGAAATTATTTATTTATTTATTTACTTTTAAAGTGATTCTAAACCATTGAGAGATGGTGCCAAAAATGATATATAGCATGACATTTCAAAAAGTTGTGGACGGGTTATGACAAGACCAGGAGGATGATTTTTGTTCAGGTCTGAATCAGATCCAGCCAATTAGTGGGATACAAAACGTAAACTGTTCAGCCTGGCGAGGTATGTGCTCTGCCGAGTGCCGTTCTAGTTAACTTTGCAATGGAATTTAACATGAAGGTATACTGCAGATGGTGATACAAAGAGTGGACATAAGATATTTTGATAAATGAGCAGTCCAGGGTCCCACGCCAACGAGAAAAAAAAAAAATCGATGTTCTTCCTGGTTGAGAAAACCGATGAAATAGAGAAATTGCTGGGAATTTTGGCAATCAACTTCATCATCGTGGAAATGTTCAAGTTGGAGCAACATTTGTGAGGCATTCAGAAAGATCCAACAACGGTCGGTGTAACAGAGAACAAAATTTTCGGTCGAGGGCATCATTTCCTAATTTCCTCGCGGTCTCGTACTGGCATTGCATCGAATGATTTATTTGCAGCCTGGTAAGTTTGTGTTTTTAAATATTAAATTTCATCCAATCTCTTCGTTTCACATTCAAATATCCATCCATCCATTGGGCCATACTCTGTGCAGAGTGCTGCTTAAGCAGTCTCCTTGGCTATTAGGAACAATCCTGGACAGGTCGCTATTCCGGCACAGTATACCAGCATGCTGGCACTCATTTTGCCGACCTCGGAAGGATGACAGGCAGAGTCAACCCCACCTGGTATTAATTAAACAGCCGAGTGGGATTTGAATTCAGGATATAGGATCCAACGCCAACAACAGGCACACGTTAAAATATGTTATTTGTTTGTTGGCCTAGAGTCTCACCGATACATCGGTTAAATTCGGCTTTTTAAAAAACATCGGTATCGGCATTTATACCACCAATATGCCCCGATGTTTTTTTTTTTTTGGCAGTTATTGCTATTTGCAAAAGGATCCAGTAGAGGGAGCCCTAATACAAGTGTGAGGTAGAGCAGATGTGTACACTTCAGTTGCTAGCATGTTCGGTTCGTACAATGTAGCAGTTCGTGACCAGTCATTGCGTCACCAACTTTTCTGCACGTAGTCCTTCAATTTTTCGACAATACAACAAAGGTATTTATTAATGTGCACTTCAACATGCATAAATCATTTTGCTCAGCAATTGTTTGATGAACATGTGTGTGTGTTTATGCAACAACTAGAGCTGTGTTTATCAGTCCTTATCAAGTCAGCCAGCTCGGTAACTCTAATACTGTACGTAGAAATAAAGGACATTCAAAGCACAACTAACTTCACCCTCCACGGTGACGTAGCCAACTAGCTAGGAGAGTGAGGAGATGGACTGCTATCTCATCATCCACCGGAGAAGTGGCAACCCACTTGCATGGTGAAGCAGAACAGTGATTGGTACAAAGCACTCTCTCCAATGGCCAGAAGGTATCTTTGTGCATCACCCTCATCAGTTCCCAGTGAGAAGGTGTTCAGCACAGTTGGGAACATTTACTACTATAAAAGGCGCTCCCTCAGTGCTGAAAATGCAGAGAAGCTGTGTTTACTTCACTACAATGTGCCACTGCTTGAATGGCAGTATTAGAGAACTGAACTCTGATATCTGAGTGCTGCCAGATTCTGCTAAAATAGCTCAAGTTCAATTTGCAAGTATTATTTTTTTGTTGAATCCGTTAAGTTTTTGATGTGTTTTTTTTATATCTTTGTTTGCTCCTCCGTAGTATAATTGAAGTTGAGTGTTCTCGATTTTTTTGAAGTTTAATAAAGCAGGGTTGTTTTTTGTTTTTTTTTTCTTAATGATGTGAAAATTTTGCATTTTAAAAATATATATTAATTTTTTGACAAAATATCGTTCAATATATCGGCAGTTGGTGGACTATGACTCTCCAAACTTGGTATCTGGCATCGTTTTTGGCTCTCCGTTTGTACAGTATTATGTGCCGACAAGTTGGTAAACAACTTGATTGCCAAAAGAGACATCAGAGATCACATTGACAATGTTGGTGGCTTAGAAAATGCTCTCACGAGTAATAGACGTCCACAACCATCTTGACCATGTTGTGGAACATCAACCGAGGCCGTCACTACCTCTTTTTTGTTTTTTTTTCCTTCATATTGTTGCGGATCCGGGGTGGTGGGATTCTCACCGCATCTTGGCGCCACCTCACCACGCCAGTCTCCAGGGTTTATAAGCCGGCCGGCTTGGCACAGGCCTCGGGTCACGCGTTTTCAATCGCGATACCAACGTAATCCTTGTACCTTACCAGTTGGGGAAATAGAACCCTGGTTACAGACTGGTTGTGTCAGATGCCGAGCGTTTTCTGCCAGTCTGTAACCATTTTGGTTTTATATGCCAATCGAACGGATCGTTCCTCGACGCGACACACATTAATCCATAGCGGCAACTTCATATGAAACCAACCAGATTTATTGGGGAACATCAGGGACATGACACAAGCAAACCATTCACGACAATGCTTTTGTTAACAATCTTTAACCCGTTCTTAACTAGGGAACCACGGACTGCAGGTTTCGAAGGGGTCGCTACCGAGATTGCCTTATACAACACGTGCAGAAAAAGACCGACAGCATGCATGCAAGACAGAGTACTTGGTGATGTCTCATGGACGAGAGGAAAGTGTCAAAAGCACGAATGTCGCTCGTAACAAGCGGATGTCCACGGATTCGAGCCCCCAGCTCGAACGCGCCGCGTGGCAAGATGGCGGTGCTGTACTCTTCCTTTTCCGCACCGCATGCGGTCTCCGCGCGCTCTGACCCCGCGTAAGGTCGACGATGGGCCTCAGCTGATTTCTCTCAAGGTCAGCATACAAATCCAGGCCTGGCCTGTTCACCAGACAAGGCCGAAATGAGGTGCCGGGCTCCAGCAAGCGGATCGGCAAATGTGTCGAGCCATTGGTGTGAGCAGGGACCGTCAGAGGCTCCGTCGTTTCCTCTTTTGCCTTCCCGCCTCGAAGCCCAACTTCTCAACTCCGCCTCTCAGTTTCTTTCTCTGTAGAATCACCTTTTCTTTCCTTTTCCACGCTCTCCTCTCAAAGCCGGCTGCCATCTCTCTCACGGCAGAATCACCTCCTCATAAGAGTCGATCACCGACTCGACGTGCAGGCGCCTCTTTCGTTCGCTCGCTTTGAAACACGAGCACGCCTCGAGAGCGACTGTTTTCCACACACTGAACCTTTTTACGAGCTTCGCTCGCTTCGAAGCCACCCGAGCACGCCTCGAAAACCCGACTTTTTCAAACTGCACTCTTTCTCTCCAGTTTCTCTTTCGTTCGCTCGCTTTGAAACACGAGCACGCCTTGCTCAGCGAAGCTGACAGCAGTTTTTGTACTTCAGTTTCACTTCTCCTTTTCGGTGCTGGTGGCCTCTGAGTTTCACTTCTTCTTTTTGGCCACACCTCTCAGCTGACTGGGCGGGGCCTCGTCCGGGATGGGGTAGGAAGAAGAGGAGCTCTCATTCCACCACCACGCGCACAAACAATAAAACAGCCTCTTCACCTCCTGACACACATGTAACATCCATTTTACACACCACCTAGCTAAACATGCATTTAATGGGGGATCTGAGCTAATCCTATATTTAGTAGTCCAATAAGGGCCATTTCCGTAACAATATTTTCACCTTTATTCAATTTAAAATCGATTTTCTCCACAACTGCTTGAAATATTGACAACATTTTCAACATGCGTGTGCCTACCATGGATAATTTTTATTTATTTTTTAAACAAAGCTGCAAGATGATTGGATGGAAATGCAGCCGGTATTCCAAAAAAAAAAACATCAAATTTCTGCAGGCATTGGTTGCAGGTGGTTTCATGTCCCAGGAATAACCAAGGAGCTGTTAACCTCAGCTCAGCAGGGTAAACGGCAGTATCATGCCATCTTGACAAAAAGGAGGAGGAAGAGAAGGTTAATCTGAGAGAGTTTGAAGTGCTGGAGAGTGATCGACTTGTTGATGAAGGATGCTAATGCATCTTGGAAAAAGCAGAGCAGTTTGAGTTTCTAATTTGTCTAAGACCAACGCTCTAAGAAAAGTAGCAAAAGACAGACAATTCCTGGGGAGAAGTGGTTAGAGTTGGAAGAAAAACAACAACAAAAAAAAACACCCAACTCTCGGCCAACGTTTGAAGATTATGGAGCTGAAAAGCCATATCCTGTAAATGTTAAATTTGAAGCAGTTGTGGATTCAATACAGCCACTGAACTAAACCTTTGGGATGTAATATTAATTTTTTGAATGAAATGGTATGTTGTAAATTTCTTTTTATCTGGTCAGAGCAATAGTCTTATTAGTATAACATAACAGTGTGGAAAACGGATGGTAATAACTTATTAACTTTTCTGTAGAAATATAAATTTAACCTAGGAACCCAGGAATTGTTTGTTCTTCATAAATGTGTGGGGATCTTAGCGTTCCCTCCCGGTGCCCTTTAGAATTGCCGTGTGCAGAACTATTCCCAACGACCGTTTAAATGTGGCTCGTAGAACAAGAAGGAATAGATTTTATTTTAAGAAAAAAAAATAAAATAAAGCACAACCTCTTGACAGCAAGTGTTGTCTTGGCACATGATTTCTATGTAATTGTTTTATATTTTTTTGCAGCTGGGGCCCCTGTTGAATCATATGAAGAACCATCAGTAGTGATTAATCACCAGGGGATTCCTATGTACTCTGAAGCTGAGAGGAGTGAGGCTGAAGTAGCAGCTGCTGAAATAGGTGCAAACGGTGCCTACATTGAAAACCAGGTCAACTATGAGCCGTCTGACAATGATAGCATTGTAACCGATAATGCAACAAGCGGATGAAGTTTGAATTGTTCCTTCCACCACCGACCAACCTCTTCCTGTACAGACGTTGCCAAGGCACTATTCCATTTGTAGTTCTCTTGTAGGGAGGGGACAAACTTTGAGATTTGCATTTATGTTACATGCATTTTTATGCACGTTTGTTTTTGGGAGAATTTGTATTTGACAAATACAGGGAATCTGTAAAAGAATTGCAAAAATACATTACTTAACGGTTTCCTTTCTCTTACAAAAATACACTTCATATTAATCAGGAACCATGGAGTATGTTAGGTTTACTAAACTAACGTTCTTGAGGCATTGCTTTGATTTGATCAAATGGATTACTTATTCTTCTAACGGTATCTGAAATTGACAACAGCAGGCTGATAAAATGAGAAAAAAAACAACAAAATGATGTATAAAAGATGAACAAGAAAATAACAAAGGTTGAATATCAAAGCAATATATATTTTTATTTCCTTTAACTATATATTAAGAAAAATAAATGTACAGGAAGAAGACGGCAAGCAATTTGAGTCGGATGTGTTTCATCTCAAGGCTGGATTGGCTCATGCCTAACATGATTGTTTGCATTTATTAATTTATTTATTCATTAATTTTGAGTTATCACTTTAAATGTGTCAAAGTGTAATAAAATTGTTTTATAATATACCATTAACAAACGTATTGTAAGATAGGTGGTCAAATATACCACCTGACTATCCCAAGTTAGTGATGGACCATCAAAAGAGACTTAACACCATCCACCAGGAAACCTGAACAGATCTTTACTTCAGTTTTCGACATCAAGATAACGAACACGAATCTCGCTACAGCCGAGCGTTCTTCCGTCACCAAGATGGGCCGAGCAATTGCACCCAAGTGAGGCAACGATGGTTGTAAAATGCCCTATTGAGGTTTGGCACCAATCTCCAACGGCCATGGATTTACTCATGCCATGATATAATAAATCCAACTCACTGACTGCATATGAGGCCAACACTGCTGGGCCAAACATGTTTAGAGACAGAGACAGAGAGAAGAATCAGAATCACATGTTCACAATTCATCTATTTACCCACATGCCTACAATATCTCGTTGATATCCATTTTATCTTACTCATTCACTCGATAGAGGGAAGGGCAGGACAAATAAGAACCATGCTGAGGGAGAGTTAGATGGTCCCCCCACCCTTTCAGCAGGAACTAGACGTGCTTTGCGGACCTCTCCCGGCTTCATTGCCTGTGAGAGTTAACCCGCTGGCCCATGGGGCGTTCCATACTCATGACACGAGACTCGGCCAAACTACCGTGCCGTCTCACTTGGACTCAACTGCTCTTTCGAGCTGCTCATGTTGGACTCCAACTGCTCTGAGCTCCGCCAGGCTATAATTATCTCCCGAGCATGCACCGGTTGGCTCTTTCCTCAAACCAACTGGTGCTGTGATACCCCGCCCATTGCTACAGTTTCGGTGGTTTCCAATCGGTGCACAGTCATGGAATGTCTTGGTCACACTCGGATTGTATCTGCTCGCTTTCTGTGTAGTGGCTGTCGGGAGTTTATTGTAAGAAAAACATGTGGACAGATAACAAGGGAATGACTTAAGGGGTCAAGAAGGGAGGAGAGTGTGGGTATAGACACATACTGAGGTGAAGAGAATCGCGATTATCAGCTCTGAATACATTATTTGACACGTGACCTCTCGATTTTTCCCACAGATGACCGGTACTCTTGTGTTAAACATGTACTAATGACATAACTGGGTTATTTACTCCCATTACTCCTATCACATTGCTGTAACATATATATGTAATGTGCTACAAATACTACCATCGCTTCGCTGATGGAAATACTAAAGAGGGGTGGGGGAGAGAGTGAAGAGGTGGAGGGGAAAGAGAAGGAGAGTGAGGAGGGGTGGGGGAGCGAGGAGTCCGGGAAAGTGAGGGAGGTGGCGGGAAGGGAAGGCGCATGAGGTCGGAGGAAGGGAAGGCAGACATGCAGTGGAGCGTTAATTACGATTCATACTGTCTCATCTAAATTATTCTGCGTAGAAAACTGAAGATTGAAACAAAATAATGTCTGAAATCCATTTTCTACCGGTCATACTATAAACACCGCTCGGACACATCCGAAGACAAACTCCCGTCCGGACATAATACGCCCGAATAGGTTCGGAGACATACACGCCCCAGACACATCCAAAGACAAACACCCGTCCGTACAAATATTGCCCAGACACTTTCGGAGACATCGCCCGTCGCATCCGGAGCCAAGCTGTCCGGACACAAACGCTGCTCGGACACATCCAAAGCCAAACTACCGTCTGGACACGTCCACAGACAACTCCCGTCTGGACATGTCCACAAACAAACTCCCGTCCAGACATAAATACTGCCCGGACACGTCCGGAAAGAAACACCGCTCGGACATGTCCAGAGAAAACTCCCATCTGGACACGTCCGGAATCAAATACCGTCCAGACATGTCCAGAGAGGGGGGGAGAGTGACAGGTGTGGGGGATGGTGCTGCACTGCATTGGGAGAGGGTAGAGCAAGGATGGGACAAAGAGAGAGAGAGTGAGGTGGGGGTAGGGAGTGAGCAGAGAATAACATGTTATGCTTTATGAAACACACACACACACACACAACTCGTACTTGGCCGATATGGCAATTTTTCAGGAATCAGCAGGTTGGAGTCAGTTGATTACCGACTACAGGATGAACTGAATACAACCCAAAAACCTTGAGTAGCTTTCACCGAAAAACAAGGTTGCATTAATATAGATGTTTCAGGGAGATGTTCACAAACATTAATCTTTATATGTTCACAACCTGAGGCTCTGGGACAGCTAGCGTGTGGCGTCCTGCTATGCTGTGCTGGTCTATGGATGTGGGTGAACCGCATGGACTGGGTAGGAGTGCAGCCCATTGACAACTACTGGAACATCTGTGGAAAGTTATGGAGTGCTCGAGAAAGGCCCGTATAGCCTTCCCAGATGGTCCACTGTGATTTAGAGTTCTCAGTTTGGGAAGGGAACATGGTTTAATTTGGCATGGGAGACATGGGAAGATTGGCTGCAGCAGGTGCTGCGGTATTGAATGGGCTCCTGGTGGTGATTGGATTTGTGGTTAAATTTACCTTTCCCCATTGTCAGGACTTGCCATGCTTAAAAAAAAAATTTTTTGTATAATTTGGTGAGGCTCAATGAGAGCTACATGCAGAACATATAACAAGGGAAAGGAGACAAGAGGGATGGGGCACAGTACACGCGGTAAACAAGATGGATACTCCAGGGACTGTCGGAAAGGAAAACGGAATTTGAAGGAGGTGGTTTCGGGTGGATTAACGGGTGGAAAAGATCATGGTTTTGGATGGGGAAGATATGCGATGGTGGTGAACAGCTGTTTTGAAAGACTTGAAGGGAAGAGTGGGATTGAACAGAGTGTGGGTGTTTGTTCCAGAGTGGGAAAGGAATGAAAGAGTGAAGGTGAACAGTAATTCTTCATTTTGGCAGTTTTACCAGAAGGGGTTGATGGCGGACCTTGCAGACCAATATTCCCACTTCCGAAATTATTGGGGGGTACATAGCACAGACGAGAAGGGGTGGGCAAGGCGCGGGTAGGAGTTTGTAGAAGATAGAAAGACCGCCCACCTGCCTGCGGTGAGAGAGTGAGAGACCCAAAGACTTGGCTTCATCGCAGGAGATACCAATGATCCTAAAAGTCTCGATTTTCCACTGCGTGAAGCCGAGCTAGGAGTGAGGCAGGAGCACCAACCCAGATGGGAGAGCAGTACTCCATCAGGCTGCGGATGAAAGCCTTGTATGTGGTTGGAACACAGGTGTGCCAAGGAAGGACTTTGCACGACAGCGGGTGCCAGTCGGTGACTGGCTTTGAAGGCCAGCTTGGTATGCAGGTGAGTTGAGGAATTGGTACGGGTGACGGGTCAGAGTGGCCATGAGAGCCGAGCATGTGGAATGGGCGGAAAGGCTTAAAATGTGATGTTTGTAGTGAATAAAGAAGTGCTTTGTTTGAGGTGTGATTATCAGCGTGTAACACGCCATGCAGGTTAGGTGCACCATCGCGTGTATTGCAGGTGGTGGAAAATCATATGGCAGTGGGGAGGGATGACAGTTTGGGTTTTGTGGGTGGGGAAGTGTGTGTGTTCGCAGGTATGGATGAGGCTCTGGAGGATCTGACTGGGGCCCCTCCTGAGGTAACTTTCCTTTGCAGCTGGTGGTGTCTGGAGTTTCAGGGGCCCTTTTGGAGGAGGGTGCTTTTTTTTGGCGACCAATGGGTAGGAGACCCTTGGCGACCCGGGGAGAGCAAGGAGAGCCTGAGGCGAGTGCATGTGTGTGTGGAGACCCTGGTGGACGTACAGCAAGAAGGCTGTTTGGCTGCTGGGGGCTGAGAAGTTTGAAGTGGAGAGGGGGCAAAGAGGCTATACCTGTGTGCTGAATATGAAGCCATGGCCTTGCACGGGAATGTGAAGATTGGTTGTTTTTGTGAATGAGGGAATGTTCCACTCAGTTCTGTGTGAATTGAAATATGCTATGGAGGGCAGGTAGCCTGTGAAATTGATGGGTAATTTCTGAATTGGTATTTCGGCTTAGCGGAACAGCTGGAGCCTGTGACATTCACTGGGGGAAATGGTCAAGTAGTGGGGTTGATTGGTTAAGTTAAATTGTCTATAAGGAGGTAGTTTTGTCTGTGTTTTGGAGCCATTCCTCTCCTGCCCCAGGACATCAGAGTGAAGAGACTGGAGAAGAACAAACTGTACATAACAATTGTGCATTTTTTTTATTGTTTGGCAACTAAGGGGCATGCGGTCAGGAGAATAGGTTAAGTAGCTACAGCTGGCTCTCCCACAGCCTCCTGATTTATTTTGTTGAGTTAATTAGGTGAGAGTCTGTTAAGTTTAAGGCTGGAGGTGTTGCCCCTGCCATTGAACCTACAGGAGTTGTGGTTCCAGGGGGGTGGGCTGTGTTACGTTTGTGTGGGGGTTTCGACATTGCCATCGAAGGGATCGAAGTGTACTAGGGTAAGCATAGTGGTGTATGAGTAGTTTCCTCCAATCTCGATGTATTAAGTAGGGGGGGGGGGGGGAACGTAGCTTAACAAATTGTCTTGTTGAATGTGCATCATACAAGGGATGGTGTGTGACAATAATTAATTAGGGCTTGAGGTTAAGGAAATTGTACGTATAGCCCGCTTGTAATGTCTAACCGGGTTGGCTTGGGGCTCTACGAGGCAAGGTAGATGGGGTGTGGCAGATGTTGTCTATGAGAGCGAGGGAGGAACCTGGACTATGGGGGTTCGGCTGCATTGGAGGAGCGGAGATGCTGAGGAGAATTGTCGGGACGTGAGTGGTTTTTGGAATGCGCACTGAGTGTGTCTGAGGAGAGCTTCTTGGAGGAGTTTTGCCTGCCTGCCTGGTGCCTGTTATTGTCATCACCAACCTCCTCATTGTCTTGCTTGTCCTCCTGTCCTTGGCTGCTTCAGCACCCCCCCCCCCGCCGCTCTTTCTTCGACATCCCCACCACCAGAGATAAGCCGCTCCGTTTTGTTCCCTTTCCCCGTCTGTGATTGAGTTCCCAGAGTGACGGTGCCTGGATTTATTTAGATTGATTTTACCTCACTGTATAAAAGTAAACTTTTTATTATTGCATTCCCAAACTTGATGGGGCTAAGGGCACACCAATGGAAGTTGTAGTGCATTTAACTCCCCCCCCATCCCCAGGGGGAGTTTGTGCTTCCATAAACTCCACGTTGAGATGTATAATAAGTTACCATGGCTTTCATGGGCAATGTATAAGGATATTGCTGGAATGATATGCTTACTTGATGGTTTATTCATCTGGACTGAACGTGTTGTAGCGCAGGTGCTAATAAATCAACGGCAGTTTGTCCCCATCAATGTGAAATCCATTTCGTGTCTATCATGTATGACATGGTGTCAGAGATTTGGGATTTTCTTCATCAATGATGATGGAAATTTAAGCTATCTGGTTATCTCTGGCTATTTGCGGAATGTACCGAGCAATGCAATGCTGAGTAGGACCGTTGACTGTATATTGAGGCTGGCAGCCTCGAGTCGGCCGATGACAGACGGAAAGGTCGCCGTCTTGCTGAACTCGCATGGTCCTGATGCTGTGGTGTTCACTGAGAACCTCCGCGTTCGTGTCGGCGGTTTGCTTCGAACATATGACAAACCATCAGAGACATTCGACCACACTGCAAAACAGGTGGAGAGAACCTTGTCCATGAGGCTATTTCAGTTTCTGGCAATTCACCGAGTCTGAAGGTCAAGTCATATCGAATTGTACTTAGAACAAGCTGTACATCATCGGCGAAGCCTGTAAATTTGCCGGGAGACTGATAACCATGATCAGGGGTAAAAATCATGTTTCCCATGCACACCTCGTCTTTAAAGAACATCCGTTATGTGGCCAGGACTGACTTAGACAAAATTGAGAAGCCTGTATTGCTGCGGATGTTGAGTAATGGTCGCACGCAGCGCCATGACGTCGACTCCCATCAGGCTCTCTACACAGACATTGACTCGATTCTCACGCGACCAGGGCACCGCAGTTTCAAGTCTGCTGGCAAGGAGCTCCCTTGCACCGAGCCTGGTAGAAACGTGGACAAGGAGCTCAACCACTGTGCGGAATGCGGTGTGTATTCAATCACGGCTCACAATGTCCTGCATTTGGAGAAAGCTGCAGAACTGTACATAAGCAGAAACCATTTTGCAGAATGTTTGCCCGACCATCCAAGCATGTGATATGCACTCTGATGAGCAGGTGCGACGGCAGCTGCCGTCTCTTTGTGACTTGTACGGCTGCTGGTATGAACATCGCAGCGCCATAGAAGCCGAATGTCTCTGGTTTAGGCGAACATGGACATCAGTGGCCTGGTTAAGATGGCAGTTGACTCCGGAACGCATGGTATCAATACTCTTGCAGAATATTCAATTCGCATGGAGAAGCCAGGGCACATAGCTCTGTCAAACAAATGCCTCCACAAGTTTTTACCCCAGTGTTTCGTCCTGGGAGCGAGATATCGTCAGAGCCCTGAATGACCAAGGACTTGTCAAGTGACATGACTTACTATGTTGTTTGTTTGCTTTGTTTTTGGGGATTTTGGGGGGGAAGGTTCATTACCAGCTTGTATTTTCACGAAAAAAGGAATATGGGTATTGGGTAGATGCATGATATTAACGAATGCATGATGAACCAGAACTGATGAGGCTGGACCGAGAGTGATGTCACGCGGGCTTGTGGAGCGATGAGACGTGAATTAAAAGCAAATGAGTGAAACATCACATTCGTGTGGGCTAGTCATTGTTATACACAACACGTGTACATTAAAAGCACTCCAGCCAGGTGTCCATATCGAACATCGCAGCAGCTCCAGGGGCTGTCAGAAGCTAGCTGTACACCAATATTATCATGATACGAGGGTGAAACTGCTCATGAACCTCCAAAGAGGTGATGCTGCCCATATACAATACATAAGACCAGACGGGGCTGGGTACTGCATCGTATCCAGCAAACTTTCCGCACCAAGGTCGTACTGTTACCGCGGCCAAACGGAAATCGTATTGCTGCAACAGGCGACACCTGCGAAAATCTTCCTCTGAGCCGTGACAATTTCTCCACTTCTGGCATGTTGGAAATTGAACATTCCTCCAGAGGAAGCTCAAGAGAACTGTTGACATGCACTCCAGAGCTTATCCACGATCACAGCTTGCCAGGGCCTTTTCCCAAAGGCTGAAGGACTAATGTTCTATTCATGTCTATACAGCGGGGCATTTGAGTATTCGTTAGCCAGTTAAAAAGTTTGTTTTTGCTATTTTTCAAGTCGATTGCTCCTCATACCGAAAAGGGGGGTGATGATATTGACGTGAATTCGTATGCTATACTTGTGTGGTTTGTATTTCATCTGCTTGTACGTGTTGCCGCACATTTAACCCAAATACGGTCCATCGTTTATGAGCAGGGCACGCCTTCCGGCATTGTAAACCACAAACGTTTCAGTCCAATGTCCAACTGAAGTTACATCTTTAACGGTCAACACTAAATTGAAAGAATTCGCAGGAAACCGACATGATTAAGGCATTTATAAATCAGAGCTGTCTCATTGCTTGG
>CM068960.1:86906053-86923048 GCA_035128595.1 Eptatretus atami
ATGGGTAAGTTTTGTATACGTTAAGAGCACGCTGGCATACGTCATTGTACGCAGAGTACGTCGAGAAATTTTCAGCATGTTGGAAATTTCTCGACGTATGACACACATTCCGCATACGCTGGCATAAGTTGTAGGCACGCTACGCGATCGTCGACACACGTTACTTGTAAGTTACTCATAAGTCGAAACACGTCGAGGTAATGTTTAGCATACCGAAACTTATTTCTAACCTATGAGTAACGTGTTGTAGGCACGTTACGCGATCGTTGACACACATTACTTGTAAGTTACTCATAAGTCGAAACACGTCAATGTAATCGTTAGCGTCAGTGTTCCAGACTCCCTGTTTTTTTTTTTTTCTTCTTCTTCTTCTTCGGTACGACGGTCATGTTGACACTTCGATTTCTAGTGCGGTTATAATATAATATAATATAATTAAAAGGCTGCCGCTCAACGATTTAAATCATCACAGTCATACCGAAAAAAAAAAATATAAACCAGGGAGTCTGGAACACTGACGCTAACCATTACCTTGACGTGTTTTGACTTATGAGTAACGTACAAGTAACATTTGTCGACGTGTGTCAACGATCGCGTAGCGTGCCTACAACTTATGCAGCGTATGCGGAATGTGTGTCATACGTCGAGAAATTTCCAACATGCTGAAAATTTCTCGACGTACTCTGCGTACAATGACGTATGACAGCGTTCTCTTAACGTATACAAACTTACCCCATAACGTATTCGACGTGTGCTGGCGTTTCAGCCCAATTTTGCACACGTCAGGCATACGTTGGCTAAATCGTCAAGGTGTGACAGGGCCTTACAGAGAGAGATTGCACGAATGACAAAACGATACATCGCCTTGATATTTCTAAATGTATTGATTGGGCCCGAATATGTTGTCGCGGATCGGCATACCTGGCGCAGGGTATGCGCTCTACCGAGTGCCCTTCTCGTTCTTCGTGCATCCTTGTGATTTTAAACATTCATCTTTACCAACACATTTTCAAAACTGTCAATCTCTTCTTATTTATTTTCATAGTCCACGGATCACATCCATACATTAGCAACTGGAAAATGCAATCACATCACCCTCCTCTTGGTTTGTATTGTAAACCATTTGTCTTTCCAGATCTTTATCAATCCTGACATTGCAGTTCTTCTCCAGTGTGCTTATCTCTAACTTTCATTCCTTACAACGCCATATAGGTGTGGGCACAGGGCTGCGAGGAAGTTTCATACAGGTAGGAGTGCAGTCTGGACCAGTCTCAAGTACCCAACATGGTTTATGACCCCATAAGCTGGTACTATTTTGCAACCTCAGAATAATTCAGAATGAATTCAAGCAACATTGTGTTAACTCAACGGACCCACAGTGGGTTGAACCCTGGGATCTTAACCCGCACCTTAACCTGTGATAGCCAACACAAGCTTTCCGATCTCGATCTGTCTGTTAATTTCTCTTCACATTCTCCACTTCACTTCAATCTTAGACCCGCATTCGGAAGATGAAACTTTCCACTATTACCGCTCAGATGTCTTGCTCAGGTGACAAGGATGTTATCTTTTTGAGGTTTAAAAATAAAGAACCAATCTTTCACTTCCTTTTTCACTGTCTGCAGCAGTTTGATTCAAGCCCTCTTCTACTTTCTACCATCGAGAGTGGTCGCCCAATAACTTCGGCTTTTTTTTTTGTATAGCATAGTCGAGGCTCGTGGAAATTGCTAAGCAGGCAACGAACACATAGGAATTAATACAGACAAAACAGGACACAAAACATGCTATGCAGAGAGAAGGAAATCCAAGGAGAAAAACTGGAATATTATGAGGGTTTTGGGTGGGCGTTAACGAGGGTATGAAAAGATCAAGGTTTTGGATTGGGACGATGTGAGATGGAAGAGGACAGCTGCTTTGAAGACTGGACAATGAGATTGAAGAGGATGTGGAAGTGATTCCACAGGCAGGAAAAGATGAACAAATGAGTGGGGAGGTAGTCGTGATCCTGGATTGGGGTAGTTTTACCATCAGAGGGTTGAAGGTGACGGTCTGTTCCCTGCAGAAACTGGTGGAGGTAATATCGCAGGATATGAAAGATAATAGTGCAAATGTCAGGGTTAAGGGCAGAGGATGCGTTAAGACGAGCGAGCAGATTTTTAAGACATAGTGAGGCCTGATGCCGTCTGCATCCAATTCGCGTCCAAGAGTAGTTGGGTTGCGACTGTGTAGGGTGGGTACCAGATAGTGAGCGGTGGGGACACAAGATTTGGAAGTAGACACAGAATTGCAGGCTTCGGCCTTCTCACGAGTGGAGCGGCTGTGGTGCCGTTTGAAAGAGAGGGGAGGGATGGAATGGGAGCAAACACGAGGACAGATCTTAACATATGTTGCCACAGTTTTAGAGAGGGAGACAAGTTTGATGCATTCTTCCTCAATCTGATCAGCCTGTTGTCATTCCAGTTTGCATTTCCTCATGATGTACTTATTATACAGATTGAACATGGAAAGTTCCGGTCTTGGAGGCGACGCCTGGTTCATCTCAGGGGTCTTGCCGACTTTCTCAAAGTTAAGTTTCAGTCATTATTTTATTCACGTTTTGACTTTATTTTGTTACACATGTTTACTGCGTGTTTCCTAGTTCGGGTTTTGTTCAAAATTTGTGCTGTTTTTGAGTTTTCGTCGATCTTGTATTTTGGTGTTCTTGAGGCTACGATTTTCCCATCTAGGTGAACGATTGATTTTATTTGTATTTTCTCCTCTTCCCATTACTCCCCTTCTATCTCTCCCAACCACACCCTCTTGTCTTGCTTTTGTTCAAATTTGTGCTTGTTTGTGAGTTTTCGTCGATACTTTGTCATTTTGGGTTTCCTTGAGGCCTAGATCTTCCCATCTAGGTGCGATTGATTTTATTTGTTATTTTCTCCCTCTTCCCATCAGTTTTATTTTCCTCCACCTTTTCCCACGGTCCCTTCTATCTCCCCACCCCACCCTTCTGTCTCTTGCCTTACAATTTTAAAAAAAACAAACAAACCCTTTTCCCTCATACCCACGAGTGCGACCCCTCTTTCTCCTTCTGCGTTATACCATCTCCCTTCTTATTTGAGAAGACCCACTTTCAACCATGACCTTCAAGATTTCTTTCCATCTACATTTCATTCCCACAATCTACATAAAACTTACAAATGCATCAAGAATTTTTTTTTCTTTTATTTATACCTTTCTAACTATGCACCTCCCGCGAACCACGTGTTTCTACCGGTTCTTCTTCTGTTACTTTTATCGACACCAGTTTTCCTCTGCATTTGCTGATCCAAATTCCATACACCTCCACGATTTTACTTCAACCTTCTTCAACCCAATTCTATGCAATCTTTATCGGAAAGTAATAATCATCATCATAAACTATAAAATATAATAATATCATCATCATCATCAGAGTAAAAAATAAAAATGGTGCTCTTATGCTTAACTCTCTCTTTCACACGGTAGGTTCTCATTACTGTATCATAATTCTCTCCTCTTTTCTTTTTAACAGACGTCTCAATTCGACCTTTCTTCATCTCGGTTGTAAAAAAGGTCTGACTGCTACACATCATTCTTTTCTCCATTCTCTTACTTCACCTTATTGTAATGTCTTTTCGCATTTCTGACCTAAAAAATTTTTTTTTTTTAACCCCACTTTGCATTGCATGTTCGTGTTCCATCAATCGTCCTATTTTTTTTAACACTTCAGTGCCAATTCACCCCCCCTACTTAAATCTACAACTCCTAACCCTCACTGTTATCCCTTCTCCTCATCCTACTCCACTTTTGGCCACCTCTTCACTGTCTCTGCTGCAGTATAGCTCCTCCTCCTGATGTCCCAAAACTGTGTGTGTGTTCTCAATCTGTCTGGGCTCATTCTAACCTCACAAATATCTCCCTCTCATCAATAGTGCACTGTCATCACCACAACCATGCTCCTCCTTTCTCACTCCACCTTCTCACATGTTTGGGCCCCCCTCCATCCACAAAGCTGCCTCCTTCCCCCTGCCCTCTTCCCTATCTCATCCTCTACTCTCCAATCTCAATGCCTTTTGCCACCACTCTTATTATCTCCTACTGTATTATTCAAACCCAGCACCACCGAGCGCTTTTCTCTCCTCATAAGGCCTCTCCCTAGCATGAGGTATCACAACCATTTAAAGGACAGACAGGTAGAGATGAAATAATGGGATTTAAACATGCACCAACACACAATGGCCTACTCTTTTTAAAGGGCTACTCCAGGAATCTTAGAGATTTCTACAAAAAAGTGCCACTGGACAAGACAGCCAATTAAATTTGGTCTCTGTAAGGGTTGAACGTGAGCCGCCTGTCCCATTATGAAGGCAATATCCTGGCCGTGGTGACAAGGGATGACAGGTTTTTTTTTGTCGTCGATCTGATACAGTTGAATCAAAAACTCACAGAAGAAGACACGAAAATTGTCCTTTACAGTTTCCCTATAAACCACAATGGTCCCATTTATCCAACTTGAAAAAGTACCAACTTGATGTGCTATTTTGTCTGTACCTTTGCTGTGGTAGTTAACTCCCCCACTTACATGCTGCGGTGATGTTGGAGGCTTTCATACGGAACCAGCAAGGACCACAATGATAACCCACGTCATCTCAGGTGGCTGGTTGCATGCCAACATACAACAGGGGAACTTGGCAATTTAACGATTATTAATTCATTGTCGACTGTGACGTCATCATGCACTGTGACAACGCTTCCAACTTGGGCGGAACTGGGTGGCAATTTTAACGATTTATTATTCATTGTCGATGTGACGTCATCATGCACTGTGAGACACGCTCTCCACTTGGCGGTAACTGGCAATTTAACGCTTTTATTTTCATTGTTCGACTGTGACGTCATCATGCATGGTGAAGCTCTCCACATTGGGTAACTTGGCAATTTAACGATATTATTCATTGTTTCGACTCTGTGACGTCATCATGCACTGTGACCACGCCTCCACATTGGGGTAACTGCAATTTAACGCTTTATTATTCATTTGTTTTCGAGCTGTGACGTCATCATGCACTGTGCACACGTCTCACATTGGGGTTAACTGGCAATTTTAACATTTATTATTCATTGTTCGACTGTGACGTCACCGACGTTTCCACAAGTTGCGTTCACTTTTTTTTTGGTTCTTAAATTAATTTATAAAATGTTTCGAAGAGTTATCTCTAATAAGGAAAGTGCCAAAATGTTGAATTGAACATTAAGGATATACGAACATAAATATAATTTGAAATTTTACTTTCCGCACCTCACCGGCTACCACAACCACGATCACGATGGCCATTCTCACTTCTCAATCAAACTTCACCACAACTTCATTATCAACCCTCAACAACCACATCTATGACACGACTATCACTCCTCAACCAGAGATCACTCCTGTCCTTTCATTCTTTCCCAAAATCCCGCGTTAATCCCAATTGATCACGATTTCCTCCAATACAAGTTTCTATCACGGATTGTATCGCGATAAGAAGCCACATCTCTTGCGTCCTGTTCGTCGGATTGCTCGATGCTCCAACTGAGCTTCACAGTCACGTCTCTTACTATGTATTCATGAATGTTTGGGATTATATTGTGCCGTCAAACAACCTTCTGTGAACGTAACGGTTGGATGTTTTGATGAGACGAGATTGCGTCGGATCCAGTACTCAGAAAGGAGGATTTATTTTAATTTTTAACTGATTCTTCACCATTCAGAGTGAGGTCAAACGATGTATGCGCATGATATCCAAAAGAGTTATAGCGGACGGAATACGACTAGTTACGTCATGCCAAATGTGTCGATACCCGGATCGTGCAAAAATTTCGGCTGTGACTGTATCGAACAGATTTTAACCATACATTCGGTTTTAACATGACACGTACCATTCGAGTCCAAATGAGTTGATAATGAAATACGCACATTTTTACCATGGTAAACAAAAACCACATAATATCACACTCACACGGCACATCACTAAATCTCGCATGCAACATTGATTTTAACACCGCCACGCGTTGCGCACGTGTGCGGCTCCGGGTAATGAAACGTGGAGCTCGACCTGCAATTGGTGTCTGGCCTTTCCCCCGCAATCCTTCGGATACGGTCACCAATTGGCGATTCAGTTGGCCATTCAGGTGTGCCATCAGGTGTGGCCATCAGGCGTGATTCAGATGGCTTGCGCCATCAGGCGTGATTCATTGGCCATCAGGTGTGCATCAGGTGTGATTCAGATGGCCCGTGGCCATCAGCGTGATTCAGATGGCCCGTGGGCCATTCAGGCGCCTACCATATTCAGTGCTTTGCCAAGTTTGGCAATTGCTCAGTGGCGTCGTGGGGATTCTGCGTGGGTTGTACCCAGCCGGTAGAGGACTGGGGAAGACTTGGCTGATCATTGGGACCATCTTGATCGGGTAAACAAGATGGCGGGCGGTGGAAGATGCTGATCGTCGCGAGCCATTCTCGCTCACGGCGTGTGGCCAAAAACACATCTCCCTGATGAAGGATCTGGTTACTCCGGCAGAAACCGAAGGATAAAACTTCTTGATGAACTGATCGCATGATTGTGGCAGCACCACAAGCCGAAAACCCGGGAAACTCGTCCTGTCCCGGTCAAGTTCTACACTCATGGAGGAAGGAAGGTCAGGCGGTGGTCCGAGTTTGTTGCTGTACCTTCAAAGATTGGGCTAACATTGTGATTCGGTGCCAAGTGGATGAGATGTGAGGATGTTTTCTTTGATGCATCGATAAGGAAACGGATCCATCTGAAAACTGCTGGTTGTTCCCGATCTCGATGTGACTGAAGCTGTGTCAACACTAATACCTGCATGACTTACGGATGAGGGTCCTGCGTGTTGTCAGCGGCGGAGCAGCGAGACTCCAGCCAAGTTCATTGCATGATGTGAACAAAACTGAGCTCATCATCATCAGCTGTGCAAGCCCAGCTATCCTCAATTTCACAGGATTGCTCAACATCACCTCGTTTATAATACAGGCTCATCTGTGCAAAGCAGAGCAGTGGATCGTCGGGTTCTTCCAACAGGTAAACCGTGTTGGCGTACTGTGGGGGCAGGACTCACCCACCTGTGTCGTTTCAAACACTGCTCCTTGCATAACTGTGGGAAATTGGCATCTATGCAATGATGTGTCACCAGACTCCAACACGGTCGAATTCACCACATGATCGTTTGGCCACACAGGGACCGGCTGCGTGAAGGGAATACCTCTCTGCCTCAAAGGAGCATGATTTGCATCAGTATGTCGGATAAAGGCAAACCCATTGTGGTGGATGGTCAGGGTTTGAATCACATTGCCATGGAGATGGAGCTGGACACCGGGGCAAGCCGGTCAATCATGAGTTCCGAAACTTTCAATAGGCTGTTTAGCCAGGAAGCAGAGGACCGGTATTCAGACCGGTGAACGCCAGTTGCAAACTTACCCAATGAACTGATATCTGTGATTGATGTGCGGAGGAAGGTCACTAAATGATGAGTTACATAAACTACCCTTGTGGATCATTCAGGGAAATGGGCCGACGTTGTTTGGGCAAATTGGCTTGAATTCATCAAACTTGATTGGCCTGTGACCAAATTGATGGCTTGTGATGTTAATCACAATGCCATTCTTGACAAATACCCTCATTGTTGGAGGTGGTGGCGGCACCTTTGAAGGTGTAAAGCCAAAATCTATGTGGATGAGAGTGCTAAGCCATATTTTGTAAAGCAAGATCTGTACCTCACATGATGCGTCCAAGATCGAGGCAGAGCTTGACCACCTGCAGATGGAGGTGTTATCATTCCTGTTGAGTTTCAGTGATTTGGCATGTCCAATTGTTCCTGTATTAAAGTTCAGATGGTAGTGTTCGGATGTAGTGATTACAAAACAACAATCAACAGGTATTCAAGCAGGAACCATTATCCTCTGTCAAGGCAGATGATTTGTTCGCTCTGCTTTCTGGTGGAAAGAAGTTTAGCCGCCTGGATTTGGAATCTGCTTGTATCAGATGTTGCTTGATGAGGACTCCAAAGAAGTTACATGTTGTAACACTCACAAGGTTGTTTGTTTAAACCGCTGTACTTTGGCATCAAATCAGCCGCTGCTATATTTCAACACCAATATGGAGAATCTGCTGAAAGCAATTCCAAATGTAATAGTGTTTCAAGATGATGTTTTGATCACCGGCGGCAATGATGCTGAACATTTGTGTAACCTTGAGGAGGTTCTCAAACGTCTGTTGAAGCCGGAGTTAAGGTGAAACGTGACAAATGTTCGATTTCTGTTACCCCAAGTGAGTTTCTCGGTCGTATTGTCAGTGCTGATAGCTTCCGTCTTGGACGGTGCGGCCTGATGCATCAAGGAGCTCCGACTCCTGCGAACACGACCGAGCTCAAGCTTTCCTGGGTATGTTGAAATTACTGTAACTTTCTTCCGAATCTGAGCACCGTCCTTGAGCCTCTCACAAACTCCTTCATAAAGGTGTGAATGGCGATGGTGGACGCAGTGTAGTAAAGGCGTTTCTGAGGCAAAACGGTTGCTGTGTTCATCTAAAGTGGTTGGTGTACTATGACACTGCTGAACCATTTGGTTCTCAGCTGTGATGCCTCGTCTTATGGCATTGGCTGTGTGTTACAGCAACGTCATGACGGTATACTATGGCTTGTGGCCTATGCATCACGCACTTTGTCAGCGCGGAGCGTAACTTCTCCATAGTTGAAAAAGAAGCTCTCGCATGTATTTTTGGTGTAACAAAGATGCGTCAGTATCTCTTCTGTCGACAATTTGAACTTGTAACCGACCAAAACCATTGCAATCCTGTCAATGAGAGAAAGGGAATTAACCCACAGGCCTCTGCCCGCATTCAGCATTGGGCTGAGAAGTTAGCAGCCTATGACTATTCGACAAGGTAGTCCTGGCAGGGAGAATTTTGTGATGATACTTTGAGTAGATTACCACTACCGGTTAACGTGGTAATGTACCTGTACCTGGAGAAATTTTTGATGGCAATGAGTGTGTTTGACTGTCTAATGCTCCCAATCACTTCACAAATTAGAACAATGGACAAATGTGGACCCGACCCTGATATGGTCAAACAATGTGTTATCGTGGCATCTGGTCAACTGTACCTATGAATTCCCTGACAAATGAGGCCGTACTTGCTCGTAAAAATGAGTTGTTTACATTCGGGTTGCCTACTGTGGGGCAGCAGGGTCATTGTAACCCAAAGGTCGAAACCAGCGTGTGTGATGAGCCCATGAACATTTCAGGGATTGTAACCACGAAGTCAATTGCCAGGAGCCGTGTTTGGTGGCGGTATAGATGAAAACCTAGAGATCTACGTTCGCCATTGCTCGTGTGTCAGGCCACTGCCCTGAACTCACCTTCACATGTGGTCCTGGCTTTCTAACCAGGTTCGAATTCACATCGATTACGCGTTCCATTCTTGGGGAAGATGTTTTTGCTTGTTATCGATGCTCATTCAAGTGGATTGAATGGTTCGCCTTATCATCCTGAACTAGCGAAATCACGGTGAAAGTTTACGTGCCATTTGCCAATCATGGTTTGCCAGATTGTGTAGTCAGTGATAATGGCTCATGTTTCAACAGGCTGTGTTTTCAGGATTTCTTGAAACAAAATGGTGTCCAGGCATATGCAGTGCTCCCTTCAACCTGCTTCGAACGGTAGGCTGAAGAGCTGTCCAGGTGATCAAGAATGGTCTCGAACAGGCAAATGACGTTCTCTCCGCAACCAAGTCATCACGTTTGTATTTACATAGAGGACACGTCCGCACACACACACGGACCACCCCACAGAAATGATGTTTGGCCAATGCTAAAGACACGCTAGACCTGATTCATCCGAATGATTCGTCCAGGCTTGCGGACCACCAGCTTAAACAGAAGCGGCACCATGACAGGACCTCAGTTCCACGTGCCATCAATGTGTTCGATTCCTTTTTTGTGCTGAGTCCCGGCGTGGATCATAAATCGAATTGGCAACTCCATATTTGTTGTAGAACTGTCCATGGACAAACAGTACGTAAACATATTGGACCAGGTCCGCCTGAGGCATTGTGACCCCAATCCTCCCTCCCATTGTGACCTCATTGTGAGGGTGATTCCCTGGTGTCTGTTCCGATTGTGAGCCAAGTACCTGGTCCACTGAGTCGAGTCCGGTAGTTGTGTGGTAGAGCCTGCTCCTCCTCATTCCTCTCCATGTCCTCTTGAGGCGGCCGTGTCGGTGTTCCACAAGAACAGTCACCCATCTTGCGACGCTCTGTTGTTAAGTGTTGTTGGGGAGTAATGTTGTGCAAAATTTTATTTGGGGGGAAATGTTGTCACGTTCCATAAAACTACGCCACGCGCAATGCGCAGTGTGCGCCTCCCTGGAAATAAAGTGGAGCTTCTACTGTATGTTGTCTGGTATGTTGTCTGGTATGTTGTCTGGTATGTTGTCTGGCACGTTTGTCTGGTATGTTGTCTGGTATGTTGTCTGGTATGTGTCTGGTATGTTGTCTGGCATGTGTCTGGTATGTTGTCTGGTATGTTGTCTGGCATGTTGTCTGGCATGTTGTCTGGTATGTTGTCTGGCATGTTGTCTGGCATGTTGCTGGCATGTTGTCTGGCATGTTGTCTGGTATGTTGCTGGTATGTTGTCTGGTATGTTGTGCTGGTATGTGTTCTGGCATGTTGTGCTGGTATGTTGTCTGGCATGTTGTCTGGCATGTTTGTCTGGTATGTTGTCTGGTTGTTGTTGGTAGGCTGGTATGTTGTCTGGTATGTTGTCTGGTATGTTGTCTGGATGTTGTCTGGCATGTTGTCTGGCATGTTGTCTGGTATGTTGTCTGGTATGTTGTCTGGTATGTTGTCTGGTATGTTGTCTGGCATGTTGTCTGGCATGTTGTCTGGTATGTTGTCTGGCATGTTGTCTGGCATGTTGTCTTGGTATGTTGTCTGGTATGTTGTCTGGTATGTTGTCTGGCCTTTCACCCCGCAATCCTTCGGATAGGCCACAGGCGGTTTACCAAATCGTTCCTGCGTTGCAATTTGCTTAAGTACACACGTAGCAATGTCAACGTGACTCGGTGTACGGCAATATGCACGTCAGCACGTGGAAATCCGGATATACGGGTAAACGGAGAACACGTCAAGTCACATGATGGCTGACCATTTATATATTGCTCGGGTTTTCATGTATCAGTATCATTTTGTGTAAAAAAAAAAATTTTTTAATGGTGCACAGGACTTTTTCTTTAGTATATATTCATCTCGTCATATTGTGTTCATTTTGTCGGTATACTATTCGATGATCCGGACAGCTCCCAAAACCTTTTTAGGATGTATTCCGCTGTTATCGCTAGCTCGGCAGCAGCCCTTTATTTTTTTCCCTTTCACGTGTATTTTCATTGCTTCATTATTTATCAAACTGAAGCTACCTATCACGGCGTTTGTAAATGATAATACTGTATATATGCGAAAAATAATAAAAAAAATCACTGACACGTAATAATATTATTCATGTTTCCTTCTTGTCGATACTTACTTCCTTTTAATCGCGTCTTTGTGTCCTTGAAGAAAATGGAGCCGTCCATCAAAAAAAAATAACAACAACAACAACAACAACAACAACAACGTGCTCATGAATATTAAGTAGCTGTGATCGTGCTGCCATGTTGCGCCTTCGGTAGCGCGGTTTGTTGGAGCTCCGCGTGGGTTTTTGGAATTCCTGGGAGGTGTGCGCGATGGGAGATGCGGTGTGTTCGCGGAATCCAGACCGTGTAACGTGTTCGTTTTTGACTAAACGTCCGCGTCGCTGGATCGACCTCGGACATGTTTGTATGAGGAAGGTTTATGATTTGTTATAAAACTTTAACCTTCATACGTGCGGACTCGCTCATTTTAAGGAGCCTCGATTCGTCTCGCCCGATGTGTTTGTTTCACTTTTTTCTTTTGTTCACGTTTTGGAAACCACGTGATTTACTTTCCCACATTTTTGAATTTTCGGATCGCACGTCCGTTGGGACAAGATCCTCACTCGTCGGACATTCCCGACCGGTTTAAGATGGGGTTCTTGTGCCGTTCCTGTGTCGGCCACACCGACCCGACTCGACGAACCGATGAGGCTGAGCTCGACGTGCTTGTTTCTCGGTGTCATCTATATATTATGTACGCAAATATGGTTGACATTTCTGTATCAATGGGTACACCTCCTTGGGAGGGTGGGTAAGTCGACCATTTGCTGGTGAATGTAGTTTTATTTATACTGGTGCAGCCTGTGGTTGCTTGGTTGCATCATTTTTCTGGGGGCGCAGCTGAGCCGCTGATGCAGTGCCCCTGTTATCGGTGAGCTTGCACATCATTTTGCCGACCTCGGAAGGATGACTGGCTGAGTCGACCCACCTGGTGTTAATTCAACGGTGGACAGGGGCTTGAACTCAAAACCTAAGGATATGAGGCCAAGCACCTTAACCATAAAGCCAACATCAGGCTTTGTGGATGCAAATATCTCACGATACCTTTCGAAAAGAGTATGTCATTGTGTGCCACTAGTGTGGAAAGATTCTGAAATCTGTCTTGGGGAGTGGGGGTATGGAATATGGTACTATCCATTGGACCATACTGGTACTCTGTGCAGAGCATTGTTGCTGCTTAAGCAGTCTCCTTGGCTATTAGACACAATCCTGGATGGGTCACCACTCCGACACAGGATACCAGCAAGCTGGCACTCATTTTGCCGATCTTGGCAGGATGACAAGCAGAGTCAACCCCACCTGGTATTAATTCAACAGCCAAGTGGGATTTGAACTCGGGCCCTGTAGGATCCCAAGCCCACCACACTAACCATTGAGCCGACACCAGGCATGTACTATCATATAAGGTGCAACGTTCTCCCAGCATCGATGCTCAAATTTGTGGTGGATAGAGGTTGTGATTTAAATGAAATGCTCATCGATTGACGTTATTTTAAATGCTTTTTGTTAGTTTGTGCAAAGCAATTTTTGGATACGTTTGTGGTGTGACCAATTTTTCTCTTTCACAGCGATAATGGATCCTGCCTGGAACCCAATCCACGAACTGACTTTTTGCATGGCTCGGCACCCAAGGTATGAAGGCTACCATAGCAAATGCTGTGAGCCAAGAGTTGGGCATAAGCGATTACGACGGCTGCTCGCTTGCGCAGAAGATCCAGAAGTGAGAGAAGAGCTCTTCTCCGTGGCCAAGCAGAAGCTTCCTTTGCCTATTATGCTGTTTTCCGTCGTGTTGTGATGCAGTGCCACTACGGCAGACACGTTCAGACGGCAGAATTGGAAGTGACGGACGGAGGATGGAGGAGCTGCTGACCTGCACAAGACCCTAACTACCCTGACAGACCTTGTGCTCTCTGTACAGAGGTTGACATCCCCCGAAGCCTTCTTGCAGTCACTCAATGCAGCACATTGGCTGCTGGGAGGCCTGCAAAACGCAAGGCTGGTTCAATGCTGGTATAATGCGTTTTCCACTTGTTTGTTGATCTTTATGGGAAGCAAAATGCAATTCTGCAGCAGGCCTATTTATAGACATCGTGTTTGGGGAATAGGTTCAAAATAAGTGAAGGGTCGAGACAGGTGAGTACAAGGCATAGAAAGGGGCGGCAGGTCAAAAATCTGTGTGTGTGTGTGTTGCACCAAAATGATTGTCATGATATCCTGAGTTTATTAGGCTAATTAATCACAAAGAATCTGGAAGAATTCCCATGTTTTAAATGCACACCATGTTAAGGTGTATAGAGAGCAGCTTCATAGGTCCTTATACGGCATGGCATTCTAATTAACAAATAAATAACAAAAATAATGATAACATTGTAACAAAGCATACACTACCGTGAAAAGTTTTAGAACACCACCATTTTTCCAGTTTTTACTGAAATTTAAGCAGTTTAATGTTTCGATGTACTCTGAAATTAAAGCATAGAACAAATAAACAATTGCAGATAAAAAAGAAAATCATGGAGTCATTTTGTTGAACCAAATTTAATCTAAATTTTGACTCATCAAAGTAGCCACCTTTTGCAGATATAACAGCCGAACATACTCGTGGCATTCTTTCCCAATGGAAATCAAATATTGTTCGGAAAGTTCTTCCCGACACTGTTGCAGAAGTTCCCACAAATGTGTTGCACTTGTTGGTTCTTTTGCTTTCACCCTTCTGTCAGTTCATCCCAAACTAGTTCAATGGGGTTTAAGTCTGGAGACTGTGCTGGCCATTCCATGATTTGAAGCCTACCGTCTTGTTCTTTTCTTCTAAGGTAGTTCTGACAAGCCTGGAGGTAGTTTTGGGTCGTTATCTTCGACTTTTACTTCCTCTAGACAGTCAAGTTCGCTCATCTTTTCGGCGCACCGGCATGAGCTGACACGACGACAACGCGTGTCACGGACGGCCCTTGCAGGGGCCGATCCGAGGATCTCACCAAACCGTCCGATTGGTAGTAGCGACAGGCGGTGTGTACAAAGGGCAGGGACTTGATCAACGCGAGCTGATGACTCGTGCTTACTGGGAATTCCTCGTTCGTGGGACACTGTCTCAAGCCCCAGTCCCATCACGGACGGGGCTCAGCGGTTTACCCGAGCCTGTTGGCGAAGGGCAAGGTACACGCTGGCCCGTCCAGTGTAGCGCGCATACGGCCCCGGACATCGAAGGGCATCACAGACCTGTTATTGCTCCATCTCGCACGGCTTGCAGCCGCTTGTCCCTCTAAGAAGTTAGTCCGCCGGCCAACCCCTGACCAACTAGGCGTAGACCAGAGGGTATTGCATGGCACTGCAAAATACTGTGACAGTCACTCTGTACAAGTCGCCGACTCCAGATCCAGCAAAAGAGCCCCAAATCATTACGCTTCTTCCTCCATGTTTGACAGTTGGTATCACACACTGAGGAACCATCCTTTCGCCTACTCGACGGCGAACAAAAACCCTGCGAGATGAACCGAAGATTCAAATTTTGATTCATCGGTCCATAAGACCTTCTTCCAGTTTTCAGTAGTCCACTGGCGGGGCTTCATTGCCCAGGCAAGCCTCTTTTTCTTATTTTGCCATCTTAGCAAGGCTTTCTTACTGCCACTCGACCTGTCAAACCTGCAGCTCGAAGTCTTCTCTTCACAGTTGAAACTGAGACTTCCTTACTTCGACCAGTGTTAAGCTGTGCTTGAAGCTGCTGTCCTGTGAGCCGCCTATCACGCAAGCTGTTGATTCTCAGAACTTGTCTTCTGATTGTGTTGTGGCTTTGGATCTGCCAGACCTCTTCCTGTCAGTTTCCTTCAGTTTCCAAGTGCCTTTTGATGGTGTAGGAAACTGTACTCACTGACACCTTGCCTCCCTTTGCAATTTCTCTAAAGGAAAGACCTACACTTTAAGGGTTATCATGAATGGTCTGTGTCTTCCTTTGTTGATTGTCTTTTTCTCACCATTATGATAGCAATATACTACTTCCTGCAGTACAATATTGTCCAATAATGCTTCAGAGGGTGTAGCAACACAATCTGTTCCAACACTGCTTTTATACAGACGAGGGGTTGGAACTAATCAACAAAAGTTGGGACACCTGTAGGAATTGTTTGCATCAACTTTCAAGGCTTGATTTACTTCCATTTCTGCAGAAACGCTGCAGTTGCTAAAGCGCTGTCACACACTTGACGTTTTGCCAGCGTATGGCAACGTATCAAAATGTATGTAAAACGCTGGCGTACGCTGAACTATTGTTTTTAAAAAATTTTTTGGGCGTATAATAACGCGTTGGACATATGCATAACGTATTAGTAACGTACACAGAACGTTTTAATCACATATAGATAACTAATACCAACGAAGCTGAGCATGTTGTCGGCGTTCACAACCTATGCCCAACGATAGTCAACTTATGCATAGCGTGCGGCAGCGTATCGCCGACGATCACGTGCGTAGGCTATTAATAGGCTACGGCTCGACAATTCAAATCATAACCGCACTGGACATCCAAGTGTGAAGCCGCTGTCACACCTTGACGTTTTGCCAGCGTATGCTGAGTATGAAAAATTTGCCGAACCAAGCTGGCACACGTCGAATACGTTATGGGTAAGTTTTGTATACGTTAAGAGCACGCGGCATACGTCATTGTACGCAGAGTACGTCGAGAAATTTTCAGCATGTTGGAAATTTCTCGACGTATGACACACATTCCGCATACGCTGGCATAAGTTGTAGGCACGCTACGCGATCGTTGACACACGTCGACAAATGTTACTTGTACGTTACTCATAAGTCAAAACACGTCAAGGTAATGGTTGCGTCAGTGTCCAGACTCCTGGTTTATTTTTTTTTTTTGGTATGACTGTGATGATTTAAATCGTTGAGCGGCAGCCTTTTAATTATATTATATTATATTATAACCGCACTAGAAATCGAAGTGTCAACATGACCGTCGTACCGAAGAAGAAGAAGAAGAAAAAAAAAAAACAGGGAGTCTGGAACACTGACGCTAACGATTACATTGACGTGTTTCGACTTATGAGTAACTTACAAGTAATGTGTGTCAACGATCGCGTAACGTGCCTACAACACGTTACTCATAGGTTAGAAATAAGTTTCGGGTATGCTAAACATTACCTCGACGTGTTTCGACTTATGAGTAACTTACAAGTAACGTGTGTCGACGATCGCGTAACGTGCCTACAACATATGGCCAGCATTATGCGGAACGTGTGAGTCATACGCTGGCATACGTCGGGAAATTCAAGCATGGCAAATTTGTCTAACAGCTCGGTGAACTACGACGTATGACAGCGTTCTCTTAACGTATACAAACTTACCCATAACGTATTCGACGTGTGCTGGCGTTTCAGCCCAATTTGCACACGTCAGGCATACGTTGGCTAAATCGTCAAGGTGTGACAGGGCCTTAACCTATTACTTGTTCCCTGAAAAGGGCCTTTTTAACAACTCTGAAATTTTC
>CM068960.1:86923073-86952221 GCA_035128595.1 Eptatretus atami
ACCTATTACTTGTTCCCTGAAAGGGCCTTTTTTAACAACTCTGAAATTTACATTATTTTTCCGTTTTTGGTAACCTAAACTTTTTTTTTTTTAACCTCTAGCAGTTTATCGCTTAGCTTTGTACCATTTCAAGTTATTCACTGGACTTGAACTGCTTAAATTTATTAAAAACCGAAAAATGGGGGTGTTTTAAAACTTTTGATCGGTCGTGTATATTCATTAAAATTGATAATACTAACCCACAATAATCGTATTATTTGTCAGTCATGAAAACGACTATAATCGTATAATTATATAAAAACGTATAATCTCTGCCCTGGCCCAAGCACATCTGGGCTTGGTGAAAGGGCAAACGAATGCTCAAGCAGTACAGCAGGCGGGTATGCTACAAGGCCGTGAAGACCAAGAAAATTTGGTCCAATGAACCAAAGGGGCCCACGAGTCTCCTCAAAAGCAAAGCGTATTATAACATGCACTCGTGCATTAAACGTTGCCCAATTTTCTGTTAATCCAGAGGCACTTATTACCTCCTCCACCGAAGGTGGGTGGAGGTGTGGTTTTCACCCCTGTTGTCTGTGATCAGGATATCTCAAAGTTGTGGACAGATTCAGACAATTTGGTGGACAGGTTGGGTGTGTGACGAGGACTAATTAATTAGATTTTGGTGAAGATCTGGTCGGGATACGAGAATTTAGTGATTGTCACCATTGAGATGTTGGGGTAAAAACGATATAATAATAATAAAAATAAAAATAATAATAATACTGTTTGTTTAGTGTCCACAGAAAATGGAAAATTGCCCTGTCGAACAAGGCTCACAAAAGCTCCCATAATGATCAATGATGCAAAACAATAGCCACAGTTGCAACAAAATATAAACCAGGTCAGGCATGGGAGCATGCGCCAGAGCAGCGCGTCGCTGCATCCACTTTCTGGCGTACTCCAGGGGCCTCCGTCTGGCCATCCCCCAGGCAGATGCCTGGCCCATCCCCATCTCCTTGAGATGCTGGTCAACCTGCTGCAACCACGAGGCACGTGGTCGGCCCATTGGCCTCCTCCACTCACGAGACTCCCTCGCTGAGAGAATCTGGTGAGCAGGATCAGCGTCAGGAAAACGGGCCACATGTCCATACAGCCGCAGCTGACGCTCATGGACTATGCAGGTAACAAATCTCATTTGAGTCTCTCTCAGCAACCACTCGTTAGACACAAAGTCCGACCAGCGTGAGCCAAGGATTCTCCGAAGAGACCTGGTACAAAGGAATTAAGTCTCCGTCTCAGATCCTTTGTCAGAGTCCAAGTCTCACATCCATAGAGCAAGACTGGAAGCACCAAGGACCTGAAGACACGGACTTTCGTCCTCCCGCACAGGTACCGGCACCCGGCAGCGCCACACCCCATTATCCAGTGAATCCATGACTCCCCAGGCTCAACCCAGACGCCTGTTGACCTCTGACTCACAGCCAGCACAGACATGAATATCACTGCCGAGGTAAGTGAATCTCTCCACGACCTCAACATCCTCACCACAAACACACAGACAGGACAGCAGCATCCAAGATGTCATTGAAGCCTGGATCTTAGTTTTGATCCAGGAAACCCGTAATCCCAGCGGCTCCGACTCCTCATTCAGCACCTCGAGGGCCCCCAAAAGGATATCAAAGTCTCCGCAAAGATGACTGCATCATCTGCGAAATCAAGGTCAGATATCTTGACATTCCAAACGATGCACCGCAGCTTGATCTCTCCGACATCCTCCCTAGAATCCAGTCCATACAAGTGCTGAAAAGTGTGGGACCAGTACACACCCCTGACGAACTCCAGTAACAACTGGAAATAAGTCAGAGATGGTCCACCACATCTCAGTACCAGAGTAGAGTTCAGACATGAGATCGATCAGTTTGTGGCACCCAACGAAGGCCAAGAATCCTCCAGAGGGCATCGCGATTCACTGAATCGAACGCTTTACAGAGATCAACATCGGCTGCAAGCAGCCCTGCTGAAACTCTCGTCTGCGTCTTTGAGGACCCAAAGAGCAAGGATACGGTCAATCATTGACCTCTTTGGTGTAAAGCCTGACTGCTTCTGGACGCTGGTGCTCAAGCAGATGGTGGCAAACCCATCAAGAAATATCCGAGCAAAGACCTTGCCCGGCACTGAGAGGCAGTGTCACCCCTCGGTAGCTGGTGCAGTCTTGTCGATCACCTTTCCTTTCCAGAGAGGGACAACAAGGCCCCCTTCCAGTCAGTTGGGATGATGCCTGTGTTCCAGGCAGAGCACAGAACTGCATGCAATGACACGAGTGCAGCATTTCCACCAGCCTTGAAGTTCAGCATGGATGCCACAGATCCCTGGAGCTTTACCCCATTTCAACCGGTTCACCGCAGCCTGTGTTTCCACAAGCGAAGGTGGACCACAATTGATTGAGGGTCAGCAATAGGGATTGCAACACCCCTGACGTCCAACTCGACAGCTGGTGGATCAGCCTGGTACAACCGCTCAAAGTAACCGGCCAGCGGGCCTTCACTTCGGACTCCTCTGTCAAAGCCTACCACCCTCTGCTCTCACTGCAGTACACCAGGGGATGGGCTTGGAGGAACGCAATGCACGCATTCCCCTGTAAGCAGGACGAGAATCACTTGACCACATGTGATGCTCTACCCCTTCACAGATTCCTCGCACATAGGCCTCCTTCTCCACCCTTAGCGCACGTACAGTTTTATGCCTCAGCTCCCTGAACAGCTCAGCCTGCCCTTCAGCCTGGCCCTGCGACTCTGGTCAATGGTATCCAGTGTCCCTTGAGAGAAAATTCTTCTTTGCCCTATGGTGAGTTCCAAGACATCCACCGGCAACATCAAGGACGGTGGCTTTTAAGGCACTCAACTCTGCAGGACCTCCCGAAGCACCCAGACCCCCCAATCCCCACTCAACCTGTTCGCAAACTCTTCAGCTACCTTCTCATCCTTGAGCTTGCCAACATCCAGCCTAGGCTGGGATGGTACCATTCTCCTGGATTAAGGCATTAAGTTCATAGCCGTGTGTGTCGAGTGCTACAACAAGCGTGTCAGTGTTGAGAACTGAGCACTCCGGTAGACCCTGCAGTTCTGCATCATCCGCCAGCGACCATCAACGAGGACATGGTCAATCTCCTTTGCCACACTGCCAGCATTGGAATACCAAGTCCAGCGATGAGCTTGTGGGCACTGAAACCATGAACCGGCCACCCTGTCCATGACTTCTTGCAAAGTCAAGGAACTTAGTGCTATTCAGGTCACAGTTCCAGACCCATAGGGACCAACACATGTCTCATAACAATCCCTATCAGTTCCAGTCGATGCATTGAAATCCCCCAAGACTAGAAGTGTATTTCATTGACCGGTGTTACCTCAATTATCATTGGAGTCAGCTTATTGGACACAGCTCAGCAACTCCTTGGACATGGTAACCATCAGAGCGACCAGACCAATGGTAGGTGTACCCACCCACCATGATCTCGCCGCAATCCGGTCTCCGAACCTCAGAGGCTGCAATACTGATGTTCAAACGCTTGAGCTCAGATGATAACAGACAGGTGATCATCTTCTCTTAGGAGTAGGACATTCCAGGCACCCACCCGAAGGGACTGCCTCAGGTTAACCCAAGGAGACCGCCGTCTGGTGGACGACACCTCAGTACCACTCGGCACACCTCGTGCAATCTGACCCGGGAATATTACCCCGTGGTTTCCCTCCTATCATCAAAGATTGGGGGTCCCGAAGGCTTTGCCCCAATCCCATCATTCGTGAGCTGCCCTGCGAAGGGAAGCTGCACAGGAGGTACTCCCACGGAGTGGTTTTCAGATTTCTTTGCGTTTTTGTGTTGTGCGGAATGAAGGGTTTTACGGTGGCCGGAGTGCAAATCCTGTCACCAACCTCCTAAAAGAAGTAACCCAACTGCAGGAGGACGTCCGCAGACACAGTGGGCACAAGGTATGAATGGCCGTGGCTCACAAGGAGCTTCTCCGCCCTTTGACAGGTTTTGTTTAATCCTGCTGGGTGTCCATATCCAAACACCCTCCTCACCAAAAAACCTGGTGGGGGAGACGGTTTAGTCGCAGACAACCCGACTATGGAACTGGTTCGTACAGGTTTACATGATACCTGTAGCAAGTCACAGATCTAATCTGGCCTGACCTGACACCAAGTCATTGATAATATAAACCCCCATCATACAATCAAGGTTACACAAAGAGAACGATTCAGCAGACAATTACAGCGTCCCCCACTGATACCCACGAATGACTAACCCCTTTATAATCACCAACTTCCATTTAAACCCGAATAGAAAATGGTACATATGATTTCAGAAAATTACTGGTTCTGCACGTTTGACCTCTTGACCTCTTATCAGACCTCATCTGTTCATAAAACGTATGTAATAGGTGGATAGTATATTGCTAATGGATTTGACCTACGTTAAAACTCATTCTTGAGAGTTGACACGTATGCCTATTCTTTTTCCAAGGATCTTTCCAGCTGTTTGCTACTCTCTGCAGCTTTCCCTAATCACCTTTTTTTAGACACCCTCAACCAAACACCAGCAACTGTACAAGAGATAACACTCTCAATTACCAAAGCATAGAAAAGCCTCATAATGGTTTTATCAACCCTAAATGATTTCAGAAGCCCATAAAGTAGAGGTGCTGTTGCCCTTCATAAACCATTGATTTACAGTGTTCTGATTATGCCCAAATACTTAAACGAGTGAACAGTCTCAATATCAACATTGTCGATCATGATTGGGGATAACTGAGGTTTAGATTTTCTGAAGTCGATCATCTATTTTTAGTTTTTTTTGTGTTTGCTTTTTTTGCTTAAGAAAAGTTTCATGACACCATGTAGGAGAATTCTGAATCGTGCCTCTATAATCCAGTTCACCATCTTAAAAAAAATGACAATCACAGTGTCGTATGCATATTTAAGAATTATAACATTGTTTGAGTGTGAAATATAATCATTTGTATTCAGAATAAAAGCAGTGGTGAAATGATACATCCTTGTGGGGCCCGTGTTCATAATTATCTGTTCTGGTAGAGTATTGTTAATTTAACCCACTGAGTCCGATCCCGGAGGAAGTTGCTGATTGAGAGAATGAGGATGGATTGATATTCGGGTTTTGCAGCCTTTCTAATATTTGGTGTCGTTGAATTGTGTTGAATGCAGATGAGAAGTCTTAGGGGGGTATTTTGGATGGATTCAGACAACTTGGTGGACAGGTTGGGAATATGAGAGGACGACGAATCTATTTGATTTTGGTGAAGATCCAAATGCGGATAGTAGAAATTATTTATTTATTTATTTACTTTTAAAGTGATTCTAAACCATTGAGAGATGGTGCCAAAAATGATATATAGCATGACATTTCAAAAAGTTGTGGACGGGTTATGACAAGACCAGGAGGATGATTTTTGTTCAGGTCTGAATCCAGATCCAGCCAATTAGTGGGATACAAAACGTAAACTGTTCAGCCTGGCGGAGGTATGTGCTCTCTCGAGTGCCGTTCTAGTTAACTTTGCAATGGAATTTAACATGAAGGTATACTGCAGATGGTGATACAAAGAGTGGACATAAGATATTTTGATAAATGAGCAGTCCAGGGTCCCACGCCAACGAGAAAAAAAAAAAATCGATTTTTCTCCTGGTTGAGAAAAACCGATGAAATAGAGAAATTGCTGGGAATTTTGGCAATCAACTTCATCACTCGTGGAAATGTTCAAGTTGGAGCAACATTGTGAGCGTCAGAAAGATCCAACAACGGTCGGTGTAACAGAGAACAAAATTTTCGGTCGAAGGGCATCATTTCCTAATTTCCTCGCGGTCTCGTAACGGCATTGCATCGAATGATTTATTGCAGCCTGGTAAGTTTGTGTTTTTAAATATTAAATTTCATCCAATCCTTCGTTTCACATTCAAATATCCATCCATCCATTGGACCATACTCTGTGCAGAGTGCTGCTTTAAGCAGTCTCTTGGCTATTAGGAACAATCCTGGACAGGTCGCTATTCCGGCACAGTATACCAGCATGCTGGCACTCATTTTCCGACCTCGGAAGGATGACAGGCAGAGTCAACCCCACCTGGTATTAATAAACAGCCGAGTGGGATTTGAATTCAGGTAATAGGATCCAAGCCAACAACAGGCACACGTTAAAATATGTTATTTGTTTGTTGGCCTAGAGTCTCACCGATACATCGGTTAAATTCGGCTTTTTAAAAAACATCGGTATCGGCATTTATACCACAATATGCCCCGATGTTTTTTTTTTTTTGGCAGTTATTGCTATTTGCAAAAGGATCCAGTAGAGGGAGCCCTAATACAAGTGTGAGGTAGAGCAGATGTGTACACTTCAGTTGCTAGCATGTCTGTTCGTACAATGCTAGCAGTTCGTGACCAGTCATTGCGTCACCAACTTTTCTGCACGTAGTCCCTTCAATTTTTCGACAATACAACAAAGGTATTTATTAATGTGCACTTCAACATGCATAAATCATTTTGCCAGCAATTGTTTGATGAACATGTGTGTGTGTTTATGCAACAACTAGAGCTGTGTTTATCAGTCCTTATCAAGTCAGCCAGCTCGGTAACTCTAATACTTACGTAGAAATAAAAGGACATTCAAAGCACAACTAACTTCACCCTCCACGGTGACGTAGCCAACTAGCTAGGAGAGTGAGGAGATGGACTGCTATCTCATCATCCACCGGAGAAGTGGCAACCCACTTGCATGGGGAAGCAGAACAGTGATTGGTACAAAGCACTCTCTCCAATGGCCAGAAGGTATCTTTGTGCATCACCCTCATCAGTTCCCAGTGAGAAGGTGTTCAGCACAGTTGGGAACATTTACTACTATAAAAGGCGCTCCCTCAGTGCTGAAAATGCAGAGAAGCTGTGTTTACTTCACTACAATGTGCCACTGCTTGAATGGCAGTATAGAGAACTGAACTCTGATATCTGAGTGCTGCCAGATTCTGCTAAAATAGCTCAAGTTCAATTTGCAAGTATTATTTTTATGTTGAATCCGTTAAGTTTTTGATGTGTTTTTTTATATCTTTGTTTGCTCCTCCGTAGTATAAATGAAGTTGAGTGTTCTCGATTTTTTGAAATTTAATAAAGCAAGGTTGTTTTTTTGTTTTTTTTTCTTAATGATGTGAAAATTTTGCATTTTAAAAATATATATTAATTTTTTGACAAAATATCGTTCAATATATCGGCAGTTGGTGGACTATGACTCTCCAAACTTGGTATCTGGCATCGGTTTGGCTCTCCGTTTGTACAGTATTATGTGCCGACAAGTTGGTAAACAACTTGATTGCCAAAAGAACATCAGAGATCACATTGACAATGTTGGTGGCTTAGAAAATGCTCTCACGAGTAATAGACGTCCACAACCATCCTTGACCATGTTGTGGAACATCAACCGAGGCCGTCACTACCTCTTTTTGTTTTTTTTTCCTTCATATTGTTTGCGGATCCGGGGTGGTGGATTCTCAACCCGATCTTGGCGCCACCCTCACCACCGCAGTCTCCAGGGTTTATAACGCCGGCCGGCTTGGCACAGGCCTCGGGTCACGCGTCTTCAATCGCGATACCAACGTAATCCTTGTACCTTACCAGTTGGGGAAATAGAACCCTGGTTACAGACTGGTTGTGTCAGATGCCGAGCGTTTTCTGCCAGTCTGTAACCATTTTGGTTTTTATTGCCAATCGAACGGATCGTTCCTCGACGCGACACACATTAATCCATAGCGCAACTTCATATGAACCAACCAGATTTATTGGGGAACATCAGGGAACATGACACAAGCAAACCATTCACGACAATGCTTTTGTTAACAATCTTTAACCCGTCTTAACTAGGGAACCACGGACTGCAGGTTTCGAAGGGGTCGCTACCGAGATATGCCTTATACAACACGTGCAGAAAGACCGACAGCATGCATGCAAGACAGAGTACTTGTGATGTCTCATGGACGAGAGGAAAGTGTCAAAAAGCACGAATGTCGCTCGAACAAGCGGATGTCCACGGATTCGAGCCCCCAGCCGAACGCGCCGCGTGGCAAGATGGCGGTGCTGTACCTTCCTTTTCCGCACCGCATGCGGTCTCCGCGCGCTCTGACCCGCGTAAGGTCGACGATGGGCCTCAGCTGATTTCTCTCAAGGTCCAGCATACAAATCCAGGCCTGGCCTGTTCAACAGACAAGGCCGAAATCGAGGTGCCGGGCTCCAGCAAGCGGATCGGCAAATGTGTCGAGCCATTGGTGTGAGCAGGGACCGTCAGAGGCTCCGTCGTTTCCTCTTTTGCCTTCCCGCCTCGAAGCCCAACTTCTCAACTCCGTCCTCTCAGTTCTTTCTCTGTAGAATCACCTTTTCTTTCCTTTTCCACGCTCTCCTCTCAAAGCCGGCTGCCATCTCTCTCACGGCAGAATCACCTCCTCATAAGAGTCGATCACCGACTCGACGTGCAGGCGCCTCTTTCGTTCGCTCGCTTTGAAACACGAGCACCTCGAGAGCGACTGTTTTCCACACACTGAACCTTTTTACGAAGCCTTCGCTCGCTTCGAAGCCACCCCGAGCACGCCTCGAAAACCCGACTTTTTCAAACTGCACTCTTTCTCTCCAGTTCTTCTTTCGTTCGCTCGCTTTGAAACACGAGCACGCCTTGCTCAGCGAAGCTGACAGCAGTTTTTGTACTTCAGTTTCACTTCTCCTTTTCGGTGCTGTGGCCTCTGAGTTTCACTTCTTCTTTTTGGCCACACCTCTCAGCTGACTGGGCGGGGCCTCGTCCGGGATGGGGTAGGAAGAAGAGGAGCTCTCATTCCACCACCACCGCACAAACAATAAAACAGCCTCTTCACCTCCTGACCACATGTAACATCCATTTTACCACACAACCTAGCTAAACATGCATTTAATGGGGGATCTGAGCTAATCCATATTTAGTAGTCCAATAAGGGCCATTTCCGTAACAATATTTTCACCTTTATTCAATTTAAAATCGATTTTCTCCACAACTGCTTGAAATATTGACAACATTTTCAACATGCGTGTGCCTACCATGGATAATTTTTTATTATTTTTTAAACAAAGCTGCAAGATGATTGGATGGAAAATGCAGCCGGTATTCCAAAAAAAAAACATCAAATTTCTGCAGGCATTGGTTGCAGGGTGTTTCATGTCCCAGGAATAACCAAGGAGCTGTTAACCTCAGCTCAGCAGGGTAAACGGCAGTATCATGCCCATCTTGACAAAAAGGAGGAGGAAGAGAAGGTTAATCTGAGAGAGTTTGAAGTGCTGGAGAGTGATCGACTTGTTGATGAAGGATGCTAATGCATCTTGTGAAAAGCAGAGCAGTTTGAGTTTCTAATTTGTCTAAGACCAACGCTCTAAGAAAAGTAGCAAAAGACAGACAATTCCTGGGAGAAGTGGTTAGAGTTGGAAGAAAAACAACAACAAAAAAAAACACCCAACTCTCCGGCCAACGTTTGAAGATTATGGAGCTGAAAAGCCATATCCTGTAAATGTTAAATTTGAAGCAGTTGTGGATTCAATACAGCCACTGAACTAAACCTTTGGGATGTAATATTAAATTTTTTTGAATGAAATGGTATGTTGAAATTTCTTTTTATCTGGTCAGAGCAATAGTCTTATTAGTATAACATAACAGTGTGGAAAACGGATGGTAATAACTTATTAACTTTTCTGTAGAAATATAAATTAACCTAGGAAACACCAGGAATTGTTTGTTCTTCATAAATGTGTGGGGATCTTAGCGTTCCCTCCCGGTGCCCTTTAGAATTGCCGTGTGCAGAACTATTCCCAACGACCGTTTAAATGTGGCTCGTAGAACAAGAAGGAATAGATTTTATTTTAAGAAAAAAAAAAAAAATAAAGCACAACCTCTTGACAGCAAGTGTTGGTCTTGGCACATGATTTCTATGTAATTGTTTTTATTTTTTTGCAGCTGGGGCACCTGTTGAATCATATGAAGAACCATCAGTAGTGATTAATCACCAGGGGATTCCTATGTACTCTGAAGCTGAGGAGTGAGGCTGAAGTAGCAGCTGCTGAAATAGGTGCAAACGGTGCCTACATTGAAAACCAGGTCAACTATGAGCCGTCTGACAATGATAGCATTGTAACCGATAATGCAAACAAGCGGATGAAGATTTGAATTGTTCCTTCCACCACCGACCAACCTCTTCCTGTACAGACGTTGCCAAGGCACTATTCCATTTGTAGTTCTCTTTGTAGGAGGGGACAAACTTTGAGATTTGCATTTATGTTACATGCATTTTTATGCACGTTTGTTTTTGGGAGAATTTGTATTTGACAAATACAGGGAATCTGTAAAAGAATTGCAAAAATACATTACTTAACGGTTTCTTTCTCTTACAAAATAAAACTTCATATTAATCAGGAACCATGGAGTATGTTAGGTTTACTAAACTAAACGTTCTTGAGGCATTGCTTTGATTTGATCAAATGGATTACTTATTCTTCTAACGGTATCTGAAATTGACAACAGCAGGCTGATAAAATGAGAAAAAAAACAACAAAATGATGTATAAAAGATGAAACAAAAAATAACAAAGGTTGAATATCAAAGCAATATATATTTTTATTTCCTTTAACTAATATTAAGAAAAATAAATGTACAGGAAGAAGACGGCAAGCAATTTGAGTCGGATGTGTTTCATCTCAAGGCTGGATTGGCTCATGCCTAACATGATTGTTTGCATTTATTAATTATTTATTCATAATTTTGAGTTATACTTTAAATGTGTCAAAGTGTAATATAAATTGTTTTATAATATACCATTAACAAACGTATTGTAAGATAGGTGGTCAAATATACCACCTGACTATCCCAAGTTAGTGAGGACCATCAAAAGAGACTTAACACCATCCACCAGGAAACCTGAACAGATCTTTACTTCAGTTTTCGACATACAGATAACGAACACGAATTCGCTACAGCCGAGCGTTCATCCGTCAAACAAGATGGGCCGAGCAATTGCACCCAAGATGAGGCAACGATGGTTGTAAAATGCCCTATTGAGGTTTGGCACCAATCTCCAAGCGCCATGGATTTACTCATGCCATGATAAATAATCCCAACTCACTGACTGCATATGAGGCCAACACTGCTGGCGAAACATGTTTAGAGACAGAGACAGAGAGAAGAATCAGAATCACATTAGTTCACAATTCATCTATTTACCCACATGCTACAATATCTCGTTGATATCCATTTTATCTTACTCATTCACTCGATAGAGGGAAGGGCAGGACAAAATAAGAACCATGCTGAGGGAGAGTTAGATGGTCCCCCCACCCTTTCAGCAGGAACAGACGTGCTTTGCGGACCTCTCCCGGCTTCATTGCCTGTGAGAGTTAACCCGCTGGCCCCCATGGGCGTTCCATACTCCATGACACGAGACTCTGGGCCAAACTACCGTGCCGTCTCACTTGGACTCAAACTGCTCTTTCGAGCTGCTCATGTTGGACTCCAACTGCTCTGAGCTCCGCCAGGCTATAATTATCTCCCGAGCATGCACCGGTTTGGCTCTTTCCTCAAACCAACTGGTGCTGTGATACGCCACCATTGCTACAGTGTTCGGTGGTTTCTCAATCGGTGCACAGTCATGGAAGTGCTTGGTCACACTCGGATTGTATCGCTCGCTTTCTGTGTAGTGGCTGTCGGGAGTTTATTGTAAGAAAACATGTGACAGATAACAAAGGAATGACTTAAGGGGTCAAGAAGGGAGGAGAGTGTGGGTATAGACACATACTGAGGTGAAAGAGATCGCGATTATCAGCCTGAATACATTATTTGACACGTGACCCTCTCGATTTTTCCCACAGATGACCGTACTCTGTGTTAAACATGTACTAATGACATAACTGGGTTATTACTCCCATTACTCCTATCACATTGCTGTAACATTATATTGTAATGTGCTACAAATACACCATCGCTTCGCTGATGGAAATACTAAAGAGGGGTGGGAGAGAGTGAAGAGGTGGAGGGGAAAAGAGAGGAGAGTGAGGAGGGGTGGGGGAGCGAGGAGTCCGGAAAGTGAGGGAGGGTGGCGGAAGGGAAGGCAGCATGAGGTCGGAGGAAGGGAAGGCAGACATGCAGTGGAGCTTAATTACGATTCATACTGTCTCATCTAAATTATTCTGCGTAGAAAACTGAAGATTGAAACAAATAATGTCTTGAAATCCATTTTCTACCGGTCATACTATAAACACCGCTCGGACACATCCGAAGACAAACTCCCGTCCGGACATAAATACCGCCCGAATACGTTCGGAGACATACACCGCCCAGACACATCCAAAGACAAACACCCGTCCGTACAAATATTGCCCAGACCTTTCGGAGACATCGCCCGTCGCATCCGGAGCCAAGCTGTCCGGACACAAACGCTGCTCGGACACATCCAAAGCCAAACTACCGTCTGGACACGTCCAAGACAAACTCCCGTCTGGAATGTCCACAAACAAACTCCCGTCCAGACATAAAATACTGCCCGGACACGTCCGGAAAGAAACACCGCTCGGACATGTCCAGAGAAAACTCCCATCTGGACACGTCCGGAATCAAATACCGTCCAGACATGTCCAGAGAGGAGGGAGAGTGACAGGTGTGGGAGATGGTGCTGCACTGCATTGGGAGAGGGTAGAGCAAGGATGGGACAAAGAGAGAGAGAGTGGTGGGGTAGGGAGGAGCAGAGAATAACATGTTATGCTTTATGAAACACACACACACACACACAACTCGTACTTGGCCGTATCGGCAATTTTTCAGGAATCAGCAGGTTGGAGTCAGTTGATTACCGACTACAGGATGAACTGAAACAAACCAAAAACCTTGAGTAGCTTTCACCGAAAAACAAGGTTGCATTAATATAGATGTTTCAGGGAGATGTTCACAAACATTAATCTTTATATGTTCACAAACCTGAGGCTCTGGGACAGCTAGCGTGTGGCGTCCTGCTATGCTGTGCTGGTCTATGGATGTGGGTCGAACCGCATGGACTGGGTAGGAGTGCAGCCCACTTGACAACTACTGGAACATCTGTGGAAAGTTATGGAGTGCTCGAGAAAGGCCCGTATAGCCTTCCACAGATGGTCCACTGTGATTTATGAGTTCTCAGTTTGGGAAGGAGACATGGTTTAATTTGGCATGGGAGACATGGGAAGATTGGCTGCAGCAGGTGCTGCTGGTATTGAATGGGCTCCTGGTGGTGATTGGATTTGTGGTTAAATTTACCTTTCCCCATTGTCAGGACTTGCCATGCTTTAAAAAAAAATTTTTTGTATAATTTGGTGAGGCTAAATGAGAGCTAACATGCAGAACATATAACAAAGGGAGAAGGAGACAAGAGGGATGGGGCACAGTACACGCGGTAAACAAGATGGATACTCCAGGGACTGTCGGAAAGGAAAACGAATTTGAAGGAGGGTTTCGGGTGGATTAACGGGGTGGAAAAGATCATGGTTTTGGATGGGGAAGATATGCGATGGTGGTGAACAGCTGTTTTGAAGACTTGAAGGGAAGAGTGGGATTGAACAGAGTGTGGGTGTTTGTTCCAGAGTGGGAAAAAGGAATGAAAGAGTGAAGGTGAACAGTAATTCTTCATTTTGGCAGTTTTACCAGAAGGGGGTTGATGGCGGACCTTGCAGACCAATATTCCACTTCCAGAAATATGTGGGGGTACGTAGCACCAGACAGAGAAGGTGGGCAAGGCGGGTAGGAGTTTGTAGAAGATAGAAAGACCGCCCACCTGCCTGCGGTGAGAGAGTGGAGAGACCCAAAGACTCTGGCTTCATCGCAGGAGATACCAATGATCCTAAAAGTCTCGATTTTCCACTGCGTGAAGCCGAGCTATGGAGTGAGCAGAAGCACCAACCCAGATGGGAGAGCAGTACTCCATCAGGCTGCGGATGAAAGCCTTGTATGTGGTTGGAACACAGGTGTGCCAAGGAAGGACTTTGCACGACAGAGGGTGCCAGTCGGTGACTGGCTTTGAAGGCCAGCTTGGTATGCAGGTGAGTTGAGGAATTGGTACGGGTGACGGGTCAGAGTGGCCATGAGAGCCGAGCATGTGGAATGGGCGGAAAGGCTTAAAATGTGATGTTTTAGTGAATAAAGAAGTGCTTTGTTTGAGTGTGTGATTATCAGCGTGTACACACGCCATGCAGGTTAGGTGCACCATCGCGTGTTTGCAGGTGGTGGAAAATCATATGGCAGTGGGGAGGGATGACAGTTTGGGTTTTTGTGGTGGGGAAGTGTGTGTGTTCGCAGGTATGGATGAGGCTCTGGAGGAGTCTGACTGTGGCCCCTCCTGAGGTAACTTTCCCTTTGCAGCTGGTGTGTCTGGAGTTTCAGGGGCCCGTTGGAGGAGGGTCTTTTTTTTTGGCGACCAATGGGTAGAGACCCTTGGCGACCCGGGGAGAGCCAGGAGAGCCTGAGGCGAGTGCATGTGTGTGTGGAGACCCTGGTGGACGTACAGCAAGAAGGCTGTTTGGCTGCTGGGGCTGAGAAGTTAATCCTCTCTTTGTGGCATTATTTTTCCGTTTTTGGTAACCTAAACTTTTTTTTTTTTAACCTCTAGCAGTTTATCGCTTAGCTTTGTACCATTTCAAGTTATTCACTGGACTTGAACTGCTTAAATTTAAGTAAAAACCGAAAAATGGGGGTGTTTTAAAACTTTTGATCGGTCGTGTATATTCATTAAAATTGATAATACTAACCCACAATAATCGTATTATTTGTCAGTCATGAAAACGACTATAATCGTATAATTATATAAAAACGTATAATCTCTGCCCTGGCCCAAGCACATCTGGGCTTGGTGAAAGGGCAAACGAATGCTCAAGCAGTACAGCAGGCGGGTATGCTACAAGGCCGTGAAGACCAATGAAAATTTGGTCCAATGAACCAAAGGGGCCCACGAGTCTCCTCAAAAGCAAAGCGTATTATAACATGCACTCGTGCATTAAACGTTTGCCCAATTTTCTTGTTAATCCAGAGGCACTTGATTACCTCCTCCACCGAAGGTGGGTGGAGGTTGTGTTTTCACCCCTGTTTGTCTGTGATCAGGATATCTCAAAGTTGTGGACAGATTCAGACAATTTGGTGGACAGGTTGGGTGTGTGACGAGGACTAATTAATTAGATTTTGGTGAAGATCTGGATCGGGATACGAGAATTTTAGTGATTGTTTCACCATTGAGATGTTGGGGTAAAAACGATATAATAATAATAAAAATAAAAATAATAATAATACTGTTTGTTTAGTGTCCACAGAAAATGGAAAATTGCCCTGTCGAACAAGGCTCACAAAGCTCCCATAATGATCAATGATGGCAAAACAATAGCCACAGTTGCAACAAAATATAAACCAGGTCAGGCATGGGAGCATGCGCCAGAGCAGCGCGTCGCTGCATCCACTTTCTGGCGGTACTCCAGGGGCCTCCGTCTGGCCATCCCCCAGGCAGATGCCTGGCCCATCCCCATCTCCTTGAGATGCTGGTCAACCTGCTGCAACCACGAGGCACGTGGTCGGCCCATTGGCCTCCTCCACTCACGAGACTCCCTCGCTGAGAGAATCTGGTGAGCAGGATCAGCGTCAGGAAAACGGGCCACATGTCCATACAGCCGCAGCTGACGCTCATGGACTATGCAGGTAACAAATCTCATTTGAGTCTCTCTCAGCAACCACTCGTTAGACACAAAGTCCGACCAGCGTGAGCCAAGGATTCTCCGAAGAGACCTGGTACAAAGGAATTAAGTCTCCGTCTCAGATCCTTTGTCAGAGTCCAAGTCTCACATCCATAGAGCAAGACTGGAAGCACCAAGGACCTGAAGACACGGACTTTCGTCCTCCCGCACAGGTACCGGACCGGCAGCGCCACACCCCATTATCCAGTGAATCCATGACTCCCCAGGCTCAACCCAGACGCCTGTTGACCTCTGACTCACAGCCAGCACAGACATGAATATCACTGCCGAGGTAAGTGAATCTCTCCACGACCTCAACATCCTCACCACAAACACACAGACAGGACAGCAGCATCCAAGATGTCATTGAAAGCCTGGATCTTAGTTTTGATCCAGGAAACCCGTAATCCCAGCGGCTCCGACTCCTCATTCAGCACCTCGAGGGCCCCCAAAAGGATATCTAAAGTCTCCGCAAAGATGACTGCATCATCTGCGAAATCAAGGTCAGATATCTTGACATTCCAAACGATGCACCGCAGCTTGATCTCTCCGACATCCTCCCTAGAATCCAGTCCATACAAGTGCTGAAAAGTGTGGGACCAGTACACACCCCTGACGAACTCCAGTAACAACTGGAAATAAGTCAGAGATGGTCCACCACATCTCAGTACCAGAGTAGAGTTCAGACATGAGATCGATCAGTTTGTGGCACCCAACGAAGGCCAAGAATCCTCCAGAGGGCATCGCGATTCACTGAATCGAACGCTTTACAGAGATCAACATCGGCTGCAAGCAGCCCTGCTGAAACTCTCGTCTGCGTCTTTGAGGACCCAAAGAGCAAGGATACGGTCAATCATTGACCTCTTTGGTGTAAAGCCTGACTGCTCTGGACGCTGGTGCTCAAGCAGATGGTGGCAAACCCTATCAAGAAATATCCGAGCAAAGACCTTGCCCGGCACTGAGAGCAGTGTCACCCCTCGGTAGCTGTGCAGTCTTGTCGATCACCTTTCCCTTTCCAGAGAGGGACAACAAGGCCCCCTTCCAGTCAGTTGGGATGATGCCTGTGTTCCAGGCAGAGCACAGAACTGCATGCAATGACACGAGTGCAGCATTTCCACCAGCCTTGAAGTTCAGCATGGATGCCACAGATCCCTGGAGCTTTACCCCATTTCAACCGTTCACCGCAGCCTGTGTTTCCACAAGCGAAGGTGGACCACAATTGATTGGAGGGTCAGCAATAGGGATTGCAACACCCCTGACGTCCAACTCGACAGCTGGTGGATCAGCCTGGTACAACCGCTCAAAGTAACCGGCCAGCGGGCCTTCACTTCGGACTCCTCTGTCAAAGCCTACCACCCTCTGCTCTCACTGCAGTACACCAGGGGATGGGCTTGGAGGAACGCAATGCACGCATTCCCCTGTAAGCAGGACGAGAATCACTTGACCACATGTGATGCTCTACCCCTTCACAGATTCCTCGCACATAGGCCTCCTTCTCCACCCTTAGCGCACGTACAGTTTTATGCCTCAGCTCCCTGAACAGCTCAGCCTGCCCTTCAGCCTGGCCCTGCGACTCTGGTCAATGGTATCCAGTGTCCCTTGAGAGAAAATTCTTCTTTGCCCTATGGTGAGTTCCAAGACATCCACCGGCAACATCAAGGACGGTGGCTTTTAAGGCACTCAACTCTGCAGGACCTCCCGAAGCACCCAGACCCCCCAAATCCCCACTCAACCTGTTCGCAAACTCTTCAGCTACCTTCTCATCCTTGAGCTTGCCAACATCCAGCCTAGGCTGGGATGGTACCATTTCCTGGATTTAGGAACTTAAGTTCTAGCCGGTGTGTCGAGTGCTACAACAAGCCGGTGGTCATGTGAGAACTGAGCACTCCGGTAGACCCTGCAGTTCTGCATCATCCGCCAGCGACCATCAACGAGGACATGGTCAATCTCCTTTGCCACACTGCCAGCATTGGAATACCAAGTCCAGCGATGAGCTTGTGGGCACTGAAACCATGAACCGGCCACCCTGTCCATGACTTCTTGCAAAGTCAAGGAACTTAGTGCTATTCAGGTCACAGTTCCAGACCCATAGGGACCAACACATGTCTCATAACAATCCCTATCAGTTCCAGTCGATGCATTGAAATCCCCCAAGACTAGAAGTGTATCTCATTGACCGGTGTTACCTCAATTATCATTGGAGTCAGCTTATTGGACACAGCTCAGCAACTCCTTGGACATGGTAACCATCAGAGCGACCAGACCAATGGTAGGTGTACCCACCCACCATGATCTCGCCGCAATCCGGTCTCCGAACCTCAGGAGGCTGCAATACTGATGTTCAAACGCTTGAGCTCAGATGATAACAGACAGGTGATCATCTTCTCTTAGGGTAGGACATTCCAGGCACCCACCCGAAGGGACTGCCTCAGGTTAACCCAAGGAGACCGCCGTCTGGTGGACGACACCTCAGTACCACTCGGCACACCCTCGTGCAATCTGACCCGGGAATATTACCCCGTGGTTTCCCTCCTATCATCAAAGATTGGGGGTCCCGAAGGCTTTGCCCCAATCCCATCATCTGAGCTGCCCTGCGAAGGGAAGCTGCACAGGAGGTACTCCCACGGAGTGGTTTTCAGATTTCTTTGCGTTTTTGTGTTGTGCGGAATGAAGGGTTTTACGGTGGCCGGAGTGCAAATCCTGTCACCAACCTCCTAAAAGAAGTAACCCACTGCAGGAGGACGTCCGCAGACACAGTGGGCACAAGGTATGAATGGCCGTGGCTCACAAGGAGCTTCTCCGCCCTTTGACAGGTTTTGTTTTAATCCTGCTGGGTGTCCATATCCAAACACCCTCCTCACCAAAAAACCTGGTGGGGGAGACGGTTTAGTCGCAGACAACCCGACTATGGAACTGGTTCGTACAGGTTTACATGATACCTGTAGCAAGTCACAGATCTAATCTGGCCTGACCTGACACCAAGTCATTGATAATATAAACCCCCATCATACAATCAAGGTTACACAAAGAGAACGATTCAGCAGACAATTACAGCGTCCCCCACTGATACCCACGAATGACTAACCCCTTTATAATCACCAACTTCCATTTAAACCCGAATAGAAAATGGTACATATGATTTCAGAAAATTACTGGTTCTGCACGTTTGACCTCTTGACCTCTTATCAGACCTCATCTGTTCATAAAACGTATGTAATAGGTGGATAGTATATTGCTAATGGATTTGACCTACGTTAAAACTCATTCTTGAGAGTTGACACGTATGCCTATTCTTTTTCCAAGGATCTTTCCAGCTGTTTTGCTACTCTCTGCAGCTTTCCCTAATCACCTTTTTTTAGACACCCTCAACCAAACACCAGCAACTGTACAAGAGATAACACTCTCAATTACCAAAGCATAGAAAAGCCTCATAATGGTTTTATCAACCCTAAATGATTTCAGAAGCCCATAAAGTAGAGGTGCTGTTGCCCTTCATAAACCATTGATTTACAGTGTTCTGATTATGCCCAAATACTTAAACGAGTGAACAGTCTCAATATCAACATTGTCGATCATGATTGGGGATAACTGAGGTTTAGATTTTCTGAAGTCGATCATCTATTTTTAGTTTTTTTTGTGTTTGCTTTTTTTGCTTAAGAAAAGTTTCTGACACCATGTAGGAGAATTCTGAATCGTGCCTCTATAATCCAGTTCACCATCTTAAAAAAAATGACAATCACAGTGTCGTATGCATATTTAAGAATTATAACATTGTTTGAGTGTGAAATATAATCATTTGTATTCAGAATAAAAGCAGTGGTGAAATGATACATCCTTGTGGGGCCCCGTGTTCATAATTATCTGTTCTGGTAGAGTATTGTTAATTTAACCCACTGAGTCCGATCCGGAGGAAGTTGCTGATTGAGAGAATGAGCGATGGATTGATATTCGGGTTTTGCAGCCTTTCTAATATTTGGTGTCGTTGAATTGTGTTGAATGCAGATGAGAAGTCTTAGGGGGGTATTTTGGATGGATTCAGACAACTTGGTGGACAGGTTGGGAATATGAGAGGACGACGAATCTATTTGATTTTGGTGAAGATCCAAATGCGGATAGTAGAAATTATTTATTTATTTATTTACTTTTAAAGTGATTCTAAACCATTGAGAGATGGTGCCAAAAATGATATATAGCATGACATTTCAAAAAGTTGTGGACGGGTTATGACAAGACCAGGAGGATGATTTTTGTTCAGGTCTGAATCCAGATCCAGCCAATTAGTGGGATACAAAACGTAAACTGTTCAGCCTGGCGGAGGTATGTGCTCTTCGAGTGCCGTTCTAGTTAACTTTGCAATGGAATTTAACATGAAGGTATACTGCAGATGGTGATACAAAGAGTGGACATAAGATATTTTGATAAATGAGCAGTCCAGGGTCCCACGCCAACGAGAAAAAAAAAAAATCGATTTTTCTCCTGGTGAGAAAACCGATGAAATAGAGAAATTGCTGGGAATTTTGGCAATCAACTTCATCACTCGTGGAAATGTTCAAGTTGGAGCAACATTGTGAGGTCAGAAAGATCCAACAACGGTCGGTGTAACAGAGAACAAAATTTTCGGTCGAAGGGCATCATTTCCTAATTTCCTCGCGGTCTCGTAACGGCATTGCATCGAATGATTTATTGCAGCCTGGTAAGTTTGTGTTTTTAAATATTAAATTTCATCCAATCCTTCTTTCACATTCAAATATCCATCCATCCATTGGGACCATACTCTGTGCAGAGTGCTGCTTTAAGCAGTCTCTTGGCTATTAGGAACAATCCTGGACAGGTCGCTATTCCGGCACAGTATACCAGCATGCTGGCACTCATTTGCCGACCTCGGAAGGATGACAGGCAGAGTCAACCCCACCTGGTATTAATAAACAGCCGAGTGGGATTTGAATTCAGGTAATAGGATCCAAGCCAACAACAGGCACACGTTAAAATATGTTATTTGTTTGTTGGCCTAGAGTCTCACCGATACATCGGTTAAATTCGGCTTTTTAAAAAACATCGGTATCGGCATTTATACCACAATATGCCCCGATGTTTTTTTTTTTTTGGCAGTTATTGCTATTTGCAAAAGGATCCAGTAGAGGGAGCCCTAATACAAGTGTGAGGTAGAGCAGATGTGTACACTTCAGTTGCTAGCATGTCTGTTCGTACAATGCTAGCAGTTCGTGACCAGTCATTGCGTCACCAACTTTTCTGCACGTAGTCCCTTCAATTTTTCGACAATACAACAAAGGTATTTATTAATGTGCACTTCAACATGCATAAATCATTTTGCCAGCAATTGTTTGATGAACATGTGTGTGTGTTTATGCAACAACTAGAGCTGTGTTTATCAGTCCTTATCAAGTCAGCCAGCTCGTAACTCTAATACTTACGTAGAAATAAAAGACATTCAAAGCACAACTAACTTCACCCTCCACGGTGACGTAGCCAACTAGCTAGGAGAGTGAGGAGATGGACTGCTATCTCATCATCCACCGGAGAAGTGGCAACCCACTTGCATGGGGAAGCAGAACAGTGATTGGTACAAAGCACTCTCTCCAATGGCCAGAAGGTATCTTTGTGCATCACCCTCATCAGTTCCCAGTGAGAAGGTGTTCAGCACAGTTGGGAACATTTACTACTATAAAAGGCGCTCCCTCAGTGCTGAAAATGCAGAGAAGCTGTGTTTACTTCACTACAATGTGCCACTGCTTGAATGGCAGTATAGAGAACTGAACTCTGATATCTGAGTGCTGCCAGATTCTGCTAAAATAGCTCAAGTTCAATTTGCAAGTATTATTTTTATGTTGAATCCGTTAAGTTTTTGATGTGTTTTTTTATATCTTTGTTTGCTCCTCCGTAGTATAAATGAAGTTGAGTGTTCTCGATTTTTTGAAATTTAATAAAGCAAGGTTGTTTTTTTGTTTTTTTTTCTTAATGATGTGAAAATTTTGCATTTTAAAAATATATATTAATTTTTTGACAAAATATCGTTCAATATATCGGCAGTTGGTGGACTATGACTCTCCAAACTTGGTATCTGGCATCGGTTTGGCTCTCCGTTTGTACAGTATTATGTGCCGACAAGTTGGTAAACAACTTGATTGCCAAAAGAGACATCAGAGATCACATTGACAATGTTGGTGGCTTAGAAAATGCTCTCACGAGTAATAGACGTCCACAACCATCCTTGACCATGTTGTGGAACATCAACCGAGGCCGTCACTACCTCTTTTTGTTTTTTTTTCCTTCATATTGTTTGCGGATCCGGGGTGGTGGATTCTCAACCGATCTTGGCGCCACCCTCACCACCGCAGTCTCCAGGGTTTATAACGCCGGCCGGCTTGGCACAGGCCTCGGGTCACGCGTCTTCAATCGCGATACCAACGTAATCCTTGTACCTTACCAGTTGGGGAAATAGAACCCTGGTTACAGACTGGTTGTGTCAGATGCCGAGCGTTTTCTGCCAGTCTGTAACCATTTTGGTTTTATATTGCCAATCGAACGGATCGTTCCTCGACGCGACACACATTAATCCATAGCGCAACTTCATATGAACCAACCAGATTTATTGGGGAACATCAGGGAACATGACACAAGCAAACCATTCACGACAATGCTTTTGTTAACAATCTTTAACCCGTCTTAACTAGGGAACCACGGACTGCAGGTTTCGAAGGGGTCGCTACCGAGATATGCCTTATACAACACGTGCAGAAAGACCGACAGCATGCATGCAAGACAGAGTACTTTTGTGATGTCTCATGGACGAGAGGAAAGTGTCAAAAAGCACGAATGTCGCTCGAACAAGCGGATGTCCACGGATTCGAGCCCCCAGCCGAACGCGCCGCGTGGCAAGATGGCGGTGCTGTACTCTTCCTTTTCCGCACCGCATGCGGTCTCCGCGCGCTCTGACCCCGCGTAAGGTCGACGATGGGCCTCAGCTGATTTCTCTCAAGGTCCAGCATACAAATCCAGGCCTGGCCTGTTCAACAGACAAGGCCGAAATGAGGTGCCGGGCTCCAGCAAGCGGATCGGCAAATGTGTCGAGCCATTGGTGTGAGCAGGGACCGTCAGAGGCTCCGTCGTTTCCTCTTTTGCCTTCCCGCCTCGAAGCCCAACTTCTCAACTCCGTCCTCTCAGTTCTTTCTCTGTAGAATCACCTTTTCTTTCCTTTTCCACGCTCTCCTCTCAAAGCCGGCTGCCATCTCTCTCACGGCAGAATCACCTCCTCATAAGAGTCGATCACCGACTCGACGTGCAGGCGCCTCTTTCGTTCGCTCGCTTTGAAACACGAGCACCTCGAGAGCGACTGTTTTCCACACACTGAACCTTTTTACGAAGCCTTCGCTCGCTTCGAAGCCACCCCGAGCACGCCTCGAAAACCCGACTTTTTCAAACTGCATCTTTCTCTCCAGTTCTCTTTCGTTCGCTCGCTTTGAAACACGAGCACGCCTTGCTCAGCGAAGCTGACAGCAGTTTTTGTACTTCAGTTTCACTTCTCCTTTTCGGTGCTGTGGCCTCTGAGTTTCACTTCTTCTTTTTGGCCACACCTCTCAGCTGACTGGGCGGGGCCTCGTCCGGGATGGGGTAGGAAGAAGAGGAGCTCTCATTCCACCACCACCGCACAAACAATAAAACAGCCTCTTCACCTCCTGACCACATGTAACATCCATTTTACCACACAACCTAGCTAAACATGCATTTAATGGGGGATCTGAGCTAATCCTATTTAGTAGTCCAATAAGGGCCATTTCCGTAACAATATTTTCACCTTTATTCAATTTAAAATCGATTTTCTCCACAACTGCTTGAAATATTGACAACATTTTCAACATGCGTGTGCCTACCATGGATAATTTTTTATTTTTTTAAACAAAGCTGCAAGATGATTGGATGGAAAATGCAGCCGGTATTCCAAAAAAAAAACATCAAATTTCTGCAGGCATTGGTTGCAGGGTGTTTCATGTCCAGGAATAACCAAGGAGCTGTTAACCTCAGCTCAGCAGGGTAAACGGCAGTATCATGCCCATCTTGACAAAAAGGAGGAGGAAGAGAAGGTTAATCTGAGAGAGTTTGAAGTGCTGGAGAGTGATCGACTTGTTGATGAAGGATGCTAATGCATCTTGTGAAAAAGCAGAGCAGTTTGAGTTTCTAATTTGTCTAAGACCAACGCTCTAAGAAAAGTAGCAAAAGACAGACAATTCCTGGGAAGAAGTGGTTAGAGTTGGAAGAAAAACAACAACAAAAAAAAACACCCAACTCTCGGCCAACGTTTGAAGATTATGGAGCTGAAAAGCCATATCCTGTAAATGTTAAATTTGAAGCAGTTGTGGATTCAATACAGCCACTGAACTAAACCTTTGGGATGTAATATTAAATTTTTTTGAATGAAATGGTATGTTGAAATTTCTTTTTATCTGGTCAGAGCAATAGTCTTATTAGTATAACATAACAGTGTGGAAAACGGATGGTAATAACTTATTAACTTTTCTGTAGAAATATAAATTAACCTAGGAAACACCAGGAATTGTTTGTTCTTCATAAATGTGTGGGGATCTTAGCGTTCCCTCCCGGTGCCCTTTAGAATTGCCGTGTGCAGAACTATTCCCAACGACCGTTTAAATGTGGCTCGTAGAACAAGAAGGAATAGATTTTATTTTAAGAAAAAAAAAAAAAATAAAGCACAACCTCTTGACAGCAAGTGTTGGTCTTGGCACATGATTTCTATGTAATTGTTTTTATTTTTTTGCAGCTGGGGCACCTGTTGAATCATATGAAGAACCATCAGTAGTGATTAATCACCAGGGATTCCTATGTACTCTGAAGCTGAGGAGTGAGGCTGAAGTAGCAGCTGCTGAAATAGGTGCAAACGGTGCCTACATTGAAAACCAGGTCAACTATGAGCCGTCTGACAATGATAGCATTGTAACCGATAATGCAAACAAGCGGATGAAGATTTGAATTGTTCCTTCCACCACCGACCAACCTCTTCCTGTACAGACGTTGCCAAGGCACTATTCCATTTGTAGTTCTCTTTGTAGGAGGGGACAAACTTTGAGATTTGCATTTATGTTACATGCATTTTTATGCACGTTTGTTTTTGGGAGAATTTGTATTTGACAAATACAGGGAATCTGTAAAAGAATTGCAAAAATACATTACTTAACGGTTTCTTCTCTTACAAAATAAACTTCATATTAATCAGGAACCATGGAGTATGTTAGGTTTACTAAACTAAACGTTCTTGAGGCATTGCTTTGATTTGATCAAATGGATTACTTATTCTTCTAACGGTATCTGAAATTGACAACAGCAGGCTGATAAAATGAGAAAAAAAACAACAAAATATGTATAAAAGATGAAACAAAAAATAACAAAGGTTGAATATCAAAGCAATATATATTTTTATTTCCTTTAACTAATATTAAGAAAAATAAATGTACAGGAAGAAGACGGCAAGCAATTTGAGTCGGATGTGTTTCATCTCAAGGCTGATTGGCTCATGCCTAACATGATTGTTTGCATTTATTAATTATTTATTCATAATTGAGTTATACTTTAAATGTGTCAAAGTGTAAATAAATTGTTTTATAATATACCATTAACAAACGTATTGTAAGATAGGTGGTCAAATATACCACCTGACTATCCCAAGTTAGTGAGGACCATCAAAAGAGACTTAACACCATCCACCAGGAAACCTGAACAGATCTTTACTTCAGTTTCGACATACAGATAACGAACACGAATTCGCTACAGCCGAGCGTTCATCCGTCAAACAAGATGGCCGAGCAATTGCACCCAAGATGAGGCAACGATGGTTGTAAAATGCCCTATTGAGGTTTGGCACCAATCTCCAAGCGCCATGGATTTACTCATGCCATGATAAATAATCCCAACTCACTGACTGCATATGAGGCCAACACTGCTGGCAAACAGTGTTTAGAGACAGAGACAGAGAGAAGAATCAGAATCACATTAGTTCACAATTCATCTATTTACCCACATGCTACAATATCTCGTTGATATCCATTTTATCTTACTCATTCACTCGATAGAGGGAAGGGCAGGACAAAATAAGAACCATGCTGAGGAGAGTTAGATGGTCCCCCCACCTTTCAGCAGGAACAGACGTGCTTGCGGACCTCTCCCGGCTTCATTGCCTGTGAGAGTTAACCCGCTGGCCCCCATGGGGCGTTCCATACTCCATGACACGAGACTCTGGGCCAAACTACCGTGCCGTCTCACTTGGACTCAAACTGCTCTTTCGAGCTGCTCATGTTGGACTCCAACTGCTCTGAGCTCCGCCAGGCTATAATTATCTCCCGAGCATGCACCGGTTTTGCTCTTTCCTCAAACCAACTGGTGCTGTGATACGCCACCATTGCTACAGTGTTCGGTGGTTTCTCCAATCGGTGCACAGTCATGGAAGTGCTTGGTCACACTCGGATTGTATCGCTCGCTTTCTGTGTAGTGGCTGTCGGGAGTTTATTGTAAGAAAACATGTGACAGATAACAAAGGAATGACTTAAGGGGTCAAGAAGGGAGGAGAGTGTGGGTATAGACACATACTGAGGTGAAAGAGATCGCGATTATCAGCCTGAATACATTATTTGACACGTGACCCTCGTCATTTTTCCCACAGATGACCGTACTCTGTGTTAAACATGTACTAATGACATAACTGGGTTTATTACTCCCATTACTCCTATCACATTGCTGTAACATTATATTGTAATGTGCTACAAATACTACCATCGCTTCGCTGATGGAAATACTAAAGAGGGGTGGGGAGAGAGTGAAGAGGTGGAGGGGAAAAGAGAGGAGAGTGAGGAGGGTGGGGGAGCGAGGAGTCCGGAAAGTGAGGGAGGGTGGCGGAAGGGAAGGCAGCATGAGGTCGGAGGAAGGGAAGGCAGACATGCAGTGGAGCCTTAATTACGATTCATACTGTCTCATCTAAATTATTCTGCGTAGAAAACTGAAGATTGAAACAAATAATGTCTGAAATCCATTTTCTACCGGTCATACTATAAACACCGCTCGGACACATCCGAAGACAAACTCCCGTCCGGACATAAATACCGCCGAATACGTTCGGAGACATACACCGCCCAGACACATCCAAAGACAAACACCCGTCCGTACAAATATTGCCCAGACCTTTCGGAGACATCGCCCGTCGCATCCGGAGCCAAGCTGTCCGGACACAAACGCTGCTGGACACATCCAAAGCCAAACTACCGTCTGGACACGTCCAAGACAAACTCCCGTCTGGAATGTCCACAAACAAACTCCCGTCCAGACATAAATACTGCCCGGACACGTCCGGAAAGAAACACCGCTCGGACATGTCCAGAGAAAACTCCCATCTGGACACGTCCGGAATCAAATACCGTCCAGACATGTCCAGAGAGGAGGGAGAGTGACAGGTGTGGGGATGGTGCTGCACTGCATTGGGAGAGGGTAGAGCAAGGATGGGACAAAGAGAGAGAGAGTGGTGGGTAGGGATGAGCAGAGAATAACATGTTATGCTTTATGAAACACACACACACACACACAACTCGTACTTGGCCGGATATCGGCAATTTTTCAGGATCAGCAGGTTGGAGTCGAGTTGATTACCGACTACAGGATAACTGAATACAACCAAAAACCTTGAGTAGCTTTCACCGAAAAACAAGGTTGCATTAATATAGATGTTTCAGGGAGATGTTCACAAACATTAATCTTTATATGTTCACAAACCTGAGCTCTGGGACAGCTAGCGTGTGGCGTCCTGCTATGCTGTGCTGGTCTATGGATGTGGGTCGAACCGCATGGACTGGGTAGGAGTGCAGCCCACTTGACAACTACTGGAACATCTGTGGAAAGTTATGGAGTGCTCGAGAAAGGCCCGTATAGCCTTCCACAGATGGTCCACTGTGATTTATGAGTTCTCAGTTTGGGAAGGAGACATGGTTTAATTTGGCATGGGAACATGGGAAGATTGGCTGCAGCAGGTGCTGCTGGTATTGAATGGGCTCCTGGTGGTGATTGGATTTGTGGTTAAATTTACCTTTCCCCATTGTCAGGACTTGCCATGCTTTAAAAAAAAATTTTTTGTATAATTTGGTGAGGCTAAATGAGAGCTAACATGCAGAACATATAACAAAGGGAGAAGGAGACAAGAGGGATGGGGCACAGTACACGCGGTAAACAGATGGATACTCCAGGGACTGTCGGAAAGGAAAACGAATTTGAAGGAGGGTTTCGGGTGGATTAACGGGGTGGAAAAGATCATGGTTTTGGATGGGGAAGATATGCGATGGTGGTGAACAGCTGTTTTGAAGACTTGAAGGAAGAGTGGGATTGAACAGAGTGTGGGTGTTTGTTCCAGAGGTGGGAAAAAGGAATGAAAGAGTGAAGGTGAACAGTAATTCTTCATTTTGGCAGTTTTACCAGAAGGGGTTGATGGCGGACCTTGCAGACCAATATTCCACTTCCAGAAATATGTGGGGTACTAGCACAGAAGAGAAGTGGGCAAGGCGGGTAGGAGTTTGTAGAAGATAGAAAGACCGCCCACCTGCCTGCGGTGAGAGAGTGAGAGACCCAAAGACTTGGCTTCATCGCAGGAGATACCAATGATCCTAAAAGTCTCGATTTTCCACTGCGTGAAGCCGAGCTAGAGTGAGCAGGAGCACCAACCCAGATGGGAGAGCAGTACTCCATCAGGCTGCGGATGAAAGCCTTGTATGTGGTTGGAACACAGGTGTGCCAAGGAAGGACTTTGCACGACAGAGGGTGCCAGTCGGTGACTGGCTTTGAAGGCCAGCTTGGTATGCAGGTGAGTTGAGGAATTGGTACGGGTGACGGGTCAGAGTGGCCATGAGAGCCGAGCATGTGGAATGGGCGGAAAGGCTTAAAATGTGATGTTTGTAGTGAATAAAGAAGTGCTTTGTTTGAGTGTGTGATTATCAGCGTGTAACACGCCATGGCAGGTTAGGTGCACCATCGCGTGTTTGCAGGTGGTGGAAAATCATATGGCATGGGGAGGGATGACAGTTTGGGTTTTTGGGTGGGGAATGTGGTGTGTTCGCAGGTATGGATGAGGCTCTGGAGGAGTCTGACTGTGGCCCCTCCTGAGGTAACTTTCCCTTTGCAGCTGGTGTGTCTGGAGTTTCAGGGGCCCGTTGGAGGAGGGTCTTTTTTTTGGCGACCAATGGGTAGAGACCCTTGGCGACCCGGGGAGAGCCAGGAGAGCTGAGGCGAGTGCATGTGTGTGTGGAGACCCTGGTGGACGTACAGCAAGAAGGCTGTTGGCTGCTGGGGGCTGAGAAGTTAATCCTCTCTTTGTGG
>CM068960.1:86959175-86970344 GCA_035128595.1 Eptatretus atami
ACAAGCGGATGTCCACGGATTCGAGCCCCCAGCTCGAACGCGCCGCGTGGCAAGATGGCGGTGCTGTACTCTTCCTTTTCCGCACCGCATGCGGTCTCCGCGCGCTCTGACCCCGCGTAAGGTCGACGATGGGCCTCAGCTGATTTCTCTCAAGTCCAGCATACAAATCCAGGCCTGGCCTGTTCACCAGACAAGGCCGAAATCCGAGGGTGCGGCTCCAGCAAGCGGATCGGCAAATGTGTCGAGCCATTGGTGTGAGCAGGGACCGTCAGAGGCTCCGTCGTTTCCTCTTTTGCCTTCCCGCCTCGAAGCCCAACTTCTCAACTCCGTCCTCTCAGTTTCTTTCTCTGTAGAATCACCTTTTCTTTCCTTTTCCACGCTCTCCTCTCAAAGCCGGCTGCCATCTCTCTCACGGCAGAATCACCTCCTCATAAGAGTCGATCACCGACTCGACGTGCAGGCCGCCTCTTTCGTTCGCTCGCTTTGAAACACGAGCACGCCTCGAGAGCGACTGTTTTCCACACACTGAACCTTTTTACGAAGCCTTCGCTCGCTTCGAAGCCACCCCGAGCACGCCTCGAAAACCCGACTTTTTCAAACTGCACTCTTTCTCTCCAGTTTCTCTTTCGTTCGCTCGCTTTGAAACACGAGCACGCCTTGCTCAGCGAAGCTGACAGCAGTTTTTGTACTTCAGTTTCACTTCTCCTTTTCGGTGCTGGTGGCCTCTGAGTTTCACTTCTTCTTTTTGGCCACACCCTCTCAGCTGACTGGGCGGGGCCTCGTCCGGGATGGGGTAGGAAGAAGAGGGAGCTCTCATTCCACCACCACCGCACAAACAATAAAACAGCCTCTTCACCTCCTGACACACATGTAACATCCATTTTACCACACAACCTAGCTAAACATGCATTTAATGGGGGATCTGAGCTAATCCTATATTTAGTAGTCCAATAAGGGCCATTTCCGTAACAATATTTTCACCTTTATTCAATTTAAAATCGATTTTCTCCACAACTGCTTGAAATATTGACAACATTTTCAACATGCGTGTGCCTACCATGGATAATTTTTATTTATTTTTTAAACAAAGCTGCAAGATGATTGGATGGAAAATGCAGCCGGTATTCCAAAAAAAAAAACATCAAATTTCTGCAGGCATTGGTTGCAGGGTGTTTCATGTCCCAGGAATAACCAAGGAGCTGTTAACCTCAGCTCAGCAGGGTAAACGGCAGTATCATGCCCATCTTGACAAAAAGGAGGAGGAAGAGAAGGTTAATCTGAGAGAGTTTGAAGTGCTGGAGAGTGATCGACTTGTTGATGAAGGATGCTAATGCATCTTGTGAAAAAGCAGAGCAGTTTGAGTTTCTAATTTGTCTAAGACCAACGCTCTAAGAAAAGTAGCAAAAGACAGACAATTCCTGGGAGAAGTGGTTAGAGTTGGAAGAAAAACAACAACAAAAAAAAACACCCAACTCTCGGCCAACGTTTGAAGATTATGGAGCTGAAAAGCCATATCCTGTAAATGTTAAATTTGAAGCAGTTGTGGGATTCAATACAGCCACTGAACTAAACCTTTGGGATGTAATATTAAATTTTTTTGAATGAAATGGGTATGTTGTAAATTTCTTTTTATCTGGTCAGAGCAATAGTCTTATTAGTATAACATAACAGTGTGGAAAACGGATGGTAATAACTTATTAACTTTTCTGTAGAAATATAAATTTAACCTAGGAAACACCAGGAATTGTTTGTTCTTCATAAATGTGTGGGGATCTTAGCGTTCCCTCCCCGGTGCCCTTTAGAATTGCCGTGTGCAGAACTATTCCCAACGACCGTTTAAATGTGGCTCGTAGAACAAGAAGGAATAGATTTTATTTTAAGAAAAAAAAATAAAATAAAGCACAACCTCTTGACAGCAAGTGTTGGTCTTGGCACATGATTTCTATGTAATTGTTTTTATTTTTTTGCAGCTGGGGCACCTGTTGAATCATATGAAGAACCATCAGTAGTGATTAATCACCAGGGGATTCCTATGTACTCTGAAGCTGAGAGGAGTGAGGCTGAAGTAGCAGCTGCTGAAATAGGTGCAAACGGTGCCTACATTGAAAACCAGGTCAACTATGAGCCGTCTGACAATGATAGCATTGTAACCGATAATGCAAACAAGCGGATGAAGATTTGAATTGTTCCTTCCACCACCGACCAACCTCTTCCTGTACAGACGTTGCCAAGGCACTATTCCATTTGTAGTTCTCTTGTAGGGAGGGGACAAACTTTGAGATTTGCATTTATGTTACATGCATTTTTATGCACGTTTGTTTTTGGGAGAATTTGTATTTGACAAATACAGGGAATCTGTAAAAGAATTGCAAAAATACATTACTTAACGGTTTCCTTTCTCTTACAAAAATAAACTTCATATTAATCAGGAACCATGGAGTATGTTAGGTTTACTAAACTAAACGTTCTTGAGGCATTGCTTTGATTTGATCAAATGGATTACTTATTCTTCTAACGGTATCTGAAATTGACAACAGCAGGCTGATAAAATGAGAAAAAAAAACAACAAAATGATGTATAAAAGATGAAACAAGAAAATAACAAAGGTTGAATATCAAAGCAATATATATTTTTATTTCCTTTAACTATATATTAAGAAAAATAAATGTACAGGAAGAAGACGGCAAGCAATTTGAGTCGGATGTGTTTCATCTCAAGGCTGGATTGGCTCATGCCTAACATGATTGTTTGCATTTATTAATTTATTTATTCATTAATTTTGAGTTATCACTTTAAATGTGTCAAAGTGTAATAAAATTGTTTTATAATATACCATTAACAAACGTATTGTAAGATAGGTGGTCAAATATACCACCTGACTATCCCCAAGTTAGTGATGGACCATCAAAAGAGACTTAACACCATCCACCAGGAAACCTGAACAGATCTTTACTTCAGTTTTCGACATACAGATAACGAACACGAATCTCGCTACAGCCGAGCGTTCATCCGTCAAACAAGATGGGCCGAGCAATTGCACCCAAGATGAGGCAACGATGGTTGTAAAATGCCCTATTGAGGTTTGGCACCAATCTCCAACGGCCATGGATTTACTCATGCCATGATATAATAATCCCAACTCACTGACTGCATATGAGGCCAACACTGCTGGGCCAAACATGTTTAGAGACAGAGACAGAGAGAAAGAATCAGAATCACATTAGTTCACAATTCATCTATTTACCCACATGCCTACAATATCTCGTTGATATCCATTTTATCTTACTCATTCACTCGATAGAGGGAAGGGCAGGACAAAATAAGAACCATGCTGAGGGAGAGTTAGATGGTCCCCCCCACCCTTTCAGCAGGAACTAGACGTGCTTTGCGGACCTCTCCCGGCTTCATTGCCTGTGAGAGTTAACCCGCTGGGCCCCCATGGGGCGTTCCATACTCCATGACACGAGACTCTGGGCCAAACTACCGTGCCGTCTCACTTGGACTCAAACTGCTCTTTCGAGCTGCTCATGTTGGACTCCAACTGCTCTGAGCTCCGCCAGGCTATAATTATCTCCCGAGCATGCACCGGTTGGCTCTTTCCTCAAACCAACTGGTGCTGTGATACGCCACCATTGCTACAGTGTTCGGTGGTTTCTCCAATCGGTGCACAGTCATGGAATGTCTTGGTCACACTCGGATTGTATCTGCTCGCTTTCTGTGTAGTGGCTGTCGGGAGTTTATTGTAAGAAAACATGTGGACAGATAACAAAGGAATGACTTAAGGGGTCAAGAAGGGGAGGAGAGTGTGGGTATAGACACATACTGAGGTGAAGAGAATCGCGATTATCAGCTCTGAATACATTATTTGACACGTGACCTCTCGATTTTTCCCACAGATGACCGTACTCTTGTGTTAAACATGTACTAATGACATAACTGGGTTATATTACTCCCATTACCTCCTATCACATTGCTGTAACATATATATGTAATGTGCTACAAATACTACCCATCGCTTCGCTGATGGAAATACTAAAGAGGGGTGGGGGAGAGAGTGAAGAGGTGGAGGGGAAAAGAGAAGGAGAGTGAGGAGGGGTGGGGGAGCGAGGAGTCCGGGAAAGTGAGGGAGGGGTGCGGGAAGGGAAGGCAGCATGAGGTCGGAGGAAGGGAAGGCAGACATGCAGTGGAGCGTTAATTACGATTCATACTGTCTCATCTAAATTATTCTGCGTAGAAAACTGAAGATTGAAACAAAATAATGTCTGAAATCCATTTTCTACCGGTCATACTATAAACACCGCTCGGACACATCCGAAGACAAACTCCCGTCCGGACATAAATACCGCCCGAATACGTTCGGAGACATACACCGCCCAGACACATCCAAAGACAAACACCCGTCCGTACAAATATTGCCCAGACACTTTCGGAGACATCGCCCGGTCGCATCCGGAGCCAAGCTGTCCGGACACAAACGCTGCTCGGACACATCCAAAGCCAAACTACCGTCTGGACACGTCCACAGACAAACTCCCGTCTGGACATGTCCACAAACAAACTCCCGTCCAGACATAAATACTGCCCGGACACGTCCGGAAAGAAACACCGCTCGGACATGTCCAGAGAAAACTCCCATCTGGACACGTCCGGAATCAAATACCGTCCAGACATGTCCAGAGAGGGGAGGGGAGAGTGACAGGTGTGGGAGGATGGTGCTGCACTGCATTGGGAGAGGGTAGAGCAAGGATGGGACAAAGAGAGAGAGAGTGAGGTGGGGGTAGGGGAGTGAGCAGAGAATAACATGTTATGCTTTATGAAACACACACACACACACAACTCGTACTTGGCCGATATCGGCAATTTTTCAGGAATCAGCAGGTTGGAGTCAGTTTGATTACCGACTACAGGATGAACTGAATACAACCCAAAAACCTTGAGTAGCTTTCACCGAAAAACAAGGTTGCATTAATATAGATGTTTCAGGGAGATGTTCACAAACATTAATCTTTATATGTTCACAAACCTGAGGCTCTGGGACAGCTAGCGTGTGGCGTCCTGCTATGCTGTGCTGGTCTATGGATGTGGGTCGAACCGCATGGACTGGGTAGGAGTGCAGCCCACTTGACAACTACTGGAACATCTGTGGAAAGTTATGGAGTGCTCGAGAAAGGCCCGTATAGCCTTCCACAGATGGTCCACTGTGATTTATGAGTTCTCAGTTTGGGAAGGGAGACATGGGTTTAATTTGGCATGGGAGACATGGGAAGATTGGCTGCAGCAGGTGCTGCTGGTATTGAATGGGCTCCTGGGTGGTGATTGGATTTGTGGTTAAATTTACCTTTCCCCATTGTCAGGACTTGCCATGCTTTAAAAAAAAATTTTTTTGTATAATTTGGTGAGGCTCAAATGAGAGCTAACATGCAGAACATATAACAAAGGGAGAAGGAGACAAGAGGGATGGGGGCACAGTACACGCGGTAAACAAGATGGATACTCCAGGGACTGTCGGAAAGGAAAACGGAATTTGAAGGAGGTGGGTTTCGGGTGGATTAACGGGGTGGAAAAGATCATGGTTTTGGATGGGGGAAGATATGCGATGGTGGTGAACAGCTGTTTTGAAGACTTGAAGGGAAGAGTGGGATTGAACAGAGTGTGGGTGTTTGTTCCAGAGGTGGGAAAAAGGAATGAAAGAGTGAAGGTGAACAGTAATTCTTCATTTTGGCAGTTTTACCAGAAGGGGGTTGATGGCGGACCTTGCAGACCAATATTCCCACTTCCAGAAATATTGGGGGGTACATAGCACAGACAGAGAAGGGGTGGGCAAGGCCGGGTAGGAGTTTGTAGAAGATAGAAAGACCGCCCACCTGCCTGCGGTGAGAGAGTGAGAGACCCAAAGACTTGGCTTCATCGCAGGAGATACCAATGATCCTAAAAGTCTCGATTTCCACTGCGTGAAGCCGAGCTAGGAGTGAGGCAGGAGCACCAACCCAGATGGGAGAGCAGTACTCCATCAGGCTGCGGATGAAAGCCTTGTATGTGGTTGGGAACACAGGTGTGCCAAGGAAGGACTTTGCACGACAGAGGGTGCCCAGTCGGTGACTGGCTTTGAAGGCCAGCTTGGTATGCAGGTGAGTTGAGGAATTGGTACGGGTGACGGGTCAGAGTGGCCATGAGAGCCGAGCATGTGGAATGGGCGGAAAGGCTTAAAATGTGATGTTTGTAGTGAATAAAGAAGTGCTTTGTTTGAGTGTGTGATTATCAGCGTGTACACACGCCATGGCAGGTTAGGTGCACCATCGCGTGTATTGCAGGTGGTGGAAAATCATATGGCAGTGGGGGAGGGAGTGACAGTTTGGGTTTTGTGGGTGGGGAAGGTGTGTGTGTTCGCAGGTATGGATGAGGCTCTGGAGGAGTCCTGACTGTGGCCCCTCCTGAGGTAACTTTCCCTTTGCAGCTGGTGGTGTCTGGAGTTCAGGGGCCCGTTGGAGGAGGGTCTTTTTTTTTGGCGACCAATGGGTAGGAGACCCTTGGCGACCCGGGGAGAGGCCAGGAGAGCCTGAGGCCGAGTGCATGTGTGTGTGGAGACCCTGGTGGGACGTACAGCAAGAAGGCTGTTTGGCTGCTGGGGGCTGAGAAGTTGAAGGGGAGAGGGGGCAAAGAGGGCTATACCTGTAGTGCTGAAATATGAAGCCATGGCCTTGCAGGGAATGTGAAGATTGTTGTTTTTGTGAATGAGGGAATGTTCCACTCAGTTCTGTGTGAATTGAAATATGCTATGGAGGGCAGGTAGCCTGTGAAATTGGATGGGTAATTTCTGAATTGGTATTTCGGCTTAGCGGACAGCTGGAGCAGGTGACATTCACTGGGGGAAATGGTCAAGTAGTGGGGTTTGAATTGGTTAAGTTAAATTGTCTATAAGGAGGTAGTTTTTGTCTGTGTTTTGGAGCCATTCTCTCCCTGCCCCAGGACATCAGAGTGAAGAGACTGGAGAAGAACAACTGTACATAACAATTGTGCATTTTTTTTATTGTTTGCAACTAAGGGGGCATTGCGGTCAGGAGAATAGGTAAGTTAGCTACAGCTGGCTTCCCACAGCTCCTGATTTATTTTGTTGAGGTTAATTAGGTGAGAGTCTGTAAGTTTTAAGGCTGGAGCTGTTGCCCCTGCATTGAACCTTACAGGAGTTGTGGTTCCAGGGGGGTGGGCTGTGTTACGTTTGTGTGGGGGGTTCGACATTGCCATCGAAGGGATCGAAGTGTATAGGGTAGCATAGTCGGTGTATGAGTAGTTTTCCAATCTCGATGTATTAAGTAGGGAAACGTAGCTTAAAAATTGTCTTGTTTGAATGTGCATCATACAAGGGATGGTGTGTGACAATAATTAATTAGGGATTGAGGTTAAGGAAATTGTACGTATAGCCCCTTGTAATGTCTCACCGGGTGGCCTTGGGGCTCTACGAGGCAAGGTAGATGGGGGTGGGTGGGCAGAGTGTTGTCTAGAGAGCGAGGGGAGGAACCTGGACTATGGGGGTTCGGTGCATTGGAGGATCGGAGATGCTGAGGAGAATTGTCGGCGTGAGTGGTTTTTGGAATGCGCACTGAGTGTGTCTGAGGAGAGCTCTTGGAGGAGTTTGTCCTGCCTGCCTGGTGCCTGTTATTTGTCATCACCACCTCCTCATTGTCTGCTTGTCCCTCCTGTCCTTGGCTGCTTCAGCACCCCCCCCCTCTTTCTTCGACATCCCACCACGCAGAGATAAGCCGCTCGGTTCTGTTCCCTTTCCCCGTCTGTGATTGAGTCCAGAGTGAGGTGCCTTGGATTTATTTAGATTGATTTTACCTCACTGTATAAAAGTAACTTTTTATTAATTGCATTCCCAAACTTGATGGGGACTAAGGGCCACACAATGGAAGTTGTAGTGATTTAACTCCCCCCCCCATCCCCAAGGGGGAGTTTGTGCCTTCCATAAACTCCACGTTGAGATGTATAATAAGTTACCATGGCTTTCATGGGGCATGTATAATGATATTGCTGAATGATATGCTTACTTGATTGGTTGTATTCATCTGGCTTGAACGTGTTGTACGCAGGTGCTAATAAATCCGGCAGTTGGTCCCATCAATGTGAATCCATTCGTGTCTATCATTATGACATGGTGTCAGAGATTTGGGATTTTCTTCATCAATGATGATGGAATTTAAGCTTCCTGGTTATCTCTGGCTATTTGGGAATGTAACCGAGCAATGGCGATGCTGGAGTAAGGACGTTGACTGGTATATTGAGGCTGGCAGCCTCGAGTCGCCGAGTGACAGACGAAAGGTCGCCGTCTTGCTGAACTCGACTGGTCCTGATGCTGTGGATGTTCACGAGAACCTCCCGTTCGTGTCGGCGGTTGCTTCGAACATATACAAAACCATCAGAGACATTCGACACACACTGCAAACAGTGGAAGAACCTTGTCCATGAGCTATTCAAGTTCTGGGAATTCACCGAGTCTGAAGGTCAGTCATTCGAATTGTACTTGAACAAGCTGTACATCATGGCGAAGGCATGTAAATTTGCCGAGACTGATAACATGATCAGGGTAAAATCATTTTTCCCATGCACAACCTCGTCTTTAAAGAACATCCGTTATGTGAGCCAAGACTGACTTTAGACAAAATGAGAAGCCTGTTTGACTGCCGAGTTGAGTAGGTCGCACGCCAGGGCCATGACGTCGACTCCCATCAGGCTCTCTCAAGACATTGACTCGATTCACCGCCAGGGCACCGCAGTTTCAAGTCTGCTGGCAAGGGTCCCTTTGCACCGAAGCCTGGGTAGAACGTGGACAAGGACGCTCAAAACTGTGGGAACTGCGGGTGTATTCATCAACCTCACCAATGTCCTGCATTTGGGAAAAGCTGCAGGAACTGTAATAAGCAGAACCATTTTGCAGAAGTCTGCCGACAATCCAAGCATGTGTATGCACTCGTGATGAGCATGGTGTCGACCAAGCTGCCGTCTCTTTGTGACTTGTACGCTGCTGGTATGAGACATGCAGGCCATGAAGCCGAATGTCTCTTGGTTTGCGAACATGGACATCAGTGGCCATGGGGTTAAGATGCAGGTTGACTCCGGAACGCAGGTATCAATACTTCCTTGCAGAATATTCAATTCCATGGAGAAGCCGGGCACATAGCTCTGTCCAACAAATGCCTCCACAAGTTTTTACCCCAAGTGTTCGTCGTGGGACGAGATATCGTCGAGCCCCTGAATGGACCAAGGACTTTGTCACGTGACATGCTTACTATGTTGTTTGTTTGTTTGTTTTTGTGGGTTTTGGGGGGGGGGTTCATTACCAGTTGTTATTTTCACGAAAAAAGGAATATGTGGTATTGGGAGATGCATGAATATTAACGAATGCATGATGAACCAGAACTGATGAGGCTGGACCGAGAGTGATGTCAGCGGGCTGTGGAGCATGAGACGTGATTAAAAGCAAATGAGTGAAACATCCTTCGTGTGGGCTGTCATTGTTTATACACAACACGTGTACATTAAAAGCCTCCAGCCAGGTGTCATATCGAACACTCGTCAGCAGCTCCAGGGCTGTCAGAAGCTAGCTGTACACCAAATTATATGATAGAGGGGTGAAACCTCTCATGAACCTCCAAGTAGGTGATGCTGCCCACATAAAGACCAGACGGGGCTGGGTACCTGCAGTCGTATCCAGCAAACTTTCCGCACCAAGGTCGTACTTAGTTACCGCGGCCAACGGTAAATCGTATTGCTGCAACAGGCGACACCTGCGAAAATCTTCCTCTGAGCCAGTGACCATTCTCCCACTTCTGGATGTTGGAGAATTGAACATTCCTCCAGAGGAAGCTCAGAGAACTGTTGACATGGCACTCCAGGGCCTTATCCAGATCACAGCTTGCCAGGGCCTTTTCCCAAAGGCTGAAGGACTATGTTCTATCATAGTCATACAGCGGGGCATTTGAGTATTCGTTAGCCAGTTAAAAAGTTTGTTTTTGCTATTTTCAGTCGATTGCTCCTCATACCGAAAAGGGGGGTGTGATGATATTGGTGAATTGTATGCTTACTTGGTTGGTTGTATTCATCTGGCTTGTACGTGTTGCGCACCATTAACCCAATCGTGTCCATCGTTATGACAGGGCACGCCTTCCGGCATTGTAACCACAAACGTTTCAGTCAATGTCCAACGTGAAGTTACATCTTTAAACGGTCAACACTAAATTGAAAGAAATTTCGAGGAAACTCGACATGATTAAGGCATTCTATATAAGATCAGAGCTGTCTCGAATTGCTTGGCCTAGGTCGACTTGCTCGGCCGAGGTAAGCGGCATCAATCTTGAGCTAACGAAGCTGCTTTTACATGAGTCTTTATGCATGAATGATGTATCCCATTGCCTGATCGATTTTTCGAGGCATCATCAGATTATATATATGGACTGTATGTTGATTGTTTAGATTTTAGAACATATCTTGCGGCTTCATCTGTGATTTCTCCCGGCCATGGTTTCAAATGTGGTGTGCGATATTGCCTCCGACACCCTTACGGCCCAGTTGTGACCTTTATTTGATGCATAACCATATTCCTTAGGTTCGTTAGCATTTTGAGATTTCGCAGGGTGTGTTCCGTTACCAATCAGCTTGTTATCGCCTACCAGGCCAGCCGTTCCTTATCAACCGTTTCGTTGGAGTGCATGATACGCACGAACACGTCGTCCGCTCTAGTGCATTAGCCAGTAGGGTTGGTCGGTACCATCTGGGGGGAATAATTTTCATGGTGATTTTTGGCAAGGTATACAACCCTAGAGTTAGAAAATATGTGATAGCATTGCATCGGTGGTAGGTTTTTGTGTGTTATCACCCTGTTTATATACCTACCCTTAAATAAGCTTTTGTGCAAAATGGCCAGTTCAAGGTAAGACATCCTACTTCAACTTAACAACATTTTTTTTTATCAGTCAAACATTACCATTGAAATTTGTCTCACCTTTTGCTGGGATCATTTGCTTCTTAACAAAAAGTGTTAAACATGCCGAGTTTGAAAGGTATGTCATTGGTGACACATATATCAGTCTATTCCCTGTGTGATAAATCATACCGCCTTAAGAAAAGTATTTGTCTGTCATTTACTGTGGAAAGTAAATAAAAGTTCTGGAACAA
>CM068960.1:86970528-86992558 GCA_035128595.1 Eptatretus atami
GTAAATGATAGCATGTTCATGAACAAGATTAATGTTTTTTCCCTGTAATTTCTCAAAAAATACAGAATTTAAGGGATTTTGATACTCAATAATGCACATAAGAAGGTATCAAACACCCGTATGACACAATATAAACCAAAAAGACAGGATGATAGTTAATCATGTGCAATCTGATAAATGAGTCAAAGGTGAAAATGAAACACAATCTTCTGTTGTCGGGCATAAAATTACAGAATAGAAACAGAAATGTGGTGTTCCACACTAACAAGGCCATTACCTCGGCCTAATGTGTTGCTGATAAACATATTGTCTTATGAACCAAAGACGGGTCCTTTGTAGTTTCTAAGACATCTCTGATCATATGCACTGATTGTAAGTGATCTAAAATGTTCAAGATGAACTTAAAAATCATAATCATTATCCAGTTCTTCAATATCCTCATCTAAACTTTCCCCATCCTCTGACTCAAAGACGGATGCCTGGTTCTCACAGTCTGGCAGTCTGCACATTTCAGTGCATTTCTGTCCGTTTGACAAACACGCACATTTTGGTGGTGAACACTTCCTTTTACAATTGCAGGCCAATAAATCAAGGACCGCCTCAGGTGCTGGCTGACCATCCAACCAGTGCACCACCAAATGTTCAACTCCTTCTTCCTTCTCCATCTTCCATCCTCGACCAACAGGACTTGGTCATTTATTTCATACATAAAATCATGAACCTTCAAATCATTTAAGATGTTTTTTTATCAATGTATTTGTAGCCTGTATGCAAGAAAAACTAAAAGTAACAATTTTTCCTTGATTTGCGGTATTTTTCGTTTTGGAGGGTGGGGTAACAATTTTAACAATAACAATAATAATGTACATCTAACTTAAAATATATTTTGTTATTTTAGTTTATGATTAAATTTTCTTCAAATTCACGTATTTAAACATGGTATCCATTAATTAGGGTATGGGCAAAAAATTTCCGTAGAAGTTTTATGAAAACAAAATCATATGTTCTGAAATGTATCAGCACTGGACTATCAGTGCCTGTAATTGCAATCACTAAATGCTCGGCTAGTTTTAACAACTGTTTTGAAAAGCAAATAATATGAGCTACGTGCCTAATAATTTTCAAGAAGATATAGCGTATAATAAGAGAGAATCATTAGTTTTAAATAGAATGTCTTCTGTCTTACGACGGTTTCAGAAAAGTTTATTTTGGGATGGGGTTACTAAACGGCTAATAACACACAAAAGGCTAACCAAATGCAATCACATCGTTTCTAACTGCAGAGATGTATACCCTGCCAAACATTACGATGAGCATTATTCCCCTCGGATGGTACCGGTGGCCAAAAATTACTGGGTCTGGCTCATGGCCTAAACCCAGGAGTGTCCCTTTTAAAGAACCTGCGTGCCTTCGACGCCCCCCCCCCCCACCCACATCCCCTAACATCAGTTGGTCCAGGCTGTAAAAGCATTGTTTGTAATTTTATGCCTCTACTGCTGAAGAATCCTGTTTTCAGTTTGTCTGTCCCATCTGTGGCGTGATGATTTTGTTACCTCGATAACTTGTGAACTGCTAATGAAGGGATTTTTATTTTTTATTTTTACCAAACTTGGTATAGAGGTTATGATGCAAAGATGAACTGATAAGATATTGGGGTCAAAGGTCATGTGACCTTTATCTGAAAAGCAGGTTTCCATTACCTGGATGACTTGTAAATATACAAACATAAACTTGTACATATAGAAACGCTGAAGGGATTTTGACCAGACTTGACATAACGGTGGGTTGTAACACGAAAATGAACCGATTAAATTTTGGATTCAAAAGGTCAAGTGCCCTCAGGTTGGATGAAACTAACAGATTTGAATGAAAATCTGTCATTGCAATAACTAACTTATGATCCACTTCAGAGACTTCAACAATACTTGACACAAGCATGTAAATTTGCAGATCATACCTTGAGTTAGAAGCATCTGATTTCTCTCTTCTTTCTTTTACTTTCTCATGTGACTTTCAATTGAGATTAAACTTAACAGTGAGTCGACATCTAACGTGCGCAGAGGCATATCTATTGACATTGACGCGTTCGCGCAACATTCTACTTTCTTGTATTATTATTATTATAATATTATATATAACAGTATTATATACAACAATATTATGAGTGCCTGTTCAGTTCTTCATTTTTCTCGATTGCTATATCGATGTGAATGAAACTGTGGTCAAAGACACCAAAACCATTGCTCTCAAAACCGAAACAAAAGCCTCCTTTGCAAAACCATTCGTGTTTTTACCCCGTGGGGTCTCCCACCCAACGGGGTCAAAGCGCCGCTCACATTCTCTCTTTTCTTGTGTGTAGTTCATTTAAACGTCTATTTTTCCATTATTCGTGAACAGAATTCGATGAAAATTGACAGGCATATACTAGACACATATGCGCAGGCATTAACTGAGCCCAAAGTGCGATTCCGGCCCTTTGGGCCGAGAAACAGCCCTTTCGGCCCATTTTCTTAAAATTGTTATTAAGAAAAAAATTAAATGCGCCGGGCGATGCCCAACGCAAAATTAAGTCGCAAATGATGATATGAAACTAGCCTCACTCTTGTGAGGTGTTCTGGTTTCTTTTTCTGATGCGATGAAAATGTTACCAGATTTCAAAACTATCCGTCGTCCGTGCTATCGCTCACCTGAGACTTGTACGAATGAACTCCCATGGGGCATGGTCGCAATTCGAACTTGTTATACTTGTTTTTACATAGATTGCAAAACTGAAACGAGCTTTGACAAAACACTTAACCCAAACTTCTACAATTAGCACAACATTCATGTGAGAGTTTCTTGGTTTCTCATTGAAGCCATATGTTTGCAACTGAGAGCAATCTGTTCCAATTGCATTCATTTACAGGTAATAAAAACATTTCTTTTTTAATGTAAAAGTGTGTAGGGATGTTACTCCAAAAAGTATGCAAACAAAGTAGGTATGGTCATGAGAAATGATCATGTGAAACTTTCCTTACATCTTTCTTTGCATAATGGTTGTCCCTAGAAAAAGTGTGTGTGTGTGTTTGAGATAACTGTCTTTTCTCGGGACATCCATTATTCAAAGAAAGATGGAGGGATGGTTTCACATGATCATTTCTTGTGATGATCCCTATCTTATTTACATACTTTTTGGAGTAATATGCCAACATCCTTTTGCATTTTTATGCCTCTGCTGACAATGTCACTGGAGGCATTGTTTTCGGGTTGTCTGTCCGTCCGTGCTAATTTTCTGTTTTCTCTGCAACAGCTTATCCGAATGACACACAATTTTCACCATAGGTGCAACTACTTGTGTAGAATGTTTTAATGATAATTATGATGTCATAGGTCACGTGGTGTGGCAGTCATGTTGGGAAAAAAGAAAAAATATACCATCAGAGATGGGGAATCCCCCGCCATTGAATGAAAAAGGTCATACATATTCCAGATAATGAGGGAGGTGAATTGGAACCAAGACACCATTTGGTCATCATCTCGAAAAAGTTCCCCAGGGGTGAGGAACGTAGGAACCAAAAATAATTGAAATCAGATAAGCGGTTTTCCATTTATTACAAAAAACATTTTTTTCAAGATGGCCGCCCCAGTCGGCCATCTTGGATCCGGCCACGCCCAAAATCAATAGGGTTCTTCCTTTTCAGGTGGTACATGTGTGACCCAAATTTCAAATCGATATGGCGAAAAAACTTTTTTTTCAAGATGGCCGCCCCAGTTGGCCATCTTGAATCCGGCCACGCCCAAAATCAATAGGGTTCTTCCTTTTCAGGTGGTACATGTGTGACCCGAATTTCAAATCGATATGGCGAACAGTTTATGAGTTATCGCACTCACAGCTATAAATGTTGACGCCGCCCCAGTCGGCCATCTTGGATCCGGCCACGCCCAAAATCAATAGGGTTCTTCCTTTTCAGGTGGTTCATGTGTGACTCAAATTTCAAATCGATATGGCGAACAGTTTATGAGTTATCGCACTCACAGCTATAAATGTTGACGCCCGGACGGACGGATGGACAGCCGGACGCCCTGGGTGACAACAATATCCCCCTTCCGCCACGCGGTGGGGGATAAAAACTTTGGACCTCTATCTCCAAAACCGCTCCATGGAAAAAAAATTTGAACCTTAGTACGTGTCAAGTACTCCCCATGGGAAATGTGATCTTTTTTTTTGATGTCACAGGGGCCTCGTTATGTCATAATTGCATATGTCGAATGCTTTATCCGATCAGTATGAATTTTTGAGGGTCTTCGAGGTCTAATTGTATGGAGAGAAAAAAATTGACGTCATAGGTTCGCCATAAATTGTCTTGCAGCCTTTTTTTTTTAACGTAAGCCTTCATAAATCTCAAACGGTGAACAGATCGATGTGAAACTTTTCAGGTATGATCGTTTATTTGTGAAGACAAAGAAGTTCTCACCTATGATGTCATAGGTCACGTGGTTTGGCAACTGATTTTTTTTTTGAAGAATAAAGCTTTACAAATCCTCTCCAGAATGGCTTAACAGATCAAGGAGAAACTTCACCCACATATTCCCCAACCCTTGGAGATACCAAAGTGTTCATGAATAATTAATAGGTCACATGGTCTGGCAGCCTTATTGGATTGAACAAAAATCTTTTTAAAAATCATTTCTTTTGAACCACTTCATCAATTGACGTTAAAGTTCACAATTACGATTTAGTAGTTATGGGGAATGAATGTTTTAAATTTCAACCTGATTGGACACATGGTCTGGCAGCTATAATTATTTAATATTTACCTCCACCACCGAAGGTGAAGGAGGTTATGTTTTCACCCCTTTCTGTCTGTCTGTCTATCTGTTTGTTTCTGTGCAGGATATCTCAAAGTTGTGGATGGATCCGGATGAAATTTTGTGGACAGGTTCAGTGTGTGACAAGGATGAACTGATTAGATTTTGTTGAAGATCCAAATCCAGATCCGATTACGAGAATTTTTTAAAAGTGATTCTTCATCATTGAGAGATAGGGCTCAAAAACGATATATAGCGTGATATCTCAAAAATGTATTGGGCCCGATACGTTCTTGTGGATCAGGCATTACGTGGCGGAGGTATGCGCTCTACCGAGTGCCCTTCTAGTTTGAATTTGGGTTCAGGGATTTAAATGACACCTGGTACATGTATAATGATGTAATAATGTGAGTGGAGGCATATTTGGCGACGTCAAAGAGTGCCCTTCTCGTTAAAAATGTTTTCTTATTTCTTTACTTTTTTTAGAAGCATATATAGATGTTCTACTATTGAGTTACAAATGTTGTAGTACAAACTTTTTCGAGGGCCTTACATTGTAATGGGCAGTACATACTTTATAAACAATTTAATATAACATTCTAAATAGTAGGTACTTTATCGAAATACTAGCAAAGTACTCGTCCCCAGTGATGGGACAAGCTAGCCATAGTGATGGCAAGAATAACCACAGAAGATGACAGTCTAGACTGGTGGAATGGATGCCTTTTGGTGTGATCTGGGGAAGAAATTACTATGTTATCAAACTCTTCTGATTTCTACTCACCAATGTCTTACACAGAAAAAAAGTCCTGAGCGAATCACTTTGGGGAAAATTTTTGACGGCATTTGAAAATTTCGCTTTTTTCGCACGAGAATAAGGGTTAGAAAAAGGAAAATACCGATTTCTTTTTTTTTCTGGGATACTAGAGTACTTCAAATTGGCTTATATATTAAACATAACATGTTTTATCCTACTATGACAAAATAATTTAGCTCTAACAGAGACGTCATATTAAAAATCCAAGATGGCCACCAATATACGGGTTAAACCGAAGCTCCGCGGCCAGCACGGTCACGAGTCCAGACCGCCCTGGTAAAGATGGATATGTATAAGTACACGAAATAAAGCTATTCTAACTCGTATTTATTCCTTCCTATTACGTATGCTTCTAGTTTCACAGACAAAGGTGCCATGTCCATCCATATGAGGGTCTAATTAAAGCATTCTCAAGGTGGCATAACCGTGTTTGCAATCAACTGATTCAGAACTTTATATCGGGCCTAGATACAAAAGAATGGATATATATATTTCAATATAATAAACTGAGTATGTTTCAAAGAATCCTTCGTGCACTTTATCAGACATCATGTATAGTAATAGAACTGTTAATCTACTATTACTCTAATATGACGTAACGGGTTGTACGCAATATAACTATAATCTGTTTACATTGTGCATTTATGGAATCAGTGTAACATGACTGAACTTGTGCCGTACTGCCATAAGGATTGAAAAGGTTAGTTAAATTTTAGTATTCTATTTTATTTATGATTATATGGGCCACTTTTAATTTATTTAATGTAACAAAACACGCCATTAAAATTTCCAAGAAGAATATCCAAATTGAGTCATCTGTATTGTTCATGCGCTGCACAGCACTTGCACAGCAGAGTCTGAGGATATCAAGTTATACTTCATGTATGAACTGTCGGCAATACCTATCACTCACTTCAAGGTTATTCCTTGAGGAAGTCTGACAAAGCAGAATTAGACAGGGTCATCAAGAAAGTATGACATAATCTCGAAGCTCGTAGTCTGGTTGGAGACCTGCATATTGTGATAGATGGTGGTTGGCTGCTACACCACATTCGATGGGAAGAGAATACGACCTATCTAGAGGTTGCTGAACAGTAGAATCCTATCTTTAATAGTATGGATTGTGCTGTGTTGTTCGATGGATATAGGAAAAAGAGCAGCATGTTTGAGGCGATCAGGCAAACGGTCAGCTGATATCAGGGTCAGTGATACGTCCAAATGCCACAAGGACCAAGAGACATTTTTCTCAAACACCAAGAATAAGACACAATTAATAGAACTCCTTGCGAGTTTCCTGCAGGCAAAAGGGCATACAACCAAATGCAGCGGCGGCGATGCGGATACCTTGATCGTATCTGCAGCTCTGGATTTTTCACGTAATAACCAATCTGTAGTGGTTGTCGCAGAAGACACAGTTGTCTTCATTTTGCTGATACACCATTGGAAACGAACATGGCCAATATATTCATGAGAAAAGAAAACAAGACCAGCTCACAGAAGAAAGGTGCTGAGGTGTATAGCATTCGAGAAGCACATGAAGTGATGGACCCGACCATCCGTCATAATATTCTTTTCATTCATGCTTGGAGTGGATGCGACACCATCTCTACCTTTGGACAAGGAACCCCACCCTGAAAGCCTTCCCGAAGTTGGATAGCATTCAACTCTGTCTGAAGCATTGTCGGTAGAGAAAACAGCAGCTGAGGTCGGTACTTTGGGAGTTTCAATCTTCTGTCATCTCTAGGCGAAGGGCGAGTCCTTGACAAGTCTAAGACACACGCAGTATCAAGCAATGGTTGCTCGGTGTAATAGAATGGATCCAGACCGACTCCCTCCGACTGAGCGTGCAGCCCATTTCATAGCCTTCGTGTGCATCTCCGGATGGTTCAGTGGAACGAACTCGACAACAAATGCCTGGATGCGCTGGAATGGGGATGGACTATGGACAAAAACATTATGCGCCCAATTATGACGGACTTAGATGCGGCACCCGCAAATGTACTTAAATTTATTTGTTGTAAATGTAAAGTCAGCACCAAAAGACAGTGTGCTACAAACCAGTGTTCCTGCCACAAAAATGGCTTAAAGTGTGTGGTTGCATGTGGTGGTTGTCGTGGGGAGAGCTGCCACAAGTCAGTTGATGTTGTAATTGACGAAGATGAAGATGATGCATATGAACCTTGAACCAAGCCCATGTATAATGTATGTGTGGTAACATTTTGTGTTGATTTTGATATAATTATAATATAATGTATTGAAGTAGCACAGTAAGGCAACTGTATCCAGGCTGTTGTGTTTTCTGTACATTTTTGGTAGTCAAGGTGTTTTGAAAACAACCTGTAAATTGCCTAATGTTCGGGCATTATCTTATACCAGTGGGTGGCCGTCTTGGATTTGTTTTATTATTTTATTATTAATATGTCTTTCGAAAGCAGAGTCCATTTATTTTTCTTGGTTTATCATTCCAATTATGATGCATAGGGTATTAGGAATAAAAACCAGTTCGATCAAGTTACTTTATTGTACTCATGTATATCCATCTTTACCAGGGCGGTCTGGACTCGTGACCGTGCGGCCGCCGGAGCTTCGGTTTAACCCAGGGGTCTCCAACCTGCGGCCCGCGGGCCACATGTGGCCCCTTAGACGGATTTATGCGGCCTGCGGTGCCATATTAAATTTACATTACAATGCGGCCCGCGATACTGCCAATTTGTCAGGGTCAATGATCAAAGCGTTCTGTAATTTTTATTATGATTTTGATTCATATTAGACACGTGTTTTTAACACGATTATTCATTTATCATATTCGTTGGCAAGAAAAATATATTCAGCACTAATTTTGTTTAAATTTCCGCATATTAATTAATATATATATTTTTTTTTCCCGGAATTTAGCGTCCTTTTTTGGGCCCTCCGCCCCTCACCACTTTGGTTTTGTTGCCTCCGCCCAAAAAGGTTGGAGACCCTGGTTTAACCCGTATATTGGCGGCCATCTTGGATTTTTAATATGACGTCTCTGTCAGAACTAAATTATTTTGTCATAGTAGGATAAAACATGTTATGTTTAATATACAAGCCAATTTGCAGTACTCTAGTATCCAGAAAAAATAGAAATCGGTATTTTCCTTTTTCTAACCTTATTCTCGTTGTGCGAAAAAGCCGAAATATCGACAAAAATTCAAAATGCCGTCAAAAATTTTCCCAAAGTGAATCGCTCAGGACTTTTTTTCGTGGTATTGGAGACATTGGTGAGTAAAATCAGAAGAGTTTGATAACATAGACAGTGGAAAATCGATATAACGCTCACCGGTGGGGTCCAAAGCGACTAGGTCGTTATAAATGATACAGCGCTATACTGATGCAGTGAAAAATATTTTATATTACATACAAACCAGAGCCAAAACACGTGGACATGTACGTCCGCCATCTTGGATTGTTGGGGTTGATGACGAAGCGGTCAAGTGAGTTACAGGAGATACGGATGCTATGACGATTTGAATTGAATTGATTTTGTTCATCTCAGCTTCGCCATTTATACGGGAAAGGTGCGAGAAGATGACAGCTCGTGAGTATTTTCACACCACATGTCAACTCAACACAGGGCGATGACAGCTTGAATTTTTTTCGCCACTTAGCGCTATTTTGGACTAACTTTGTCTCTATTTTCTCACTTTTTTGCGTTTAAACATGAAATAGTAGTATTTTTGGGGTCCAAGGTCTATGAGCGTTATATCAGTACAAGCGCTATAACGCTTAGCGTTATATCGATTTTCCACTGTAATTTCTTCCCCAGCTTCGACCTATTCTACCGGTCTAGTCTTGCAGTTACCCAGGGAAAGCAAATCCATCCTGTAAGGCTCAAGTTCTGCTTCATCCTTTAGGTGACATTCCCACCGTGGGTGGGAGTGCCCTTCTCGGCTCACCTTCAGTTGGCAATGTGCTGCAGCACTTTATTGGTTACATGGTGCTACCAACGGTGGCACCATGCAAACCAACTGCAACAAGAAGGAACTACAGGGTGTTTCAAAAAAAGTGATGCAACTTTAACTGTTTATTTACAAAGAAACAGAAACCTCAGGAACGTGAACCAAACATTTCTTGGAAACTTATGACATGGTATTTTCTATAACTGATTGCTATTGCAGTAGGTCACTGCTAGAGTTGGTGAGAGGTCAAGGTCTAAAATTGGCATTTGCGCAAAATCCTTGTAAATGACGTTCTCGATGGTTCAGACAGGCATTTATCCTGATATAAAGATTTATTACCCTAACTAAAAAAACATCGCAACGCACCCCTTCGATTTCCCACTAAACACGAGGAGGGAATCTGTCTACACATATACTTAACGGCATAACTAACTTTGGGTCAGCTGTATGTTTGAATGCCTACGGTTCCTAGAACCGTAACAATACGATGCTTTCAGACGGGTGATGAGTTCGTCCGCTGGCGTTCCTCACAGTATAACGGGCAAGGTTTGGTAGAAATCGCCAGACACCTACACCTCCCATCAGTCTGGTGGTGTTTCGTAAGTCCTGAAGCATACGGTCGGTCGAGTGCCTCAAATGCTGCTTTCTGGGACATTGTGCACTCGTACGACATGATGAGCTTGTACCATTGTAAAAGCTTGGCTTGTCCCGTTCCTTTTTTTACCCCCCTGGGGTCTCCCACCCCACGGGGTCGAAGCGCCACTCGCGTTCTCTCTTTTCTTGTGTAGTCCATTTAAACGTCTTTCTCCATTATTCGTGAACAGAATTCGATGAAAATTGACAGGCATATACTAGACATATGCGCAGGCGTTAACTGAGTCCAAAGTGCGATTGCGGCCCTTTGGGCCGAAGAACGGCCCTTTTTCTTAAAATTGTTATTTCTCGGTTATTAGTGGACTGAACCGAACCAAACTTGACAGGTATATTCTAGAGACCATTCCCCAGGCATTAACTGAGCCAAGGTGCGATTCGGCCCTTTGGGCCGAGGAAGGCCCTTTTTCTTAAAATTATTAAAAAAACAAAATTAAATGCGCTGGGCGATTAAGTCGCAAATGATGATATGAAACTAGCTTCAGTCTTGTGAGGTGTTCTGGTTTCTTTTTTCTGATGCGATGAAAATCTTACCAAATTTCAAAACGATCTGTCGTCCGTGCTATCGCTCACCTGAGAGGTGTACGAATGAACTCCCACGGGGTATGTTCGCAATTCGAACTTCTTTTGTTAAAAATGGGATTTTCTGCCAGAGGCAGATTCAGTGGCAGCTTAAGCAAAGAATGGCGGTTCGTCCGCCGTTCAGTAACTGGGCGTAATGGAAGCAGAGATCCGTTATACACCCGCACAGTTTATGGGTTTCACCAGAGGCCTGTAACTTCCTGTCGATGAACATGAATGACCCAACATGCCACGCAAATCCCTTTCTCCCACCCTGAAAGTAGAGATTGAACAATGCCGTCGTTTATGATGAAAGAAAGATACATTTTTTTTTTAAACGGGGCATAATCGAGGCAAAGGTCTGCTTCTCACTGCCCATTTTATATGGTTCACCAGAAAGCCGGGTTCAATCCCCGGCCCGGGTGCGTGATTTCCCCACATCCTTACTATAATTCAAGGACAGGTGTTTGTGGGTTCGTTTGTCAGGCTCTTAGTCCTACAGTTATGAGCCGATTACAGCCAGATTTGCTACATAGCATCAGCACGACCCCAATGAATGTTTTGGGGTATTTTTATGTTTGTCGGTGGTAATGGGAGTGTGGGGGACGCAAATTCTCGATGTAAAATGTGTATCGTGTAGCGCCGCCTCCAGGTGGGAGAGGGTATTACAAGTCTGGCCATTTCCAGTGCAGTATTTCTGTCCCCGTTCTCCAGCACAGTGAGCTGTTTTGAATTTTAAGCAGTCGGTATGTTTTTCCTTCATGCTCATAACCCGGCTTTTTTTTTTGCTTGCACAGAGCTGTCGGTTGCCCATACACCACCCAAATAAAGGTATGCATCAGAATAACGTGTTGCATGCTTGCAACAAGATCGCCCATAGGGCAGGTACTCTGCAAGTACATATTAATTGTGACAATCCTGTTCATTTATATAAAAGAAAGATGTGTAATAAAATAAAGATATGTTTAACAAAAATCATGGACGATGGAGGCAGAGGTTCACGATACACCACCGAGGTCATAAGTGTGCCTGGTGGTTGGGGAAATAACCACAGAAAAAGACAGTCGTGCAGTTACGCCGGGGAAATTAAATGCACCCTGCAGGGCTCAAGTTCTGCTTCATCCTTTAGGTGGCACACCCACTGTGGATGGGAGTACTTTCTCGGCTCACTTTCTGTGCAACAGCGAGGAAGTATACCCCCATCATTTTATCAGGGGGTTTGAGGAGCTGCTAACCTCACTAAAACGTGGCAGTACAATCTTTTACCTCTGTGGCAAATTTGGTCCACATCCGTACAAAGATGTTGGAGAGTACATGTAACTCACAAACAGAACAGATTGACATTTATAGTTACTATACTACTACAACTACAACAAACACCTGCTAACTACGGGAGCAACCGGGGAAGGGTGGGGGGATATGAGGGGGACGGGGATGAGTAGGCCATGAGCCAGACCCAGTAATTTTTGCCCACCGGTACCATCCGAGGGGAATAATGCTCATCGTAATTTTTGGCAGGGTATCAATCTCTGCAGTCAGAAACGACGTGATAGCATTGCATTGGTGGTAGCCTTTTGAGTGTTATTAGTCGTTTAGTAACCCCATCCCAAAATAAACTTTTATGAAATCGGTGTAAGACAGAAGAAGACATTCTATTTAAAACTAATGATTCTCTCTTATTGTAGGCTATATCTTCTTGAAAATTGTTAGGTACGTAGCTCATGTTATTTGCTTTTCAAAACAGTTGTTAAAACTTGTCTATCATTTAGTGTTTGCAATTACAGGCACTGATAGTCCAGTGCTGATACATTGTAGAACATATGATTTTGTTTTCAGTAAAAAGTGGTATAGAAGTTTTTTGCATTGTTGCATTTTTGCATATGGAAGGGTAACATGTCTGCTATACTAATCTTAATATACAACATACAAAAAAGAAATTTAGATTTCTCAATAAATTTGCTAAACACCCATGTAATTATATTGTTCCAGAACTTTTATTTACTTTCCACAGTAAATGACAGACAAATACTTTTCTAACGGGGTATGATTTATCACACAAGAAAATAGACACTGATATACAAGTGTCACCAATGACATACCTTTCAACCTAGGCATGTTTAGCACTTTTTGTTGATAATAAGCAAATGATCCTAGCAAAAGGTGAGACAAATTTCAATGTTAATGTTTGACTGATAAAAAAAAAAAATGTTGTTAAGTTGAAGTAGGTTGTCTTACCTTGTACTGGCCATTTTGCACAAAAGCTTATTTAAGGGTAGGTATATATACAGGGTGATAGCATTGCATTGGTGGTAGCTTTTTGTGTGTTATCACATGTTTTCTAACTCTAGGGTTGTATACCTCACCAAAAATCACTTTGAGAATTATTCCCCCCAGATGGTACCGACCAACCCTTCTGGCTCATGGACTAGTTGGAGTTGCAATTAAAATAATGCAGCTCTTTGTAAATCTCCACATAAAATTCGTTAGTTCTTTGTCGATTCTTCTTTCTGTGTGGGAAATAAATTTTGAAGGACATGTTGCCCATGCATAATTTGGTGAATTTACATATATCTACTATGTTACAAGGTGCATTGAGTATAAACAGTGTGTTGAATTTAGGTGGGATGGAGGTACATCACTTAGGATAACGTGGCAAGGTTGGAATGACACACTAATATGCTCTTTCTCTTTGGATTTTGTGAGATTACGTTTTGTTAGTCTTATAACCACAACTATGAAGATGTAACGTATGGTTATTAGCTGCCATTTTGCATCGTAACTCCGTAGTCACATTGATCGGGTTGTACATGATATCAGCACTATTAGTACGACTTTAAACGTTGTACCGCTCAAAATTATTTGAGCACAAATAGGACGAAAGAACAGCTCTAGTCAAAGGAAAATATTACTTGCCTGAAGCCACTTTGTTATGTGGAAAGAAGGTGAAATGTCTTCATCAATGCAATTCTTGCAAACATTTTATGCTTTGGGACGTTATTACGTTTGAACATGTACAAAGTTAAAGTTGTTTTCTTTTTATCAAGGAATCAAATGATACTGCTTAATCCCTGTTCACAATCACCTTCAAGATACTTTATTGTCACAAGAAGAAATGACCTTGCACTCCTCATAACTGCCCAGCAATTCATCACATATACAAAATCCTTGTTTGTATATTTTGTGCTACAGGATGGTACAAAGGTAGCATAGTTACATTTGACCTGTCAAATCTGAGTTGGATTCCTCACCAGACCGAATTTTTTTTTCCAAATTCCTGCCTAACTGTGATTGCAAGTGGCTTCATCTCAGATATCCCTTGCCTCCAGGTTTCTCTGCTTGCTGAGTGGGCAGTAGCTATAAACAAATTTACGCACACAGGTAATGTGGGAACAGGTGTTTTCGGCTATGCGGGGCAAACCATTATAGGAGAGAGGAGATTGGGACCACACTCTGTGCAGAGCGTTGGTGCTGCTTAAGCAGTCTCCTTGGCTATTGGGCACAATCCTGGACGGGTCACCACGCCGACACAGTATACCAGCATGCTGGCACTCATTTTGCCGATCTCGGAAAGATGACAGGCCGAGTCAACCCCACCTGGTATTAATTCAACAGCTGAGCGGGATTTGAAATCAGGACCTTAGGATCCCAAGCCCACCACCCTAACTATTAAGCCAACACCAGACATAAACCATTATACCATTTACTTTTCTCCTGTACCTTTGGATTCCTAATGGTCTTTTTGCAATATATGAGGTCTGACAATAAAGTTCCAGGAGGAAAGCAAGATAAAATTTTGTAAACGTACCAGTTATGTTTAGTGGTCTCCTTCATAGTAATCTCCCTGGGAGTCTTGCAAACATTGCAATACACACTTGCAAACGTTGCTGCCATGCTTCAAAGTACCCATGGAAGTCGTTGGCTGAGAGGCCACATAGATAATTTGTTACAGCTCTCTGGATCTCTTCTGTTGATGGAAAGTGAGTTCCTTTCATTGGAGTTTTGGACGTCGGTCAGATCGGACCAACATTCTCACTCTTTCAACATTTTCATCTGTTTTGGCAATTGATAGGCGTCCTGACCATGCTTCATCATTTATGTCCATTCTTCCTTCCGCAAACCAGTTTACTCACTCAATCAAGTGATCGTGACATTGCTTGTTCCCCATACACCAGCTTCAACTTGCCGAAAATGTCCACGCCACTTTCGTTTAGTTTTACCAAAAATTTGAAAATGATTTTCTATTACATAAATTTGTCTTTCATCTTCAGAACATGATTGCAACACATAATTTTAACAAACCTCCAGTATGACTACAAAACCCAACTGATCGACACAAGGCTAACACAGTACATACTGACACAGGAAAATTACGATGTGCATAAAATTATGAAACCCATGCTAGTGTTGCCACCTGTCAAGAACAAAACAAAAAAAACCATCTATCCTGGAACTTTATTGTCTGACCTCGTATATTCGCTTGGTAGAGCTGTTGGTATGCATTTAAAAAGTTAAATTAGCTGCAACTTAAATTTGGTTACAATTGCAAAGATGCGTATCCCTTTGCCAGTGTTTTGGTATTCACCCACAAAATCCAAGCAGATTTCAATACCAAAATTATTTTTGGGAGGATACTTCATATTTAGCTTTCTTGGGATGAACATCTTGTGCACAATACCAGGGTGTGAGGAAGAGCAAGTGTGTTTGGGGGATGGGAATGGTGGAAAAAAAAATGTCAACATGCATAAGCAAACTTCCATGCCAGACCTTTCAAATAAAACTCTTGTAATGATATTCTAATTGAAATACAAGTCAAAGGTTTATTCAGTATAACCTGAATTATGTAAAAATATCCTCAAAAGACGAATTGAATGTGCAGGAGTGCAATGCATGCAGAAAAATAAATCGAGCACATCTCAGAACTTTTAAAATTTTCAAAATAGCCTAACCTCATCGTACTGAATATGCTATATTTCCCGAAGTGTTATGGATCGTTGTGAGTGGTTATTTTTATTTTTGCTTTCTGTCAAAACGAGCAAATACACTGCTGTATAAATGGCAACCAACCTCAAACGGCTTCTTATAAGTTGTAATTGATTACAAACGAAACGAGAAGGGGCACTTGGTAGAGCACATACCTCCACAAGGCTAATTAATTTAAGTTTGTATCCCACTGATAGGCCGGATCTGGATTCGGACCTGAAGTAAAATTTAATCGCCTTGTTTTTGTCACCTAACCAACTCATCCACCAAGTTTTGTCCGAATCGGTCCATAACTTTTTGAGATATCGTGCTACATAATTTTTGTTTTAGCCCCATCACTCAATGGTGAAGTATCTCGAAAAAAATTCTCGGATCCGGGTCCCGATTCCGATCTTCATCAAAATCGAATCAATTCTGCCTTGTTACATACCCAACCTGCCCACCAAGTTTCGTCTGAATCCATCTACAACTTTGAGATATCCTGCGAAAAGTCGTTTTTGGCCTTTTCACTCACTGGCCAAAACTATTGAAAAAATTCTCGGATCCAGATCCGGATCTTCAATAAAATCATCATTTCGTCTGTGTTACGCATCCAAGCTCTCCACCAAATTTTGTCTGAATCTGTCCACAACTTTTTGAGATATTCTGTTTACAAACAGCCAAGCAGACAGACAGATGGACAGAGGTAAAAACATAACATAAAATCCACCTTTGGAAATCCTATTTTGAGTAATTTTTTTTTGCGTTAAGAGTAGAACACCTTTATTGATCATAAACAGTTACTCAAAACTCTACTTCCTCATCCTAGAGTGTTAGCCAACTCTTGATGCCGAACCTTTGCGGGTGTGGACGATTTTGACTCGAGACAGCATGCCCACATAGCACAGAGAGAAGCTATAACAGATGGGGGTTGGCATTCCCCCACAAGAAAATTTTACTGGTCGGCCATAAATAATATACAATTGCCATGCACCACTCAACCCAGGTTAAAAGCTTGGTTTTGAGCCAATCCAGATTCTCCCGCAATCCACTTTTCCGTGAAAGCTGCGGGGCAAGTGGTGGTACATAAAATAAGACATGCTTACCCTGAAGCATTTGCCCAACCTTTCTTGTTATTTACGTAAATGTAACAGGTTTGGGAAAAAGGCAACAAATCGCAAAATGTTATGCTTGAGGCAAAGTCAAATGAAAAGCCAAAACAGATACAGGTAGGAATAAAAGCAATGTTCAAATGTGTTGACTGTTGCACTATATTCAGCAGCTTCGATGCAATCTTGTTTTTGTTTTGTTGTTCAACCGTCGTATTGAAATACTTTTCACTCGTCTGTTGCTTCACGTTCTTCTAGAATACCGTCGATAGCCACCTCATGGTTTCTTCCATACCCATGGCTCGGATTTTATCGACTCACCGACCAACTACACCTTTTGCCTTTCTGCCACTTGTGCTGTGGAGCATCTGCAACTTTTTGTCAACCTCTACCCCTATGCCCAAAAGAGATTACCCTCCGTCAATTAACTCTTCCATGACTTCACCTCCAGATTAAAAAAAAAAAAGACAGAGAGCTTGTGAAACACAAGGAAGTTTGCATATACCTATCAGGAGACATGGGAGTTTAAATATGGGCTATGCCAAAAACACAAAAAGAATAGTTTTTAAAACAGGACAATTCTTTCAGTATATGGTCATTTTTGAAAAATGTAAGAGGTTTGTGAGAAAAAAAAAAGAAAAAGAAAACTAAGATTGAAAGCAAAATGTCTTTGCACCATACACAAATCATGACCAACTAAATGGCACAGAAAAATGATATTTTGGGGTCTGATGTGGCCATTTTTGACCAACGTGCACACAATTTTAGCAGGACATGTTCAATGAAGAAAGAAAAACAATTTTAGGCTCCAAAAGATAAATTCAGATCATCTTCTTCTATCATATGCAGCACACGGCTGTGGGGTAGCATCATTGGTTGTGCCGCTGATGCAATGCCCTCTGCAGGTTAGGGCGGGAATTTGTAATTTCCTCAGGGTGCTGATGATAGCTCGCCTACTCTTCCCGAAGGACAGTGGGATCTTTAGCGTCCACCAACTAATGCCGGCGGACGGGCCACACCCAGTTTAACGTCCATCCGAGGGACGGCACACGCATCGATGAATCATCCTGCCTGTGATTCATTGGGATGACAGTTTATTGCTGGGTCGAGATTCAAACCCAGGCAGGACACCTTAGAGGCAAGTGTGCATACCTCAAGGCCATCCTGCCAGCCCAGAAATTCAGATGAACTATTTTGAATGAGTTTTTTTGTGGTAGTTAAGACCAGCATATTGGGAAAAGCCTTTTCCACATGTGGCGCATGTGAATGGCTTTTCTCCAGTATGCATACGGATGTGCTGTATCAGATAAGATGAACGAGCAAATGCTTTTCCACATTTTTCGCACTTGTATGGCTTCAGGCCCGAATGCACAGTCTTGTGGCGGGCGAGGTGTGAAGAGTGCGAGAACGCAGCACCACATTTGGGACAGAGGTGAGGTTTCTCCCCGGTATGCACACGCCGATGCTGTGCCAGGTACGCTGCATTCGAGAAACCCTTGCCGCAAATCTCACAAATGTAAGACTTCTCATCAGAGTGGGACTTGCGATGTAGTGTCATGGATGAGTATTGAGAGAAACGTTTTCCGCACATGTCGCATGTGTAGGGCTTCTCACCAGTGTGTGTTCGGTTGTGCACAATCAGGTAGGACGAACGTGAAAACGTCTTTCCACACACCTCACACATGAATGGCCGTTCACCTGTGTGCTTTAACTGGTGAAACTTGAGTGAAAGAGCATAGTTGAAGCGCTCGCCACAGTCCTGGCACTTGTAGGGCAGTTCACCAGTGTGCAGACGCACGTGCTGCGTCAGGTACGACGCCTGTGCATAGCTCTTACCACAGTGCAAGCAGAGATAGGGTTTTTCACCACTGTGTCGGCGCTCGTGCTTATTGAGAGCAGACACGTACCGGAACACCCGGTTGCACTTGCCACACCGATGGAGCGTACTCTCGCTATGTAGCGACAGGTGTCGCTTGAGGTACGCTTCCTTTTTGAAGATCCTGGGGCACAGTTCACACTTGAAAATTCTGTCGTTGCCATTTTCAGATGTCGATTCTGCATCCTGTTGCCTTCTATTGCACTCTGTCTCTTTGCTTTGTGGAGTTTCATCTGGCCATGCATTTGGGAGGGAAACTACAACATAACTGGTCGATTCAAAACCTGAAGGAGTTGCTATGCTTTCACCTGCTTGGACAAAGTTTGTCTCTTCAGGAGAAAATGTTGTCTCGCTGTCATTGCTGGTGGACTTTGCTTCCTTTTCCACCATCCCATATTCTGATGAACACAAGAACACATTGTCTTAAGCAAGAGCTATGTTTCTTTAAATAAATGGATCAATCGCATAAATGCATGCCAATTTCAACCATGACGTTTAAATGCCTCCCATTTTGTTGACATTCCTTAAGTTATATCCCCCCCCCCACCCCACCAACCAAAAAAAAAAAAAAAAAGAGACCTTACAAAAACCTGAGTGTAACACTGATTGACCTCGAGTCAAGCTAAAAGAAAGCCTAGTGATATCCTTCTTTGGAAAGTGCGAAAAGTTATAGCCATGTCTGACAAAGATAAACAAAATCTGTTGATTGACATCAGTTATAATAGCTCGCTATAAAAAAAAAGATAATAATAATAAAAAAACTGTAGGAAACCACTCCATTGTACGGCTGCGTTCCCCCAGACCACGTGATCAGCAGAAACATGATGCAGATGCAATAGAAACCAAGAGGAATAATGAGGTTTGTTTCCACTTAGTTCCACATTAACACTTCAATTGGTGATGCCGGCAGATGGGATTACTAGAAACGATACGCCTATTACTGGAAGCACCCACTCCCTATTGAAAAGGAGCGGAAACTTTTGTGTTTTATAAGTTCCGAGAGTTTGATGTATTTTTGGCGATAACATCCAGTTTTCAAGTTATTCTGTCCAGCGGTGCAGGAGTGCATTCGCAGGTTTTATAATTCACCCACTTCTTATGATAATTCCCCACTTTCAGATTAAAGTAAAAACCTAAGTTGGAGGTGGCCATCCCCAATTTCATAAAACGTTAGAGTACGACCACCACTTTTCAACTTATTTTGTCCAGCGGTTTAGGAGTGCATAAATTAGAGCAGGTATGTAAATTGGCAAAGTAGTTTTCGATTCTCATAAGGTTTTCATGCAACAATATTATTAGGACACTGTAAACTACTGGACTTGTAATACACTCTTCCACCGAGAGCTATACGATACACTTTTCTTTTTTTTTTGACATGGAGAATTATTGATGTAAATAATGAAAATGTTTTTGTCAAAGTCAAATTTTTCTTGAACCTGCACTGCTGGGTCCTGGTGATCAATATGGTTCAGTTTTCAACTTTGTGTGACCGGTGTTTTGGAAGAAAATGCAAAAATGACAGACATTGGATCATATATACAGATGTGTAAAACCGAAGACAAATCAATAATGCTATACTACAACAAAAAAAAAACATTGCAAAAAAATCAGTAATGGCATAAAGTGTGAATAAACAATGGTGAAACATTCAGGGAAAATGGGAAGGAGGAGGAGGGAAGGAGGAGGAGGGAAGAAGGAGGAGGGGAATGAGGAGGAGAGGAGGGGAAGAAGGAGGAAGAAGAAAGAGTCAGTGAAGGTTGATGTGCACCGTCCTGGCTCAGATGGTATTTTAACGGAGGGATAAAAACGAACATTACATTTTACACTTTAAATTATTTGACAAAAATTGTTTAAAAGTTGTACATTTCGTGTGGATTCAAAAAGTATAGTCAGAGAGGTTTCAAGGAAGTAAATAGAAATAGGACCACGCATCCTGAAGCTCACCTGGATCAGGAGCAACAGTAACTCAAACCTCAAAGCCCACTCAGACCCTGAGTTTTTTTTTAATGCCGTGAAAAGAACTTTAATACATCACGGGTGATGAAGATTGTGGTCAAGTTTCATCGAAATAGTGTGTGTAGTTTCGGAGAAGAGAGCAAATACCTATTTTGAAGGGTCAAAAACCCCTCCGTCGACACCTGTAATGAGTGCAGATTTTGATGCGGTCGATACACTTGTTGCATCACAGGTGATGAAGGTTGTGTCAAGTTTCATCGAGAATTGTGTGTAATTTCGAAGAGAGCAATGACCTATTTTGGTGGGTCAACCCCACCCCCCCTACCATAGAACCCGTTAGCACAGATTTGATGCAGTCAATACACCTTCAAGCTCGTGGCCAAGTTTCAACAAAATCGTGTGTTTGGTGCAAGCAATAATGACTGAAGTGTTTACTGACTGAATGACTGACTGACCGACCGACTGACACTGTTCGATCACGTAAGCTCACCAGACTGAAGTCCAGGTGAGCTAAAAACGAACACAAGTGAAATTGGGGGAAAACCAACGCCATACACGATGTAATTTTTTTGTGATCAACGTGAAAACTTTCCGAACTTTTCTTTGTGCATTCCATCAAAACACGATGCAAAGCTCCACAATTAAGTGGTGTGCTACTGCATTTTATTTTAGACATGCAATGTTAAGAAATGCACCTCTGAGAATAGAAAACAGAGCATGCCCCTGAACAGTAAGCAAATCAAGATTGCAATGAGAGGTGTGAAGCAACAAACAAACTATGTGGCCTGGTTCATTAAAAAAAGTGATGTGCACGACCTTCAAATTTTTTTAAATTAAATAAACAAAAACAAAAACTCACCATCAAGGCTGGAACCTTCCTGCTCTTCCTTAATGGCTTGTAAAAGTTGCTTTAATCCACTGACTTTCTCTGCCCGGTACTCAAGCGCTGGACTTTTTCTTCCTGCTTCCTCGACTTTCGATGCTGTTTCCACCACAACTTCATTTGCATCCATGGCTCCTTTGAAAAGTACCTCCAACTTTTTTTACATCCACCCCATCGTGAAACTAAAAAATGAGTGAGGATTTGAATCAATTATTCAATGCAATAAAAATATTTCATCAGCATAAATATTTGAAAGATTTATCTCTTTTCAGTCTCGCCAAAAGTAAATAAATAAATAAAACAAATAAATGGTTGCAGTTGACACGATCCATATTCAAAACCGAAGGCACCAGCAACTAGGAGTGCAACTGCCCAGTAGACAAGATTCAGGCCCTGAGCAGCTATTTGGTGGTGCCTTCAGTGTTGAATATCCTTTTCAGCCTATAACTCTCCACATACATGTCCATGTCACATCTCAATCTCATGCGTTGTGATCAACATCTG
>CM068960.1:86992583-87007000 GCA_035128595.1 Eptatretus atami
CTCCTCACACTGCTTTTCTCTCGTGCTGCCTTCCTCACCCCTCCTTGCTCCCCCCCTCTCTCTCCTCTCTCTCTCCTCCCCCCCCCTTAGTATTCCATCAGCGAAGCGATGGGTGGTATTTACTAATTTACTGTCTAAATAATGATACTGTACTTGTAGTCAAATAAACTGCGTGAAGTTGATCAGCAGTTTATTTGCAAGGTCCAGATGTTGATCACAACGCATGAGATTGAGATGTGACATGGACATGTATGTGGAGAGTTATAGGCTGAAAAGGATATTCAACACTGAAGGCACCACCAAATAGCTGCTCAGGGCCTGAATCTTGTCTACTGGCAGTTGCACTCCTAGTTGCTGGTGCTTCGGTTTTGAATATATCGTGTGTCAACTGCAACCATTTATTTGTTTTATTTATTTATTTACTTTTGGCGAGACTGAAAAGAGATAAATCTTTCAAATATTTATGCTGATGAATATTTTTATTGCATTGAATAATTGATTCAAATCCTCACTCATTTTTTAGTTTCACGATGGGTTGGATGTAAAAAAAGTTGGAGGTACTTTTCAAAGGAGCCATGGATGCAATGAAGTTTTGGTGGAAACAGCTCGAAAGTCGAGGAAGCAGGAAGAAAAGTCCAGCGCTTGAGTACCGGGCAGAGAAAGTCAGTGGATTAAAGCAACTTTTACAAGCCATTAAGGAAGAGCAGGAAGGTTCCAGCCTTGATGGTGAGTTTTTGTTTTTGTTTATTTAATTTAAAAAATTTGAAGGTCGTGCACATCACTTTTTTTAATGAACCAGGCCACATAGTTTGTTTGTTGCTTCACACCTCTCATTGCAATCTTGATTTGCTTACTGTCAGGGGCATGCTCTGTTTCTATTCTCAGAGGTGCATTTCTTAACATTGCATGTCTAAAATAAAATGCAGTAGCACACCACTTAATTGTGGAGCTTTGCATCGTGTTTTGATGGAATGCCACAAAGAAAAGTTCGGAAAGTTTTCACGTTGATCACAAAAAAATTACATCGTGTATGGCGTTGGTTTTCCCCCAATTTCACTTGTGTTCGTTTTTAGCTCACCTGGACTTCAGTCTGGTGAGCTTACGTGATGAACAGTGTCAGTCGTCGGTCAGTCAGTCATTCAGTCAGTAAACACTTCAGTCATTATTGCTTGCACCAAACACACGATTTTGTTGAAACTTGGCCACGAGCTTCATAAATGATTCCTAACGAAGGTGTATTACTGCATCAAAATCTGCGCTAACGGTTCTATGGTGGGGGGGGGGGGGTGGGGTTGACCCACCAAAATAGGTCATTGCTCTCTTCTCCGAAATTACACACAATTCCGATGAAACTTGACCACAACCTTCATCACCTGTGATGCACTAAAGTGTATCGACCGCATCAAAATCTGCACTCATTACAGGTGTCGACGGAGGGGTTTTTGACCCTTCAAAATAGGTATTTGCTCTCTTCTCCGAAACTACACACACTATTTCGATGAAACTTGACCACAATCTTCATCACCCGTGATGTATTAAAGTTCTTTTCACGGCATTAAAAAAAACTCAGGGTCTGAGTGGGCTTGAGTTTGAGTTACTGTTGCTCCTGATCCAGGTGAGCTTCAGGATGCGTGGTCCTATTTCTATTTACTTCCTTGAAACCTCTCTGACTATACTTTTTGAATCCACACGAAATGTACAACTTTAAACAATTTTTGTCAAAATAATTTAAAGTGTAAAATGTAATGTTCGTTTTTATCCTCCGTTAAATACCTCTGAGCCAGGACGGTGCACATCAACCTTCACTGACTCTTTCTTCTTCTCCTTCTTCCCCTCCTGCTCCTCCTCATTCCCCTCCTCCTTCTTCCCCTCCTCCTCCTTCCTCCTCCTCCTTCCCATTTTCCCTGAATGTTTCACCATTGTTTATTCACACTTTATGCCATTTACTGATTTTTTTGCAATGTTTTTTTTTTGTTGTAGTATAGCATTATTGATTTGTCTTCGGTTTTACACATCTGTATGATATGATCCAATGTCTGTCATTTTTGCATTTTCTTCCAAAACACCGGTCACACAAAGTTGAAAACTGAACCATATTGATCACAGGACCCAGCAGTGCAGGTTCAAAGAAAATTTGACTTTGACAAAAACATTTTCATTATTTACATCAATAATTCTCCATGTCAAAAAAAAAAGAAAAGTGTATCGTATAGCTCTCGGTGGAAGAGTGTATTACAAGTCCCAGTAGTTTACAGTGTCCTAATAATATTGTTGCATGAAAACCTTATGAGAATCGAAAACTACTTTGCCAATTTACATACCTGCTCTAATTTATGCACTCCTAAACCGCTGGACAAAATAAGTTGAAAAGTGGTGGTCGTACTCTAACGTTTTATGAAATTGGGGATGGCCACCTCCAACTTAGGTTTTTACTTTAATCTGAAAGTGGGGAATTATCATAAGAAGTGGGTGAATTATAAAACCTGCGAATGCACTCCTGCACCGCTGGACAGAATAACTGAAAACTGGATGTTATCGCCAAAATACATCAAACTCTCGAACTTATAAAACACAAAAGTTTCCGCTCCTTTTCAATAGGGAGTGGGTGCTTCCAGTAATAGGCGTATCGTTTCTAGTAATCCATCTGCCGGCATCACCAATTGAAGTGTTAATGTGGAACTAAGTGGAAACAAACCTCATTATTCCTCTTGGTTTCTATTGCATCTGCATCATGTTTCTGCTGATCACGTGGTCTGGGGGAACGCAGCCGTACAATGGAGTGGTTTCCTACAGTTTTTTTATTATTATTATCTTTTTTTTTATAGCGAGCTATTATAACTGTGTCAATCAACAGATTTTGTTTATCTTTGTCAGACATGGCTATAACTTTCGACTTTCCAAAGAAGGATATCACTAGGCTTTTTTTTAGCTTGACTCGAGGTCAATCAGTGTTACACTCAGGTTTTTGTAAGGTCTCTTTTTTTTTTTTTTTTTGGTTGGTGGGGTGGGGGGGGGATATAACTTAAGGAATGTCAACAAAAATGGGAGTCGCATTTAAACGTCATGGTTGAAATTGGCATGCATTTATGCGATTGAATCCATTTATTTAAAGAAACATAGCTTTGCTTAAGACAATGTTTTTCTTGTGTTCATCAGAATATGGGATGGTGGAAAAGGAAGCAAAGTCCACCAGCAATGACAGCGAGACAACATTTTCTCCTGAAGAGACAAACTTTGTCCAAGCAGGTGAAAGCATAGACCTCCTTCAGGTTTTGAATCGACCAGTTATGTTGTAGTTTCCCTCCCAAATGCATGGCCAGATGAAACTCCACAAAGCAAAGAGACAGAGTGCAATAGAAGGCAACAGGATGCAGAATCGACATCTGAAAATGGCAACGACAGAATTTTCAAGTGTGAACTGTGCCCCAGGATCTTCAAAAAGGAAGCGTACCTCAAGCGACACCTGTCGCTACATAGCGAGAGTACGCTCCATCGGTGTGGCAAGTGCAACCGGGTGTTTCCGGTACGTGTCTGCTCTCAATAAGCACGAGCGCCGACACAGTGGTGAAAAACCCTATCTCTGCTTGCACTGTGGTAAGAGCTATGCACAGGCGTCGACCTGACGCCCACGTGCGTCTGCACACTGGTGAACTGCCCTACAAGTGCCAGGACTGTGGCGAGCGCTTCAACTATGCTCTTTCACTCAAGTTTCACCAGTTAAAGACACAGGTGAACGGCCATTCATGTGTGAGGTGTGTGGAAAGACGTTTTCACGTTCGTCCTACCTGATTGTGCACAACCGAACACACACTGGTGAGAAGCCCTACACATGCGACATGTGCGGAAAACGTTTCTCTCAATACTCATCCATGACACTACATCGCAAGTCCCACTCTGATGAGAAGTCTTACATTTGTGAGATTTGCGGCAGGGTTTCTCGAATGCAGCGTACCTGGCAGCAGCATCGGCGTGTGCATACCGGGGGAGAAACCTCACCTCTGTCCAAATGTGGTGCTGCGTTCTCGCACTCTTCACACCTCGCCCGCCACAAGACTGTGCATTCGGGCCTGAAGCCATACAAGTGCGAAAAATGTGGAAAAGCATTTGCTCGTTCATCTTTTCTGATACAGCACATCCGTATGCATACTGGAGAAAAGCCATTCAATGCGCCACATGTGGAAAAGGCTTTTCCCATATGCTGGTCTTAACTACCACAAAAAAACTCATTCAAAATAGTTCATCTGAATTTCTGGGCTGGCAGGATGGCCTTGAGGTATGCACACTTGCCTCTAAGGTGTCCTGCCTGGGTTTGAATCTCGACCCAGCAATAAACTGTCATCCAATGAATCACAGGCAGAATGATTCATCGATGCGTGTGCCGTCCCTCGGATGGACGTTAACTGGGTGTGGCCCGTCGCCGGCATTAGTTGTGGACGCTAAAGATCCACTGTCCTTCGGGAAGAGTAGGCGAGCTATCATCAGCACCCTGAGGAATTACAAATTCCCGCCCTAACCTGCAGAGGGCATTGCATCAGCGGCACAACCAATGATGCTACCCCACAGCCGTGTGCTGCATATGATAGAAAAAAGATGATCTGAATTTATCTTTTGGAGCCTAAAATTGTTTTTCTTTCTTCATTGAACATGTCCTGCTAAAATTGTGTGCACGTTGGTCAAAATGGCCACATCAGACCCCAAAATATCATTTTTCTGTGCCATTTAGTTGGTCATGATTTTGTATGGTGCAAAGACATTTTGCTTTCAATCTTAGTTTTCTTTTTCTTTTTTTTTCTCTACAAACCTCTACATTTTTCAAAATGACCATATACTGAAAGAATTGTCCTGTTTTAAAAACTATTCTTTTTGTGTTTTTGGCATAGCCCATATTTAAACCTCCCATGTCCCTGATAGGTATATGCAAACTTCCTTGTGTTTCACAAGCTCTTCTGTCTTTTTTTTTTTTAATCTGGAGTGAAGTCATGGAAGAGTTAATTGACGGAGGGTATCTCTTTTGGGCATAGGGGTAGAGGTTGACAAAGAGTTGCAGATGCTCCACAGCACAAGTGGCAGAAAGGCAAAAGGTGTAGTTTGTCGGTGAGTCGATAAAATCCGAGCCATGGGTATGGAAGAAACCATGAGGTGGCTATCGACGGTATTCTAGAAGAACGTGAAGCAACAGACGAGTGAAAAGTATTTCAATACGACGGTTGAACAACAAAACAAAAACAAGATTGCATCGAAGCTGCTGAATATAGTGCAACAGTCAACACATTTGAACATTGCTTTTTTCCTACCTGTATCTGTTTTGGCTTTTCATTTGACTTTGCCTCAAGCATAACATTTTGCGATTTGTTGCCTTTTTCCCAAACCTGTTACATTTACGTAAATAACAAGAAAGGTTGGGCAAATGCTTCAGGGTAAGCATGTCTTATTTTATGTACCAACCACTTGCCCCGCAGCTTTCACGGAAAAGTGATTGCGGGAGAATCTGGATTGGCTCAAAACCAAGCTTTAACTGGTTTGAGTGGTGCATGGCAATTGTATATTATTATGGCCGACCAGTAAAATTTCTTGTGGGGGAATGCCAACCCCCATCTGTTATAGCTTCTCTCTGTGCTATGTGGGCATGCGGTCTCGAGTCAAAATCGTCCACACCCGCAAAGGTTCGGCATCAAGAGTTGGCTAACACTCTAGGATGAGGAAGTAGAGTTTTGAGTAACTGTTTATGATCAATAAAGGTGTTCTACTCTTAACGCAAAAAAAAATTACTCAAAATAGGATTTCCAAGGTGGATTTTATGTTATGTTTTTTACCTCTGTCCATCTGTCTGTCTGCTGGCTGTTTGTAAACAGAATATCTCAAAAGTTGTGGACAGATTCAGACAAAATTTGGTGGAGAGCTTGGATGCGTAACACAGACGAAATGATGATTTTATTGAAGATCGGATCTGGATCCGAGAATTTTTTCAATAGTTTTGGCCAGTGAGTGAAAAGGCCAAAAACGACTTTTCGCAGGATATCTCAAAGTTGTAGATGGATTCAGACGAAACTTGGTGGGCAGGTTGGGTATGTAACAAGGCAGAATTGATTCGATTTTGATGAAGATCGGAATCGGGACCCGGATCCGAGAATTTTTTTCGAGATACTTCACCATTGAGTGATGGGGCTAAACAAAAGGGAAGGGAGCATAGCTGGGCGAAAGTGCTTTCAATCGTCGATTGTGAAAACTAACTTGTTCATGTTATAGACTTTGGCTTCTTTGAATCCGCATTCTCAACCTTCACTAAGAGGTACTCTCTGTTGTGTTTGGTTTTCAAATGTTTTAGCATCATGGACGTATTACAGTGATGAGCAATGTCAATTGAACAAAGTAAGCATGCAACTTTTGGACTGTCTTTTAAGCTTCTCGATATAGTTCCAAACTGCACTTCTGGACCTTTTGAACGACATGTCAAAACTTTATTAGTTGATGTGTTGCTCACCTATCCGTCAGCAAATAAATCAGCACGCTTCCCGGCCAAGTCCAAATGCCTTGCTATTTGTGAGGGACACACCCCTTGGGGCATGTTTAGTTTGCAAGAGATTTGCTTTTGCTGCTATATTGCAAGCAGGACGCCACAGTGACGTGTTCCTTTTCAATTAATAACATTACCAGACATGTGTAACCAGAACATGCCCAACAGAGATGGAAAAAAAAAGCTGCTTTCAATGAAGTCGGAATTACTTGGAATTGATGTCGATGCTCGGTCACTGCCCGATTCCTTTATATTCCATGGTTGGAATTGAGTACTTTGGGATCAATTCCACCCATCACTATTAAGCACTCGAGCAAGCACACCAACAAAATTGTTGATAAGGAGCGACTGGCTGGGTCATACTAAATCAAATGGAAGACCAAGAAGGAACCCGAAGAAGCAAAGAGCAAAGATGGAGTAATCAGGAGGAACCTGGATAGGATTCGGGTTTCAGCAGCTTCTCCATAACCCTCAAACCCATCCAGGCACAGCCAAGTGAGCCTTCCAGAAAACTTTCTGCAAGAATTCACTTCTCCCGAGACAGATATATAACGAAAGAGAGAAAGCGAGTAAAACAGATGAAAGAGAAGGAAAAGCAAGAATTAGAATGAATAAAGATAACTGTGAAAAATTTTTAGAAAGTAGTATGAAAGAAACAAAGATGTCGGGAAGAAACACCATCCTATTTTGAATGGTCAAAAAGAGTACAAAACAGAGCAAATTGGACAAATGAACACATTTTTTTCTTAAGCAGTCGGAACTGCTGCTAAGTTCAATCCCGCAGTTTAAATTTTGAAATTTGGTTCAGGTTAAGAGATTGTAGAGTTTACTACATTTCAGCTGTAATGTTGTATGGGGATGGAGAGAGGAGGGGGTTTGGGAGGAGGTAAGCATGAGGTGAGAGGAAGGGAAGGCAGACGTGTGGTGGAGCGTTAATTAAGATTCATACTGTATCATCAAAATAATTCTGCATAGAATAACAGTGAAGATGGAAACAAAATAATATCTGAACTACATTTTCTACCGGTCATATGATAAACACTGCCTGGAGACAAACACTGTCTGGACTCTGGACTATCAAATAATGTGCTAATACAACTCTGGAAGTTTATAAGCATTACAGCTGAAATGCAATAAGCTCTGGAATCTATTTACCTGAGCCAAATTGCAAAATTAAAATGTGGAATTGACCTTTGCAGTAAGTAGTTCAGACTGCTTAAAAAATAAATTAATAATTGAAATTTTTTTTTCATTTGGCCAATTCGTACATTGTTTAACATTCCGAATGCCCCCGGACGGTGTTTAATGTGACCGCGCTGGCTTGACAAGTGATTGGTTATAGCAAACATCACCCGGAGACGCATGGAATGTCAAACAATGTCCGAGTTGGACAAATGAACACTTTTTTTTTTTAGCAGTCAGAACTGCTGCTGAAGTCACTTAAGAAGTTTAAATTTTGAAATTTGACTCAGATTATGAGATTCTCAAGATTATCGCATTTGCAGGAATGAAATAAAGCCGTGAACACTGGCATCTCCGGGCGCTTAAAAACATTGCGATGTATTCAGCGATTCGTAGGTATGAAGATGAGGCATTTAAAGATATGAGCGAAGAAAGTGAAAAAAAATTTTTTGAGTGCTTTACCGTTCAACTGTTGCGGTCTGCTTCAAGTCAAGGCATTGTTGAGCAGACTGACCAAAATGGCAAATCAAGACCCTAGCAAGCTGACAGAGGGATGACTCAGGGGTCGACCAACGATGGCGCCTTGATAAAGGATAATTAAATAAGGCCATTAATCATCTTCAAAAAGGATGTTTAAATTAACCCAAACATCCAATTTTCATTCATGCACTACCTTGAAGTTTCCTTCAAATGCATGCAAAGTTTGGGGTCGCTTGGTTTCATGGTTTTGGAGTTATGGAGGAGACAGACGGACTGACACACTGACATTATTTATTATTATTATTATTATTATTATAGATAAGCAACATCTGAGAACCGAGCCATTCCCAGGAAATGAACTGTAGCTAGCAGTAAACATAAAAAAACGAACAAGGATAATTTTTTTTTTTGCCAATCACAAAGTGCTGAAAAAAAAGCCCTTTAGTGTCGATTTTCGATTTTCACCAGTGATGCCACACTTGATCCAAATGGCGACAGGCCTAAGTCACATTTGCTCTACGGCGAGGATACGGCGGCCGTACGCCTCTGAATTGACAGAAACGTGCGGTGGCCGCAGAGTTTCTGCGGTGGCCTCAGGGTGGCCCTACGCCGTTGGCTATCTTTTACAGGCCGTAGGGGTCGCCGTGGAATTATAACGCGGAGTTATAACTTTTTTAATTTCTACGTTCGCCGTAGAAATTCGACAAGCCGAAAAAAAAAACTGGTAAAAAAAATAATAAAATTAACCCACTCGTTACCGTCCGTCTGGCCGCACGTTCGCCCTTAGGGCCCCCTGCGGTCGCCTTGCGGGCACCTTGAGGCTACCTTGAAAATTCTATGGCCGCCGCAGGGCCCCCTTAAGGTCACCGTGCGACATCAAATCAAAGACCGTACGGCACCCCCACGTTTTCGGTCTCCACAATTTCTAAATACGCCGTGCGGCTCCCGAAAAAATAAAAACATATGTGACTGCTACATTGTGTGACCGTGGAAATACTGGGGCCGCCGTATAATTGCTTAGTGGCCGTAGATTTTGGAGACCCCACGGCCGCCGTGGCAAATGTGACTTCGGCCTTACATGGAGAAACGGGATACTTCGAGCTCCGATTCTGAGACCGATTCCACAGTCATTTGAAACTCTGAAGGTTCTCAGTATGTTGAAACTGATCAGTGTGATTGTGAAGAAACTATTGGAGACAAAATTAGTGATGGAAATGCTTTCGGGGGTATTATGGAGACGTCTCGTTTTGAGCCTTGTGCGAGCAATTCAAACGGCATCTCCTCTCAATCGTGGAGGATAACCACAACATCTAGCCATCTCTGTTGTTTCATAACAGTGCTCTGTCAAATGTTCTGAGCATAAAAGTGAACATTTTGTAGGCCCGATTCACACACAGTGTTAATGAAGATGAAAACACCGGTCTCTTGCTCACTCCAGATTGGTATGTTTTGTTTTTCCCTTGAATTGATGGTTTATAAGGGATTTTGTGTGGGGTGGTTGTGTGTATTGTGGAGGGGGGAGGGGGGTGCTGTGCAGTGGTGGTGGGTATTGTGGGGGTGATGGTTGTTGTGGAATTGTGGAAAGGGGGGAGGGGAAGACCCTAAACGTTTTAGCGTCCTAGGTCAAATCCTCTGAATAGATGATACATTGTACTTTCTGTCCACCATAAATAGATGGCGATTAATTTGATTTGTAGAAATTTGTGTTAATTGATAATTATTTTCAGGCGTTCTTGTGGTAACAGCCGGGCAATGGCAACAGGTGTTTGATTCACAGCTCAAGTTGCCAGTGTACATTTGCCGGTAACTCAATAAAGATGGTCTTGCAGCTTCGAGCGACGGCTGTTTCTTCCGCTTAACCATGGTGTTGGCATCCTCTCTCAATCGAGGTGAATAACCACAAGATATAGCCATCTCTGTTGTTTCATACCAGTACTCTGTGAAATGTTCAGAGAACAAAAGTGAACATTTGTAGGATATTTTGATCCGATCCACACGCGGGTATTTTGGGCAAACCTCGTCCAATTTCTGTCAAACTCAGGGTCTTTTTGCCATTGGTGTCGCATGAAACCATCTTGGTTTGTATTACTACAACCACCAAGGGATGCATCGACTTGACATATTTGTGGAAAATTGAAAATTGTGTGCCGTTTGAATTAAATCGTACCACGATGTAACCTGAAGACAATACTAATCTGGTGGTCAACTTCCAGGTGTGATGTCACGCCCAGCGTGAAGAAGCAGAAGAAGATAGACTCTTAATCGTAAAATTACCTACCTTATGAATCGGAAAAAGACAGTCACATCATATCTATTTTGTAGGGTATCAAGGGATATATTGTTGTGGGCCGGGGGTCGGTGGCGAGGACGACAGCTAGACGGAGCAGTCGGGCCGTCTCCCACCGAACACCGGAATTGAAAGGTCGTCACCCCGGAGAACTCTGGGTCGCTTAAAGGACCGTGGTCGCCAATATTTTGACGGCGTGAGGTAGGGTCCTCTTGTCTATTCCAATTTACCTAAGTACTCATGCCGTCCAACTACCGGGGAAGCCACACCCTCAGCCAGCTTTGTCCGAACTGAGTCGCTGTTTCCGACTCGGATCCGGCGTAACCGAGCGTGAGTTACCAAAGCCGCGCCGGTCCAAATAACAACTTACGGCACAGACGGCCTCACTATTTCTCAAGCCCGCACCTTGCTGGGTCAATGGTAGAAATGACAGGCAACGAGCTGGTACATTTAACAGGGGATTTATTTTACAATAAGTAGGGAGACATAGAGCAGAGTTATCACGAATATGCAGGCAATGTACAATGAGCAATCAACACTTATACAATTTCTACTTATAGGACGGCACCACCAGAGACACACACACACCAAAATAAAATGGATCCGGATTGTCTTTATTTCGACCCTCGCAGCCAAGGGGATAGACAGGCTGAAGGTCAGAGTTTGGTCGGTACCTGGCCGCGTTCGCACGGCTTGCCGACCTGCCCTTGTGGAGCTCGGGATTCTTGTGGAAGGGCTTGGGAACATCGGACGCTCCAACCACCACGGTGGGACTCGAACCCACACGGACAACCTCGCTCCAAGCGCCAAGGAACCAAGACGAAGCGGCAGACAGCAGCCATCACCAAGACGGAAGATGGCCAGCAGACCAGACGAGCCGACACGACGGATCGCACCGACAATTATTCAACCCCTCCTGCGAGGTGGGAGGGATCCGTCCTGATGCAACTCCACCTCCCATTGGATGGGTGGCGTGTCGGTGGCCTGCCCCCCGAAGAGGCTTTGTACTTGTTTCTGGCCTTCTGGCTTCCCATTGGCTGGAGCGCCTCGGCTTTGCTCGCTCTTCGTCCATTGCCTGGAGGAAACACTCCCTGCCCTTCTTCGGAGCGGAGCCTCGATCTGAGGAGATGGAGGCTCCACCCACACCTTCATCCAAAAAGACGTGGATAATGGAGTCGGTGTGTGAAGGTTTGGTTGGGTGGCGGAACGAAGCAGGATGTTGTTGTTGGGGAATATAAAAAAAACTAACTACAAAATAACTCGCAGCGCACACATGAAATTCCCGTTAGACACAGGGGATGGATTCTAACTATACACATATACTTTACGAAATAACTAAACTTTGGGACTGCTGACTGTCTGTGGGCAAGAGGCTTCCAAATCCGTAACAATATTAGCGGTGAGGTGGTCCAAGCATTTAGGTTCCCCTTTAAATACCTTCTCCCCCAAAAAAGCAAACAACAATTTAGAATGGGCAACTGTTGTCTTGAAAACAGCTGTGTGCACATCCCATAATGTAATTTAAAAGTAGTGTAAATAAAAATGGAGCTAAGACTTTGTGTTCTCCAGTGTTCAAGACAGCAATTTAATTTAAATAAAATAAAAGTTTTAAAGGCTGAAGTTTTTTTTAATTTTTTTTAGGCAGTTTACCACCAATGATGCACTGTCTTTTACACCACATTAAGTTAGTGCTTTATGACGTCCCTAAAAACTAAATTTCCTGTTTGAGTGTTTTTGACTGCCAGACAAGTATTTTTAAAAACCTTACTCTTCTGGAAGCGCATGTGCGATCGGGATGAGATTCCATACATTTTGCAAACTTCAGAACCAATTAGCACATTAACTGTATGGTGATTGTGTCACCCCTCTAGTGACACGTAACCACATGTGGAGATGACAGCCAACAACAGTAACTTGTGCGCGCGCACGCACGCACACACGCACACACACACACACACTCCCTCTCCAACTCTGTCCTATCTTTGCTCTCTCCCCAACTCCAAGTCCTCCCACTCCAAGCCCGAAAGCATCAATCCACTCCCCACCTCATGTCTTCGAACCACTCCTCACCCCCTCCCACCATAACTCCTCAACCCTCCCTACCCCAAATCCTCCATGCCATCACAGACTTCACAGAAACCCATCATGGTTACCTGTCCAACTCACAATTTTAAGAGAAAAAGTCAGAAATAACAAGGACATACGTAACCTTTGAGGTAAAAGCGATGCTGAGAGTTATTTGGGCGGTGTATAAACAACCTTCATTGCTGAGGCCTATCTTCACATGGCCGTGACACCTTTCGACTCAAACCCCCTTTTTTGTCGTTTTATATTGAAGGGAAAACTTAGAGGGAGGGCATGGCTATTGTGAATATGACGTCTTTGACTTCGCGTAGCAGTAATCACCAACATGGCCGCCATGTTGTATAAATTGTATGTGGAGTAAGGCGAACTGTCCAACCAATGGGTGGAACCCGGACGCATACACAGATGGACACATGCATGCACACACGGCTCCTTTTATAGTGTAGAAGCACTGCTAAACTGCAGGTTCATGTTCTACAGCATTCAAAATATAAAATTCAATTGAAATAGAGTAGTTTCTAGATCATACACTGGGGTTTAGAGAAAGACGGATAAAGTGAACCAATTGCTTTTAAAACCTCACTTGTAGTCGGGTCAGGAATCAAACCCAGATAAGGCTGCTCAAAAGTGGGTGTGCTGCCTCTGAACCAGGGTGCGATTTGTAAAATTCCCAGTGGGGGGAGAAAATTGAGACATGAGGTTTTTATATTTTGTTATTTCTAACTTTTACAACTTATAAGCTATACATAACAAGAGCAACATAAAGCTAAAAAGTCACATTGAAATAAAAAAAACAGCCCCATAGGGGACTGAGTTATTTCCTCAACAGGTGGTATGAAAATGAGGGATTAGGGGGAAGGGGCCATACCCCCCCCCCTTCCTGAAGTGGTACGGTCATGGGGAGTACAACTTAAGTTAACGGCATGGTCCTCACGTTTCATGAAGAGTTTGGTTTGCATCTGGCGGTCGGTTTCTGAGAAGATTTTAAAAATAAATTACCTGAATTTGAGGCAAAACTCCCCTTTTCAGAAAAAAGTTGTTAACGGATTCGTATAGGGGGCGAAGCCGGATGGGGGAGCACACGAGACCTTGCTGTTCTGATGTATCGCACCAAATTTGGTCCATATCAGTCATGTAGTTTGTGAGGAAAATATGTTTTAGTGAATGAGGGGTTGGGGAGTCCATCCTTGGCCCCCCTTTCCAGGGAAGATACGGCCAGGGGGAGCACAACCTACGTTTAGGGCATGGTCATGATGCAACATGGCCAATTTGGTCAGCATCTGGTTGTCGGTTTCTGAGAAGACTTTTGAATGCAATACCAATATTTGGGGAAAACCCCCCTTTAACCTCCTCTGAATAAGCAGATCCAGATGGGGACGACAACCCAATGAGACCTTACTGTCCTGATGCATTGTACCAAATTTGGTCCATATCAGTCAGGTAGTTTGTGAGACGTTTTAGTCCAATGTTAACGGACATACTTACAGACGGTCGTACACCGGGACCCACTCTGAGCTTATTTCGGAGAAATAACCTAAATACTGTATATAGCTAATACATTTCTCACACCAAAAAAAACAACAAAAGTAATGAACAAGCCGGGAGGCGACGATGGTTCGCGGGCATTATTGAACAATGCCACGATAGGTACAATTGAGAGTGGAAGCTTTTGAGGAAGCCCAACCGTAAAAACCTATCTCTTCCGTCAAAAATTGACGCAAATCAAATCGGATTTTTTATATGTTGTACTTATGGACATTACGCACAGCTTCTAGGAAATGAAACTGCGAGAAAAAAATTGAGAAAAAAAAGTTCAAGTGGGCGTGGCTCCGCCTACAAGGGGCGTGGGACGCCCGTCATACAAAAAGA
>CM068960.1:87008333-87023673 GCA_035128595.1 Eptatretus atami
AACAACCCAAAACTCCCTCAAGGCCGGAACTTCCTGCTTATCCTTAAATGGACTTGTAAAAAGTTGCTTAATCCACTGCTTTCTCCTGCCGGTACTCAAGGCGTGGACTTTTTTTCCTGCCTTCTCGATCTTTCGGAACTCCGAAGTTCACCAAGGAATCTTCTCGGGACGATTCGCGCTCACATGGTCTGTTAAAGTCTCCAACTTTTTATCATCACTCCATGTGACTAAAAAATGAGTGTAGGATATTGAATCAATTATTCAATGCAATTAAAATATTCATCATCAGCCAAAATATTGAAAGATTTATCCTTTTCAGTCTCGCAAATAAATAAAAATAAAACAAATAAATGGTTGCAGTGACTACGATCATTATTAAAACCGAAGGCACCAGCAACTAGGAGTGCACTGCCAGTAACAGATAGCCCTGAAGTCATTTTGGTGTGCCGTCAGTGGTTGATATCGCTTTTCAGCCTAAACTCTCCACAGTACATGGTTCCCATGTCAATTCAATCAAATGCGTTGTGATCAACATCTGGACCTTGCAAATAATGCTGATCAACTTCCAAGCATTTATTTGACTACCAAGTACAGTATCATTATTTAGGAGCTGTAAATTAGTAAATCCACACCATACGTCTCGCTGATGGAATACTACAGGGGGGGAGGAGGAGAGAGAGAAGAGAAGAGGGGGGGGGCAAGGAGGGGTGGGGAGGCACACGAGAAGAAAAGCAATGTGAGAAGGGAAGGGAGCAGGAGCTGGCGAAGTGCTTTCAATAGTCGATTGTGAAAACCTAAACTTGTTCAGTCGTTATAAGGACTTTGCTTCTTTGAATGCCGCATTTCAACCTACTCAGAGAGTCTCTTCTGTTGGTTTGGTTTTCAAATGTTTTAGCATATGGGACGTATTACAGTGATTGAGGCAATGTCAATTGAACAAAGTAGCATGGCACTTTTGGACGGCTTTTAAGCTCTCGAATTAAGTTCCAAACTGCACTTCTGGAGTTTGAACGACATGTCAAATTTCATTAGTTGATGTGTTGCTCAGCCTTCCGTCAGCAAATAAATCAGCAACGTTCCGCCAATCAAATGCTTGTATTTGTGAGAGACCACCCCTTGGGCTATGTTTAGTTTGCAAGGAGATTGCTGTTGTGCTGCTATATGCAGCAGGACGCCAGCAGTGACGTGGTTCCTTTTCAATAAATAAGCATTACCAGGACAATGTGTAACCAGAACATGCCCAACAAGATGGAAAAAAAAAAGTGCTTTCAATGAAGTCGAAATTACTTGAATTGATGCGAATGCTCGGATCACTGCCCGATTCCTCTTATATTCCCATGGTTGGAATTGAGTACTTTGGGAATCATTCACCCATCACTATAAGTAGCACTCGAGCAAGGCACACGCCAAAAATTGTGTGATAGGAGCGAGCTGCTTGGGTCTACTAAATCAATGGAAGACAGAAGGAACACGAAGAAGCAAACGAGCAAAGATGGAGTAATAGGAGAGAACCTGGAGTATGGATTGCGGGCGTTTTAGCACTTCTCCATAACCTCAAACCCATCCAGGCACAGCCCAAGTGAGGCCTTCCAGAAAAGCTTTTGCAAGAATTCACTTCTCCGAGACGATATATAACGAAGAGAGAGAAAGGAGTAAAACGAGATGACAAGATGAGGAAAGCAGAATTAGAATGAATATAGATAAATTGTGAAAATTTTTGTAGAAAAGTAGTATCGAAAGAACAAAGATGTCGGGAAGACACCATGCACATTTTGAATGGTCAAAAAGAGACACAAACAGAGCAAATTGGACAAATGAACACATTTTTTCTTAAGCAGTCGAAACTGCTGCTAGTCATCCGCAGTTTAAATTTTGAAATTTGGTTCAGGTTTAAGAGATTGTAGAGTTTTACTACATTTCACTGTAATGTTGTATGGGGATGGAGAGAGGAGGGGGTTTGGGAGGAGGTAAGCATGAGGTGAGAAGGAAGGGAAGGCAGACGTGTGGTGGAGCGTTAATTAAGATTCATACTGTATTCATCAAAAATTCTGATAGAATAACAGTGAAGATGGAAACAAATATATATCTGAACTACATTTTCTACCGGCATTATGATAAACACTGCCTGGAGACAAACATGTCTGGACTCTGGACTATCAAATAATGTGCTAATACAACTCTGGAAGTTTATAAGCATTACAGCTGAAATGCAATAAGCTCTGGAATTATTTACCTGAGCCAAATTGCAAAATTAAAATGTGGAATTGACCTTTGCAGTAAGTAGTTCAGACTGCTTAAAAAATAAATTAATATTGAAATTTTTTTCTCATTTGGCAAATTCGTACATTGTTTAACATTCCGATTGCCCCGGACGGTGTTTAATGTGACCGCGCTGGCTTGACAAGTGATTGGTTATAGCAAACATCACCGGAGACGCATGGAATGTCAACAATGTCCGAGTTGGACAAAATGAACACTTTTTTTTTTTAGCAGTCAGAACTGCTGCTGAAGTCACTTAAGAAGTTTAAATTTTGAAATTTGACTCAGATTATGAGATTCTCAAGATTTCGCATTTGCAGGAATGAAATAAAGCCGTGAAACTGGCATCTCCGGGCGCTTTAAAAACATTGCGATGTAATTCAGCGATTCGTAGTATGAAGATGAGGCATTTAAGATATGAGCGAGAAAGTGAAAAATAAATTTTTTGAGTGCTTTACCGTTCAACTGTTGCGGTCTGCTTCAAGTCAAGGCATTGTTGAGCAGACTGACCAAAATGGCAAATCAAGACCTAGCAAGCTGACAAGAGGATGACTCAGGGGTCGACCAACGATGGGCCTTGATAAAGGATAATTAAATAAGGCATTAATCATCTTCAAAAGGATGTTTAATTAACCCAAACATCCAATTTTATTCATGCACTACCTTGAAGTTTCCTTCAATGCATGCAAAGTTTGGGGTCGCTTGGTTTCATGGTTTGGAGTTATGGAGGAGACAGACGGACTGACACACTGACATTATTTATTATTATTATTATTATTTATTATAGATAAGCAACATCTGAGACCGAGCCATTCCCAGGAGAATGAACTGTAGCTAGCAGTAACAATAAATAAACGAACAAGGATAATTTTTTTTTTTGCAATCACAAAGTGCTGAAAAAAAGCCCTTTAGTCGTTTTCGATTTTCACCAGTGATGCCACACCTTGATCAATGGCGACAGGCTAAGTCAATTTGCTCTACCGGCGAGGATAACGGCGGCCGTACGCCTCTGAATTGACAGAAACGTGCGGTGGCGCAGAGTTTCTGCGGTGGCTCAGGGTGGCCCTGACGCCGTTTGGCTATCTTTTTACCAGGCCGTAGGGGTCGCGTGGAATATAACGCGGAGTTATAACTTTTTTAATTTCTACGTTCGCCGTAGAATTTCGACAAGCGAAAAAAAAAACTGTAAAAAATATAAAATTAACCCACTCGTTACGGTCCGGTCTGGCGCACGTTCCACCTTAGGGCCCCTGCGGTGCTTGCGGGCACCTTGAGGCTACCTTGAAAATTCTATGGCCGCCGCAGGGCCTCCTTAAGGTCACCGTGCGACATCAATCAAGACCGTACGCACCGACCCACGTTTTCGGTCTCCACATTTTCTAAATACGCGTGCGGCTCCCGAAAAATAAAAACATATGTGACTGCTACATTTGTGTGACGCGTGGAAATACTGGGGGCCGTATAATTGCTAGTGGCCGTAGATTTTGGAGACCCCACGGCGCCGTGGCAATGTGACTTCGGCCTTACATGGAGAAACGGGATACTTCGAGCCTCCGATTCTGAGACCGATTCACAGTCATTTGAAACTCTGAAGGTTTCTCAGTATGTTGAAACTGATCAGTGTGATTGTGAAGAAACTATTGGAGACAAATTACGTGATGGAAATGCTTTCGGGGGTATTATGGAGACGTCTCGTTTTGAGCCTTGTGCGCAATTCAAAATGGCATTCCTCTCAATCGTGGAGGATAACACAACATCTAGCCATCTCTGTTGTTTATAACAGTGCTCTGTCAATGTTCTGAGCTAAAAGTGAAATTTTGTAGGCCCGATTCAACACAGTGTTGTAATCGAAGATGACACCGGTCGCTTGCTCACTCCAGATTGGTATGTTTTGTTTTTCCTTTGAATTGATGGTTTATAAGGGATTTGTGTGGTGGTTGTGTGTATTGTGGAGGGGGAGGGGGGTGCTGTGCAGTGGGTGGTGTTATTGTGGGGTGATGGTTGTTGTGTGAATTGTGGAAAGGGGGGAGGAACCCTAAACGTTTTAGCGTCTAGGTCAAATCCTCTGAATAGATGATACATTGTACTTTCTGTCCACCATAAATAGATGGCGATTAATTTGATTTGTAGAAATTTGTGTTAATTGATATTATTTTAGGCGTTCTTGTGGTAACAGCCGGGCAATGGCAACAGGTGTTTGATTCACAGCTCAAGTTGCAGTGTACATTTGCCGGTAACTCATAACGATGGTCTTGCAGCTTCGAGCGACGGCTGTTTCCGCTTAACAATCGGTGTTGGGCATCCTCCTCAATCGAGGTGATAACCACAAGATATAGCCATCTCTGTTGTTTCATACCAGTATCTGTGAAATGTTCAGAAAACAAAAGTGAACATTTGTAGGATATTTGATCCGATCACACGGCGGGTATTTTGGCAAACCTCGTCCAATTTCTGTCAAACTCAGTGGTCTTTTTGCCATTGGTGTCGCATGAAACCATCTTGGTTTGTATTACTACAACCCAAGGGATGCATGCGACTTGACATATTTGTGGAAAATTGAAAATTGTGTGCCGTTTGAATTAAATCGTACCACGATGTAACCTGAAGACAATACTAATCTGGTGGTCAACTCCAGGTGTGATGTCACGCCAAGCGTCAAGAAGCAGAAGAAGATAGACTCTAATCGTAAAATTACCTACCTTATGAATCGGAAAAGACAGTCACATCATATCTATTTTGTAGGGTATCAAGGGATATAATTGTTGTGGGCCGGGGGTCGGTGGCGAGGACCGACAGCTAGACGGAGCAGTCGGCCGTGCTCCACCGAACCCGGAATTGAAAGGTCCCTCCGGAGAACTCTGGGTCGCTTAAAGGACGTGGTCGCAATATTTTGACGGCGTGAGGTAGGGTCCTTGTCTATTCCATATTTACCTAAGTACTCATGCCGTCCAACTACCGGGAAGCCAACCCTCAGCCAGCTTTGTCGAATGAGTCGCTGTTTCGACTCGGATCCGGCGTAACGAGCGTGAGTTACCAAAGCCGCGCCGGTCCAAATAACAACTTCGGCAACAGACGGCCTCACTATTCTCAGCCGACCCTTGCTGGGTCAATGGTAGAAATGACAGGCAACGAGCTGGTACATTTAACAGGGGATTTATTTTACAATAAGTAGGGAGACATAGAGCAGAGTTATCACGAATATGCAGGCAATGTACAATGAGCAATCAACACTGATTACAATTTCTACTTATAGGGACGGCACCACCAGAGACACACACACACCAAAATAAATGGATCCGGATTGTCTTTATTTCGACCATCGCAGCAAGGGATAGACAGGCTGAAGGTCAGAGTTTGGTCGGTACCTGGCCGCGTTGCACGGCTTGCGACCTGCCCTTGTGGAGCTCGGATTCTTGTGGAAGGGCTTGGGAACAGTCGGACGCTCCAACCACCACGGTGGGACTCGACACACGGACAACTCTCGCTCCAAGCGCCAGGAACAAGAGAAGCGCAGACAGCAGCCATCACAAGACGGACAGATGGCCAAGCACCAGACGAGCCGCACGACGGATCGCACCGACAATTATTAACCCCTCCTGCGAGGTGGGAGGATCCGTCCTGATGCAACTCACCTCCCATTGGATGGGTGGCGTGTCGGTGGCCTGCCCCCCGAAGAGGCTTTGTCTTGTTTCTGGCCTTCTGGCTTCCCATTGGCTGGAGCGCTCGGCTTGCTCGCTTTCGTCCATTGCCTGGAGGAAAACAACTCCTGCCTTCTTCGGAGCGGAGCCTCGTCTGAGGAGATGGAGGCCCACACACCTTCATCCAAAAGACGTGGATATGGAGTCGGTGTGTGAAGGTTTGGTTGGGTGGCGGAACGAAGCAGGATGTTGTTGTTGGGGAATATAAAAACTAACTACAAATACACTCGCAGCGCACACATGAAATTCCCGTTAGACACAGGGATGGATTCTAACTATACACATATACTTTACGAATAACTAAACTTTGGGACTGCTGACTGTCTGTGGGCAAGAGGCTTCCAATCCGTAACAATATTAGCGGTGAGGTGGTCCAAGCATTTAGGTTCCCTTTAAATACCTTTCGCCCCAAAAAAGCAAACAACAATTTAGAATGGGCAACTGTTGTCTTGAAAACAGCTGTGTGCACATCCATAATGTAATTTAAAAGTAGTGTAAAAAATGGAGCTAAGACTTTGTGTTCTCACAATGTTCAAGACAGCAATTTAATTTAAATAAAATAAAAGTTTTAAAGGCTGAAGTTTTTTTTAATTTTTTTAGGCAGTTAACCAATGATGCACTGTCTTTTACACCACATTAAGTTAGTGCTTTATGACGTCCTCAAAAACTAAATTTCCTGTTTTGAGTGTTTTTTGACTGCCAGACAAGTATTTTTTAAAAACTTACTCTTCTGGAAGCGGCATGTGCGATCGGGATGAGATTCCATACATTTTGCAAACTTCAGAACCAATTAGCACATTAACTGTATGGTGATTGTGTCACCCCTCTAGTGAACACGTAACCACATGTGGAGATGACAGCCAACACAGTAACTTGTGCGCGCGCACGCACGACAGCACGCACAAGCAACACACACACACACATCTCCTCTCCAACTCTGTCCATCTTTGTCTCTCCAAACTCAAGTCCTCCACTCCAAGCCCGAAAGCATCAATCCACTCCCACCTCATGTCTTCGAACCACTCTCACCCTCCCACATAACTCCTCAACCCTCCCTACCCCAAATTCCATGCCATCAAGACTTCACAGAAACCCATCATGGTTACCTGTCCAACTCACAATTTTAAGAGAAAAAGTCAGAAATAACAGGACATACGTAACTTTGAGGTAAAAGCGATGCTGAGAGTTATTTGGGCGGTGTATAAACAACTTCATTGCTGAGGCCTATCTTCACATGGCGTGACACCTTTCGACTCAAACCCCCTTTTTTGTCGTTTTAATATTGAAGGGAAAACTTAGAGGGAGGGCATGGCTATTGTGAATATGACGTCTTTGACTTCGCGTAGCAGTAATCACCAACATGGCCGCCATAGTGTATAAATGTGTGGAGTAAGGCGAACTGTCCAACCAATGGTGGAACCCGGACGCATACACAGATGGACACATGCATGCACACACGGCTCCTTTTATGTGTAGAAGCACTGCTAAACTGCAGGTTCATGTTCTACAGCATTCAAAATATAAAATTCAATTGAAATAGAGTAGTTTCTAGATCATACACTGGGGTTTAGAGAAAGACGGATAAAGTGAACCAATTGCTTTTAACCTCACTTGTAGTCGGGTCAGGAATCAAACCCAGATAAGGCTGCTCAAAGTGGGTGTGCGCTCTGAACCAGGGTGCGATTTGTAAATTCCCAGTGGGGGGAGAAAATTGAGACATGAGGTTTTTTATTTTGTTATTTCTAACTTTTACACTTATAAGCTATACTAACAAGAGCACACATAAAGCTAAAAAGTCACATTGAAATAAAAAAAACAGCCCCATAGGGGCTGAGTTATTTCCTCAACAGGTGGTATGAAAATGAGGGATTAGGGGGAAGGGGCCCATACCCCCCCCTTCCTGAAGTGGTACGGTCATGGGGAGTACACTTAAGTTAACGGATGGTCCTCACGTTTCATGAAGAGTTTGGTTTGCATCTGGCGGTCGGTTTCTGAGAAGATTTTAAAATAAATTACTGAATTTGAGGCAAAACTCCCCTTTTCAGAAAAAAGTTGTTAACGGATTCGTATAGGGGGCGAAGCCGGATGGGGGAGCAACACGAGACCTTGCTGTTTGATGTATCGCACCAAATTTGGTCCATATCAGTCATGTAGTTTTGTGAGGAAAATATGTTTTAGTGAATGAGGGGTTGGGGAGTCCATCCTTGGCCCTCTTCCAGGGAAGATACGGCCAGGGGGAGCACAACCTACGTTTAAGGGCATGGTCATGATGCAACATGGCCAATTTGGTCAGCATCTGGTTGTCGGTTTCTGAGAAGACTTTTGAATGCAATACACAATATTTGGGGAAAAACCCCTTTAACCTCCTCTGAATAAGCAGATCCAGATGGGGACGACACCCAATGAGACTCTACTGTCTGATGCATTGTACAAATTTGGTCATATCATCAGGTAGTTTGTGAGACGTTTTAGTCCAATGTTAACGGACATACTTACAGACGGTCGTACACGGGACCACTCTGAGCTTATTTCGGAGAAATAACCTAAATACTGTATAGCTAATACATTTCTCACACCAAAAAAACAACAAAAGTAATGAAACAACGGGGAGGCGACGATGGTTGCGGGCATTATTGAACAATGCCACGATAGGTACAATTGAGTTAGTGAAGCTTTTGAGGAAGCCCTACCGTAAAAACCTATTTCTTCCGTCAAATGACCAAATCAAATCGGATTTTTTATATGTTTGTATATGGACATTACGCACAGCTTCTAGGAATGAAACTGCGAGAAAAAATTGAGAAAAAAAAGTTCAAGTGGGCGTGGCTCCGCCTACAAGGGGCGTGGGACGCCCGTCATACAAAAAGACACAACTAGACCATGATATCTTAGCTTGTGTCCAAGTTTCATCAATACGCATCGAACGTCACGGAGCTATGCTCTGGAGAGAGTCACAGACAGACAGACAGACACAACGAAATAGTGGTCACTGCTGGCACCACGAACCAAAAAATAATCTAGGAACTATTTAAGCTCTCATGTACAGATTCAAAACTTTTATAACTCCGCCATCGAAGATCGGAGGTTATCTGTTTTCACCCCTTTCTGTTTGTTTGTTTTTTGTGAACAGTATTACGGAAAAATTCCTCGACGGATTTCGACGAAACTTTGTGGGGGGATTAGGTAGGTCCAAGGATCATGCCATTAGATTTTGGACTTGGTCCAAATCCATATGGCCGCTATGGCGCGCCTTTTGAAAAATATTTGATTTTTTTTTTTGCATTTCTACATGTTTTAAGTGATTTCCCCCCCCCCCCCCAAAAAAAATGTAGGAAAAAAAATATTTTTGCAACTTTTTTTTCAACAAATTTCGATTTTTTTTTTTGCATTTCTACATGTTATAAGTGATTTCCAACAAAAAACATGCCAAAATTATAATTGCGGCTGATTTTGGAACTTCAGGTGGATATACCCACGTAAAATCAATTTGTCTCAAGGATTCAAGTTAGACGAATGATTGAGTATGTAAAAGTTAAAAGTAAAAGGGAAAGTTGCAAACTATAACTCTGTGAGCACTGTTGACGTCAAATTGAATGAATAGGATATCAGGTTCACTTGAGTGACCTAGCAGTATTGGCGGTGGAGGTTTTCACTCTACCGAGTGCTCCTCCTCTAGTTACCTCCACCAACGAAGGTGGAGGTTATGTTTTCACCTTTCTGTTTGTTTGTTTGCAGGATATCTCAAAGAATTGTGACGGATTCAGACGAAACTAGTTGGACACGTGGGGTGTGTGACAAGGACAAATTGATTCAATTTTGGTGAAGATCCAGATACGATATTTATTCAATTAATAAACTGATTCTTCACCATTGAGAGATAGGGCCAAAAACGATAAGATTATTACCTCCGCACCAAAGGTGCAGCAGGTTATGTTTTCACCCCCTTTTGGGATTCGCAAGATATCCGTTATTGTCGGTTTCCGTGTGTGTGTTGTGTGTGTGTGTGTGTGTGTGTGTGTGTGTGTGTGTGGTGTCTGCAATGCGAGGCTCCACAGCACAAACCAGCAACCGATTTCGATGAAACTTGGCGAACAGGTGCCATATGGGCTGGGAGTGTGCGCGTTTGAGTCGTTGCTATGCAGCGGCCGAAAAACCGCGTTTTAAGAACCCAAACGGTAATTGACGTAGCGCGGCTTCTATGATAGCTAGAGCGACCGGACAACTCCTGCCTATTCCTTGCATCCCATCTAGTTATCGCGACAGCATAACTTCTTCTCTATCTCTCATAGTTCCGAATGGCAGCCCTCCGAATGCGGAAAGGTGGTGAACAGGGAATATGTTAAGTGACCTTGACTCGGAAACCGTCGACGGCGGAACGTTCAAATTCGGTGTATGGATGAGTTTAATAACTACTACAAAATTGAACTGCAGCATTTTTCCAGATTCGATCACCAGGGTGTCGGGGCTGAAATACGCAAATTCGAAAAAATACTTTTTCTCGACCTACGTTCACTATTTTCAATACTTGTCCTACAGTTTTGAATGTGGAGAAACGAGACCTTATAATTAATATCATCAAGGCGAACGGTTAGACGTAAACGAAAGCGTCTTGGCATGGTGATAGAACATGGTTGGTAGAAATTTTTTGTCATTTACACTTTCCCTCTCACTCTGAGGAGTGCAGTTGGCAAAATACGCATAGGAAAATCTGTGCCAGGCGAGAGGAACAATTGTATGTGAACAATACGTGTTGGCAATGAATCTTCGCCGGTGGATCGGTCAGAATGAAAAGCATCGTATCCAGCGCTTCGATCCAAGCGGATCCCTCGTGCCCTAGGCTTGTCTGTCAGTTTGTTTGTGTTTGTGTACAGGATATCTCAAAAAGTTGTGGACGGATCTGGATGAAATTTTGTGGACAGGTCGGTGTGTGACAAGGTCGAACCGATTAGATTTTGGTGAAGATCCGGATCCGGATCAGCTACTAGGATTTTTAAATGATTCTTCACCATTGAGATAGGGCCAAAACAATATGTAGCCCGATATCTCAAAAAGTTGTGGACGGATTCGGACGAAACTTTTGGTGGACCCCGCACCCTGCTCGGCACCATCCTGCCGACCCAGTCGATATTATTGTAAAATGGTTTGTTTCCCTCACTAATTAATTAATTATACACCTGTCAGACGGACACGTTGTTCAATCATCAGATACACAGGAATTCAAACCTGATTTTTAAACCCTCTTCCACCTAGCTAGCTGGAGGGTCCGACAGGATGGCACAGATGTAGCACACGTACTTTTGAGCTGATTGTTTCTGGGTTCGATTCCTGACCCGACTATAAATGGTCAGAATCATAAACTTCGCAGGCAAGATTATTACAAAGCGCGTCGTCACTCGAATTAACGTCAAACTGAGAGTGCCATATGCTGGCAACAGTTGCCGGACGTTGGATTCCACAGTGTATTTCGCTCAATGAGCGAGTTAACCACCGGCAAACAAATCACAAATTCCTGCCATCTTCCATTATGAACGTCAAACCCTGCCACCCCAGCTCGTGAAAGCACTTACGAGAATTAAAAAAAAAAAAATTCTTTAATAATAATAAAAACTTCCCGGCCGACATCACCAGGTGAGAATAATTTGGGCTCTTTCATTAGTAGTAGTATCAATAGTCGCGGTGGTCACGCTTCCCACGCAACGTCGGTTACCACATTAACTTGTCACGTCATTTTACGTGGTCTAGGCTAGCACGCTCAGATCATCGACAATGTGACGACCAAATGGAACGCGAATTAATAGGCATTCCTACAAACAAGACTATCGAAATTGATCACTTACCTTCTTCAACTAATCAGATCAGCAATTCATAGATTCCAGGGTGTGAATGCCCGACGACGTGTTTCTTCACCCTGCGAGGCCTCTGCGATTTCCCGAAGCGGAAAAAGGGGCAAATTTCCAGCCACAAATAGACGTCAAACAAAAGCATTAATTATTTCCTGAAAAGAAAAAAAAAAAAAATCACGATGTAAAACATTAACTTGTTGCAACAATTCAACGTCGCAGGATGAAAGGGGAAACACCATTTATCAAAAAAAAAAAAACCTTTACCTAAAAACAACAACTCATCAGTGTGAGGCACGTCTCAATAACGGGCTCGCTGATTGGCTAATCTCCAACTTTTGAGCCTCTCGTTGCGCTTTTGCCTTCGGATTTTCAGATTTCCTTCCTCTCTGAGAAGGTTTAAAAAAAAAAAATCCACGGTTCTTAGAATCCCGACTTATCTCATCTAATGATTGATCAACCTGCCATTATGACAGATGTATAATTAATTAATTAGTGAGGGAAACTTTATACCATTTAACACTAATAAGTTTTTAAAATATTGTTATGTTTGTGGGGTCGATGGAGGAATTTCATAGCAAAGGTACGATTGTATAGAGTGGCATGGTCCGTGGACGGGAAGGAGATTCTCTCGACGTGAAACTGTCAGCTTAACATTGGTACGTGTTACCGTCCGGTCGGGTGGTGCTGTGTTCATGAGGTGGGGTTTAAGTCTAATTTCTCTCAGTTTGTGATTGCCCCAGTGAACTTTTTCCTATGTTTTTGCATTTACAAAACTGGCGATAAAAAGGATTGTTACAACAACAACAACAACACCTTCGGAGCCGGCAGGAAACCCCGCCTTCTCGGCTTCATGCCAACAGGTCACGCCCTGAGGCTTATGATTGGTCAGTGGAGGTCACAAGGTGCGAGAGAGACGAGGAGAGGCGTGTGGTGAGGTATTATATGTGATTTGAGGTAAAAGGATCGAGCTCGCTGGCTTCCCCTCGATATGGTGAAGAAGTGTGCACGATTCTTGTGTTCATGCTGAGGTGAATTTTCTCACACACGGGAGCAAAACGCTCGGCATTGACTGTTTGGTTGAGTTGTGAAGCGTGTACGTTTCTGAGGCGGGAAGAAGAGCGTGCCTCGTGGCCTGGTGATCATGGTGAACGTCCTGGTGCAAGAGAGGAATGGTCGGCATATTCACTGGTGAAAAGAATCTGCACGGTGGTTTCTGAGACCCGGCGTTGAATACCCGCCACACGGTTACCTCACGTACGTTTCCCGGCCAGAGAGCGGCTTGGCGCCATTTTCGGGTGCGGTTTCCTGTGCAGTGACTATGCGGTTTTTATGATGCCAGGTCTAAAAAGGATAATCTCTGGATGAAGCTAAGTGCCAGAATAAAGGAGGGATTTTTCTTTTGCTTTATCTTCCCCCCCCTTGTCCTCCGTCCTTGTGAATGTGTCTGGTAATGTGCTTCGCCACCTCTCGTCCCGCGGACGCTACAATCCCCAAGGATCACGTGTTCGCCTCCAAGGGAGAACTGTTCGGCTATCCGTCCAGGTCGGTCTTACCCCCCCGGACACGACAATGTATACCGGGATAGTTGAACAGCATGGCGGTCTGCTAATCAATATACACTAGCCAAACCCGCGCTCCGTGCGAAGTTACTCCAGTGAGGGTTCGTCAGGAGGTCTATATATCTAGTGTTCACAATGTGATTTATAGAATTTCTTTATATACAATGTTTCTTGTATACAACTTTATATACAACATTTTTTTTGTGTAAAATGCAACTTCTGAGGTAGTAAGCATGTTGCATGAAGAGGGTTTTACATTGCAGATTGCTGTTTTCTTGGAGTGGCATTACGCCTCTCAGCGGTGACGGTCTGTCGACGACAGACGTGATGACGTCATTACGCCTCTCAGCGGTGACGTCACACGTCGCCATGCAAACGAATGTAAAAATTAGAAAATCGCCCAAAAATTCCAAACCTGTCCGTCAGGGCGCGATCTCACATAGCCTATGCTGTTCATTACCACAGAGCACCCGCATGCCGAAAGTGGCGACAATCCGTTTCGGCAGTTTTGGAGGAGATAGGTCCACAATATGGCTTAGCGTATTAATATAATAATAAAGATTGAAGCAGGTGAACTTAGTATCGAAACCCAATGTTTTGTTAACAGTTAAAAATGGTGAATTCGCTTATAAACGAATCTGCTATACAAGTGAACAGGTGACAGACCTTACACCGCCACAATCGCTGCAATACATAAGAAACATTAACATTCGTAAATCAGACGTTCAGGTTTGCCAAACATGTCACGTGGCGTAAACACAGCGGTAAAAATGAGGGTGTATTTCATTGAATTGGCAAATAAAGGGGGTTAAGTGTCCATGATGCAGTGCGCGGGCGCCATATTGGTTAGCAAGCGAAATAAGCGAGAAAAGGTAAACGAGACCAAAGAATTAGCGTAACCTTCCATTGCAATAAGTCAGAATGACGAGTTAAACGTGATAGAGATAGATTGTAGAGCTACTGATGTCATCGTTGCCAGGGAAAGTTATACAACCAACATGGCGGCATGCACGGCATTATGGGATAGCTCTGAAAACCCTCTGTAGCAGGGTTTCTCAACCCTTTTGACTCCGTGGCCCCCCTGTGTCCACTAAAATATTCCTGGGACCCCCGGGGCAAGGCAGATAAGATTAACACCTTCATTGCTGCATCATGATATACCTGGAACTCATCACCACACTAAGCCCAGAATGTTTCAAGTGGCATTTCATTGAAACGAACTCAAAGGGTGCCATCAGATAAGTTGATGAGCTCTTCCAAGAGTTTGGATGGTGAGGTGGATGGAAGCTTTGTCTCAATGTTCTCGGTGAAGGGGTTTGCAATCCACTGGTAAGAAGCAGGGTGTTCCACTTTTAGTTCAGGAAAATAACGGTTGAATTTGTCCAATATCCGTGACAAGTGTACTGTTAGTTCAAATTTTAAAATAATACCAGTTGATTGTTCCCGCCCGCTTCTTAAAAAAAAAATTTGTTGTTATTTTGTCAAACATCACGAGAGAAAAAAAAATTGCGCCCGTGTCCGAAGTAGGCTGTGCAGTAAAACTGCTACACCGCTTAAAAAGTAGCCCCCTGGGGGATTGATGGATATTTCCTCAACGAGTTAAACAATAAACCCTAAAGTACACAATTAAAACTAGAACAGGCACTCAGTAGAGCGCATACCTTCACCAATGCTACATTTTCCCTCCCCCCTCCCCGCCCCCCCCCCCACCCCCCAGAAACGTTATTGTGAGGGTATTTAATCCATACCACATCTCTGCCATCTCATATGTTGTTATGATGGGCTTAAAAAGATAAATTTTCACTGGTGTTCATTGATTACGTATACTTCACAAAGATTGGGCATTGAATTCACATTTTGGCATTGGTTGCATGCAAATTGGATAAAAATCGACCGCACTATGGCAAAAAGGACGATTTTGACCTTTTCATGACCTCGACCTTGACCTTTGTACTCTTAATTTTGTAATTGGTATTAGAGT
>CM068960.1:87059096-87074699 GCA_035128595.1 Eptatretus atami
CTGAGACTTCCTTACTTCGACCAGTGTTAAGCTGTGCTTGAAGCTGCTGTCCTGTGAGCCGCCTAATATGCAAGCTCTTGACTCTCAGAAACTTGTCTTCTGATTGTGTTGTGGCTTTGGATCTGCCAGACCTCTTTCCTGTCAGAGTTTCCTCCAGTTTCCAAGTGCCTTTTGATGGTGTAGGAACTGCACTCACTGACACTTTGGCTCGCTTTGCAATTTCTTTAACCCTCACGGCACACCTGGGGTCAATTTGACCCAACATGTCGGTTTTTTGTGTGTAAAAAAAAAATTAGCCTGATATCAGCCCATGGTCTCTGTTTATCCTACCCCATATATGTATGTTATCGCTGTAAAATTTAGCGAATATAGGGTAACACATATGGGAGATATGCAGGAGAAAATAGTGGGGTCTATATGACCCACGCTGGGGAACTCCCAAAACATTTACATTCATAACTATGAACACTTTATCCCGTTTTCTTTTCTGGAATTGTAATTATTTCTCGAAAATAAAGGTGTTTCCCATTGTTTTCATACTGTTATAATCTGTATCATTCTGTGACAAAAAGGGATTGGAACGGTTCGGAATTGTCTTTCCTGGAAATGGGATATTCCAAACTCGAACTGCAGTTCATAAACGCTAGTGTATTAGCATTTCCTTCAAACCATGGCAACCAACGGAGAGGCACGGTATTCTGTTGCTGATGTTCTTAGAGCAAATATTTTAAGATGAAAGTTGGACAGTGAGTCTTTATCTGATCGCAAGCGATGATGATTCCTACATCCCAGATCAGGCTGCAAGTCGTGATACATCAGATGAAGATCAAGGTTTCTGACGTTGATGAAAACAGCCAGATGAAATATCTTGCTGATTCTGGACAGTTCTTACAAATCACTCTGATAATGAGAATGCTTCAGCAAGGCCAGGCCATAGCAGAAAGGCCTACGTGGGCGAGGGGTCGTGCCAGGGGTCGAGGCTGGGCAGAGGTCGTGCTCCTGGTCGTGCTGAGGGTCGTATGTTGTTGCAAAGGCCAGCTGCCCCTATGATAACCATTTTACCAGGAAAAAAATGGCCAAGGTTAGTGTACCCGTGTTGTCTAGCTAATTGGGCATCTGAGCCTAATGTGTTAAATTGGTTGCGAAAGTTTGGATTGACATTTTGTACGTCGAAATCTTGTGTCATATTGAATGTGATAATTATGGTATATTTCAGGTATGGGATGTCAATCCACCTGGCGACCAATAGACGAGAACTTGCAGACATTATTCGCAACCCACCTGGTGTTACAAGAGCAAGGTACCGGTCCAGGAGAAATGGAGGCATCAATCATGATCTTTCATTAACACCAACTATTTTGGATATCATCATTGAGAAAACTAATAGGTGAAACAACTCGGTTTATGGCTGAATGGAATGCGCAAACCCCAATAAGGTGAAACCAAGTGGACGCCCTCTTTCAATCCCTGAGTGAAGGCCTTCATTGGGTTGTTACTCGTTGCTGGCTGATACACCGAGCCATATGGAACCGATAACGTGAATTATGGTCCTCCTGAGACTGGAAGACCCATTTTTGCTGCGACAATGTCTCTAAATCGCTTCAAAAGTCTGTTGAGATTTCTGCGAATTGATAATAAAAACACCAGAGCTGTAAGGGAGCAACAGATAAGTTGGCCGCATTCCGTGATATATGGGAATTATTCGCAGGATCGTCTGAAGTTATGTTACATGTTCGGAAAGATATGGACGGTCGATGAGCAACTTGTCCCATTTGAGAGGTAGATGTCCTTTAGGCAATTACATAACCAAGCAAGGCCTGCAAATATATCGGTTATAAAAATTTATGGTGGAACTGTGACGCCAGAAACCTGACTTATTCACTTAAAGGGCGAGGGTATATCTGGTCGACAACCGGTGAGGCCAGAACAAGTTGTCTCGGTTTCAAACTGTGGGTGAAATCACTAACTGGCCCTTGGCTTCGCAGTGCAGAAATGTTGGTATGTGATAACTGTTTACGTCCATCCTTCTGGCAGAAAATTTGCTTCAACAACATACCACAAATTGTTGGAACTCTGCGCCGTAACAAAGCTAATACCACTTGAAATGCAGCCTGCAAATATAGACCCGAGCGTGTCGTCTTTTGTTTGGATTTGCTGGTATCTGACAATCACATCATATGTGTTCTGCTAAAGGTAAGGCTGTTCTGGCATTATCCACCATGGCCATTCGAAGATGAAACTACGGAAGGGGAAAAACAAAAGCCTTCCATCATCCTTCACTATATGCAAAAAGAGCGGCGTGGATAACAGGGATCACCTGGCTACATTACTGTCCTGCAAGCGCAATCAAACCGATGGCTATGGTCTTGTTTTACAACCTGTTGGATGTGCGTGGAGTTGCTGGATTTGTCATATGGATGTCTCTAAATCCTGAATGGGCTGCAAATGACAGGAAAGGTCGACGTCGTAAAATACTCAAGCAGTTGGCATACGGCCTCACCAACGACTGGATTGACTTGCGCACTCAGAATGTTCATGTTCTCCAGCCGGCTGTAGTGACCGCATATACATCAACTTGGAAAGGTTTGCTGCAGGCATCCAGAGACACGTCAGGCTAGAAATCCTGCCAGGAAACGATGCCATTATTGCAGAAGGCCACAGGACAATAAGACCTCAACTGTCTGCTCAAATTGCAACAAATAATGTTTGTGGTACTCATTCAACCACTGTACTACTTGTACAAATTGCGAAGGCGTAACTAGAACAATGAACCTCATAAATCTAGACACTACAATGAAAAATGACTCATATTTTTTCATTATTATGGAAACTGCCATATTTTAGTTTGTATGTTATGCTGTTGCTGCTTTCTGTGTAAAAAAGTTAATTAGTAAAATGTGTAAGCCATTCGCCACATTAATTTCCGATTGTTTTTTTACGGATATCACTAGATATTGAATACATTTCATATGTATCATCAACTTCTCAATGTTTTACACTGTTTTGTTACTAACTAGGTATATGATATATTTGACAAATGTTGCAACATTTGGCTTGTGTTATCGACCAAATCAATGACCGATTTGAATGGGGTCAAATTGACCCCAGGTTTGCCAATGTGTGAGTTTTGGTATGCGTGCCGGTGAGGGTTTAAAGGAAAGACCTACACTTTTAAGGGTTATCATGAATGGTCTGTCTCTCTTCCTTTGTTAATTGTCTTTTCTCGCCATTTGAAAGCAATATATACTTCCTGCAGTGCAATATTGTCCAAATAATGCTTCAGAGGGTGTAGCAACACAGTCTGTTCCAACACTGCTTTTATACAGACAGAGGGTTTGTAACTAATCAACAAAAGTTGGGACACCTGTAGGAATTGTTTGCATCAACTTTCAAAGCTTAATTTACTTCCATTGCTGCAGAACAGCTGCAGTTCTTTGCTAGCCCATTACTTGTTCCCTGAAAAGGGCCTTTTTAACAACTCTGAAATTTACATTATTTTTCAGTTTTTGGTAACCTAAACTTTTTTTTAACCTCTGGCAGTTTACCGCTTAGCTTTGTACCGTTTCAGTTTATTCACTGGACTTGAACTGCTTAAATTTCAGTAAAAACTGAAAAATGGGGGTGTTCTAAACTTTTGACCGGTAAGAAGTATAGTATATATATATATATATATATATATATATATATATATATATATATATAGTCTGACTATGCTCTGGAGTGCATAACAACACTGTTTGGAAAGGATTTACTCAAACATAATCCATAGACAAAACTAGACCGGCATTCATTAGAGCATATTCCTTCACAGGCTGAACATTTTACGTTTTGTATCCCACTGAAAGACTGGATCTGGATCCGGACCTCAACCAAAATCCAATTGGCTTGTTCTTGTCACATATGCAACTCATCCTCCAAATTTTATCATAATCCGTCCACAACTTTTTGAAATATCGTGCTGTACAGTCACACCCCGATTTATGTGTCCCCTTTTTACGTCGTTTCACAAATACGTCGTAACGTTATTAATACCATGACCCAATTTGCATTACTCAACTCACACTTACGTCGTTTTAAAAGCATACCTTTTTATTCCCGAGCATTTTCAGAACTTACAAAACTGGTAAAGACGCAAGAATACATCGCTAAAGTACCAGATCAGGTGATCGCAAAATAACTGAAAGAACTACAGTACTTTGCATCGCACATAAATAAATGTGCTGTACTGAAGAGTGGCTATTTAGAAGTGAAATTGGACGTTATTTGGCAGTGAACGTGCACTTGATGTCGCATGGTTGTTAAGTGTGCCTCTGACCACAGTGCATACCATGTAGAAAAATGCCAATGTTCATTGAAGGAGGAAGAAGAAGAAGAGGTACTGCCAAGTTCGACCGCTTCCAGAAGAGGAATATTTTCTATGCCTTCGCGGACGAAGTCGCCGAAGGTATTATGTTTCTTTAAATATGTTTGGGAATTGTTTTATATATATTTGTGTATTTGAATATAACTGTTATTAACCCCAAAAAATGGTAAAAGGTAAAAAGCAAAATTCTGAAGAATCACTTTTAAAAATTCTCCTCCCCAGATCCAGATCTTCACCAAAATCGAATCACTTTGTCCTTGTTACACACCCAACCTGTCCACCAAGTTTCATCCGAATCCGTCCATAACTGTTTGAGATATCCTGCTCACAGACAGACAAACGGGTAAAAACATAACCTCGATCCACCTTCAGTAGGGGAGGTAATTAAATCGATACCAAATGAAGTTGAGGCAGTTCTCAAGGCAAAAGGGGGTCACACTGATTATTGATTTTTCGTTTCATATTACAATAAATTATTTTGTTATCACATCTCAATGAATGAATTTCCTACTGGACTCGTACTTTTGCACCCCACCGTGTGTGTGTGTGCATATGTACAGTGGGGAGAACAAGTATTTGATACACTGCCGATTTTGCAGGTTTTCCCACTTACAAAGCACGAGAGGTCTGTAATTTTTATCATAGGTACACTTCAACTGTAAAGACGGAATCTAAAACAAAAAATCCTGAAAATCACATTGTATGATTTTTAAATAATTAATTTGCATTTTATTGCATGAAATAAGTATTTGATACATCAGAAAAACAGAATTAATATTTGGTACAGAAACCTTTGTTGCAATTACAGAGATCAGACGTTTCCTGTAGTTCTTAACCAGGTTTGCGCAGACTGCAGCAGGGATTTGGCCCACTCCTCCATACAGATCTTCTCCAGATCCTTCAGGTTTCGGGGCTGTCGCTAGGCAACACAGACTTTCAGCTCCCTCCAAAGATTTTCTATTGGGTTCAGGTCTGGAGACTGGCTAGGCCACTCCAGGACCTTGAGATGCTTCTTAGAGCCATTCCTTAGTTGCCCTGGCTGTGTGTTTCGGGTCGTTGTCATGCTGGAAGACCCAGCCACCGCCATCTTCAATGCTCTTGTTTAGGGAAGGATTGTGGCCAAGATCTCACGATACATGGCCCCATCCATCCTCCCCTCAATACGGTGCAGTCTCCGTCCCCTTTGCAGAAAAGCATCCCCAAAGAATGATGTTCCACCTCCATGCTTCACGTTGGGATGGTGTTCTTGGGTTGTACTCATCCTTCTTCTTCCTCCAAACACGGCGAGTGGAGTTTCAACCAAAAAGCTCTATTTTGGTCTCATCAGACCACATGACCTTCTCCCATTCCTCCTCTGGATCATCAGATGGTCATTGGCAAACTTCAGACGGCCTGGACATTGCGCTGGCTTGAGCAGAGGGACCTTGCGTGCGCTGCAGGATTTTAATCCATGACGGGTAGTGTGTACTTATGGTTTTCTTTGATACTGTGTCCCAGCTCTCTTCAGGTCATGACCAGGTCCTGCCGTGTAGTTCGGCTGATCCTCACCTTTCTCATGATCATTGAGGCTCGACGAAGTGAGATCTTGCATGGAGCCCCAGACCGAGGGAGATTGACTGTTATCTTGAACTTCTTCCATTTTCTAATAATGCGCCAACAGTTGTTGCCTTCTCACCAAGCTGCTGCGCTATTGTCCTGTAGCCCATCCCAGCCTTGTGCAAGTCTAATTTGTCCCTGATGTCCTTAGACAGCTCTCTGGTCTTGCCCATTGTGGAGAGGTTGGAGTCTGATTGATTGATGTGGACAGCTGCTTTTATGCAGATAACGAGTTCAAACAGGTGCAGTTAATACAGGTAATGTGGGAGAATGGGAGGCTTCTTAAAGCCAAACTACCAGTCTGTGAGAGCCGGAATTCTTACTGGTTGGTAGGTATCAAATACTTATTTCATGCAATAAATGCATAATTAATTATTTAAAAATCATACAATGTGATTTTCAGGATTTTGTTTTAGATTCCATCTTTCACAGTTGAAGTGTACCTATGATAAAAATTACAGACCTCTACGTGCTTGTAGTGGGAAAACCTGCAAAATCGGCAGTGTATCAAATACTTGTTCTCCCCACTGTATGTATGTGTGTGTATATGTAATATATATATGTTCTTCAACAAAATCCCTTTATATGGGGAGGGGGGGATGGGAGGCTGCTTGGTACTGAGGTGCTGCTGCTCTGCTCTGTCCCTGTTCACAACACTCCTTCACGGCCCTCTATCACCAACCTTCTCTTTCCACTCGCCATCCATCTCCACCTTTCTGACATCCCTCTTCACACAATCCTCCACACCACGTGATTATGCTGCACCAGTTCATGAAAGTTTTTGAAAATTTTCCAGGTTGCAGTTTCTTGTGTTGTGCAAAAACGATATTTGTCAGCAGCATAAGCATTTTGAAACAACCAGGAACACTAAATTGTTGACCCCAAAAAAATACATGAGTGTCGTTCAAGTTGGATATTATGGTACAAAACAATACGTCTTCTTGGCAAATTATTCTTACATAAATTCATCGATGCTTTTCTACACAAAATAAACTAAAATACCAAATGAGGTTCAAAGTTCTGTGTGGACAAACACTGTTACTTCTGAAATCCAATGCCTCAGCACATGATCAAAACAATGCTAGAGTGCTCGTGTCTGGCTGTCTGCATTTGTACCACTGATTGAGAAAGCCAATCAGAAATGGCAAATCTTCAAAGTTTTCTTGGGTATCTGCACAAAAGTGTGAGATTTAATATACGGGATTTCTCTCACTGTAATGCATCACAATTACTGCCACATCAGACCGTGTCCCTCCTCATCAGAGAAAAAGAATGTTCATCTTCTGCAGTTGTGATTGGTAGATGTTTCACAGGTTGTCAGGACTTGACGTCAGATTTTAACCCTTCCTTTTCAGCAGGGTGCAGTTCGCTGTTTCTGAGTTAATTTCCAAGGTATTTTGGGAAAAGGCCTCTCTCCCAGTGAACATGCTTTTCATATTCTCATCAGGTTCTGCACCAGAACTGTGCAGCAGCATGAGCTATGGTTCTGCACCAGATGGTTACGAAACAACTACATAGGTATGATATCCATCACCTGCAAATCGTTCCATAATCGGTGTTATGGTGGATTCCAGAAGTAGAATGGCAACTGTTCTTTTGTCGTGCGCTATTGGACTTTCACTGAAGACGTTGGTGCAGTACCTTTTTAGGTTAGTCTTCCTGGGAACAGACTCTGTTACACCGACATTCCCAGCCAGCTGGGGGAATTCATCATACAAGGAGCTGAAAGTGGTGCCGATGGTCTTTCAAGAATGAATGAGTTCATCAACCACACTGTAAGCCTCAAAGATGTCTTGATCATGCTTCTGCAGCTTGGCAGCAAGGAGGTTGAATTCATCGAGGAAGTTCTTGATCGTTATTCACATAAACATTGTATGCAAACAAAAAATGCCTGGTGTCTTTGGCCCAATCCCAAGTTCCTTCAGATGAGAACACATCTGAATGCTCACTGTGGGAAATGATGGAATTCAGGAAGACGACTAGAGCTTCATTCATTTCCAGAAACAACTTTAGGTATTTGTACCATTCCACCCAATGTGTCTTACTTAGTTCTGAAAGTCAATTGCAGGAACTCTCCCCAGCCCCAAAGGAACATATTAGCTCCTCCTCACATTTATTGCTCGAGGCAACAGGTGGCAAATTCAATATTGCTCGGAAACATGCGGATGGTTACAGACAGATAATGTCAACTGTTTAACTAGAGGACATACCAGAGCCACATTGTTGGTGAAGATGTCCACTAATGAGAAGTTTTCTCAGTTTATAATGCATAATTGTGCTATTTATGGTGGCAGTAGATGTGTTGTGGTGGGTACATGTCATGATCATGTGACATAAGTTGTAAATTCAATCGTAAATCTTGGGTGTCCATCAGTAAAGGGGAAGGGGTTACAATGCCCTCGGCCCCCTTCCAGATCCAACCCCTGATGTATACTAACTATGCTGTTGCAAGATTTCTCAATACACTTCAATTCCTCAAGGTACATGATATCATTGTAAACAATATCTTCAAGTACACTTCACGGCAGCAAATCAAAACCCTTGTGATCCATCTGGCCAAAAAGTTAAAAGCCACAAACTTCTCACAAATCGTACTAGAGTTCGATATCATAAGCATCATTTTCAATGCTCAACAAAACAGGGGCAAAACATCTTTCACTTTGATTGGACTGGTGACCTTAAAGGAATCTAAGTTATTCTGTGTGGTTTATCCCCAAACAAATATCACATTACAGTCAATAACCAAATACTTCTCCAAATGACTTAAAAGCAAATCCCAATTATTGCACATAACATCCATCCTTCTGAAAAGTGGCAGACATGACTCCCACCCACAATAAGAAAGACAACACTGATCCTCAATGTTATTGCCCTTTGGGTATCATCCCAGTGTTGAGCAAAGATATGAAAGAAATCTATCATTGCAATCAAACTTTACTGCTTTAAAAACACATTAATCTCCAACTTTTGAGGAAATAATTGCTGAAGTTAAAAAGCCATCTATATATTACATACACAAGGTACAAGAAAGTTAGGGGAGGGGTGAATAGAGTCAATGAAAATTGAGAAAATAAAGAGTGGGTGGATGGAAGATAAAGAGGGGGAAGAGGAAGAAAAGCAAAATAATGTTGAGATGGGAATAAGAGGAGGGAAGGGAAGGGTAAAGTATGGGGTATACAAAATAGCGGTTGGGGAAGTACCCCATACGGTGCTGCACACATCTAACCCCCCCCCCACCTTTTTGCATACGTAATATGTAGATGACAGTCACTTAACTTTGAGGAAGCTCTCGGGGTCTTCATGTGTTACCACAGTTTGATTGTAAATCTTATTAATTGTACTCAAGCCTGATCTTGACATGTCTTTCTGTTGTCTCTCCACTTTTGGCTGCTCCTTTTCTGGCAGGTTTCACTCACTACATTTCCATCATCTCATATCTCAAGCTAAAAGCTTTATTTTCTTTCCTTATTCACTAATGGAAGTATATTCTCTCATCAGATTAAATACCCCCATACTTTAGAATTTAGATGTACTTGTACAACACTTCAATCTTATGGGCAATTCATAATTGCATTTAACGTTTCTCTTTTCTTCCACAATTAATTTATGTTTCTCTGTATGCTGCAGTCTGATTGTAACATCTTCCACCCTATAGTTTTAAATTAACTTGAACACACAAATCCTTCACGAGTCTGGATCGAGACAAGCAAAAGAAAACAAATTTTAAGGGAGTCATCGGTGTTAAGCTGGCTATCTTGTTCGCAGTATTTGAAGTAAAGATCCCACTGTATATTTAACGAAACTAGGAAAATCCTGGCCAAATTAAAAACTCAATGGATTGGTCAATGTTAAAGTGGATCCCTTTGTGTCGTTATGATCATTCTTCCTACACCCACAATGATGATTCTCTGAGAATCCACAAATCTTCAAACTCCAACAGATCACGTCAGTTCCTCATCTACAGGTATGTTAACCGTTTGACTGTATTTACCCTCTCACGTCTTGGTTCTAATCTGTACAACCTTTTAAAATAACACAGTATGGCCGAATTATTTTTCTCCAGGCCTGAAAAGTGACTGATTATCTCTGAACTCGTGGAAATTCCGTCATTAAATTGTGGTATCTTCTCTCTCCGTGGTGTCTTCTATGTGTCTTAAGCTCTGTGATGTCTTCTTTTCCCCCTTGAACTTCCACGATGTCTTCAATTTCCCCTCATTTTCTGCAATGTCTAATATGCCTCTGAACCTCCGTGGTGTCTTGTATGTTTGTTGATTGTATAAGATCAGGTGTACTCCTTAATTGTACTTCTAATGTAGTGTAGTACTTGGAAATGAATTATTTGATCATATCAAGGCGAAACAATCATGGCACAAATGATAAGAAACAACGCTTCTTGTGGTAATTGAGTCCAGCAAGTTGCTTGAAAGCCTTACCACACACTGCACACACACAAGGCTTCTCTCCTGTATGCATTCGTCGATGCTGCATAAGGTATGAGGAACGTGCAAAAGCCTTGCCACATTCACTGCACACATAAGGCTTTTCACCTGTGTGTGTTGACATGTGTTTGGAAAGACCAGAAGTGTTGGCAAATGCAGCCCCACACTTTAAACACTTGTGAGGCTTCTCACCCGTATGGATACGCCGATGTACAATCAGGTAGTTGCTTGTGAGGAAACCCTTTCCACACATCTCACATATGTAGGACCGCTTGGCAGAGTGAATCTTGGCGTGAGCGACAAGGGCTGAACGCTGTGAGAAGCGCTTGCTGCACACATCGCAGCTGTAAGGCCGCTCTCCCGTGTGTGTGCGCAAGTGTAGGGTCAGGTTTGTGGGCTGGTAAAAGCGCATTCCACAAAGGTCACACATGAAGGGCTTGTCGCCTGTGTGTCGCCTTTGGTGAAGATTGAATGCTGACACGCAATGAAAACCACGCCCACAGTCAGCACACGAGAATGGTAACTCATGCACATGTTCTCGCTTGTGGTAATGCAGCTGCTTTGAGCTGGAAAAGTCATGGTCACACTCCTGGCACCTGTAGGTTTTCTTACCTTCAACTTCAGTCAAAGGAATTTCCTCATGTTGCGCCTGCTGCATCGAATGCTTAATTTCACATTCATCCATATTGGATTTCAGTGGACTTGTTTCATCTTGAACCTGCTGGTGCTGGGCCGGTTTTGATGATGAGACAAATTCTTTGTTGCATTCAGGACAACTGTAGCACACATCGTGCACCTTCAGATGCCGTGTGAGTTGGGCAGCCCGGGTGAAAGTGCTGCTACAATGATCACATGACAGTTGTGTGGGCTCAGCGAATGCACAATGGTGCTGCGCCAAGTATGCCGAACGTGAGAAGCTCTTGCCACATTCAGCACACACAAACGGTTTGGTGTGCGACATTGCATGCCGCCTCAACTCGGAGGGCCGCAGAAAACATTTCCCGCACACATCGCACTTGCTTAACAAATCCGGATCCCCTACTTTTTCTTCCACAGCTTTGATTGCCTCTTTTGGACTGCTGGGATTTTGTGCATTGATGACGTTCTCTTCTGGCTCACATTCCTGCTTTCTGCCAACCCAGCAGATGTTCTTCTCTGCAGCCTGTTGGATATTTTCATCCATTCTGATATGTTGTTCTCCAGCGTCACTGTCCATAGCCTCAGTGCCTGCAATCATAGCAAATTATCCATGGCACAGTACATGCAACCAATTTACTATCTGCACATGCTCACTTGAATTATGACATTTAGCAAGAAAGTTAATGAACAGAACTTTTACTTTTACATTTATAAAACATCAAAAATAACTCCACAGTTGAAAATATATTGTTAATTATACTCTTTTTCTCTTATGAAACCAAATAAAAATGCAAATGCTGAAAGGAAGGGATTTTTTTTATTTAATTACGTCAACTCTCCTCTCCTGCAGGGAGGGAGAACGTATTATCTCCGGATCCAAATCTTCACCAAAATCGAATCGGTTCTCCTTTTTAGACACCCAACCTGTCTGCTAAGTTTCATCCGAATCCGTCGATAACTTATTGAGATGCCATGCTATATATCGTTTTTTTTTAGATATCGTGCTATATATATATATATGTAGATGTTCCTCCGCACTCCCATTTCCAAGTCTGCCTCTATCTTGGCCTTCACCCCTGCTGTTGGTGTTTTCCCTTCTCTCAACTATTCCTTTTGTCATGTGTGCTGATCCGTTAAGTGTACTAATTCTAGCTCTTCCATGAGCCTCAACTGGGGCATTCCATGTCAAGTGTACACACCCTCCCGACACTAATACCTCATTTTCTCCCCATATGTTGCTGGACTCGCAGAATAATAACAATATTTGAACACAAAGATTTCCAATACACTATATCAGTATATTGTACATAAATTTCCACATGCACATGCAGGAACTGGAAGCTAACTAGTACGAGTTAGAGTTTTTCCTAGCATATTATAGTCAAGATTTTTCCAACCATGTTTTATTGACAGCTCTTCTTTTACTGATTGTGTAGGTTCTACCTGTAGCGTTTTTGTTCTACGAAAAGAAGTATATCAGAAATGTTTAAAATGCAGTGATCTTCAATGTCAGGAAAAAGAAACTATTTGTGGGCTCTTTGGATGATGAAAATTCACTTTCACTTCATGAGGTCCTGAAAGCTCCATGATGCATAAGCCACCATTTTCCATCTATGTCACTGTGACATAACTGAGAGTTTCCCGTTAAAAGTTGGTGTAGATTTTGAAATAGCTGATTCGATACGGTGTTCCTCGCTAAGGCTGAATTCAGTACTTGAAGAGCAGTTTCAGAAATAGGATGAAGCATGAAGTTTTTGTTCTCAGCTATGGTTTGGCCGTTTTTAACCTTTCTTCCAGAGTTCTTCTCGTCATACGCCTCTTGGATCCGTAACCGAACTTCATTTCATTCAAACCATTTTCAGCAAAGGCGAAATATATTTTGGAGAAATAATTTGACTGTGTAAGGTCTACGCAGGCTCTCACGTGTTGCTTCTCGATTGACTGTACCTCCCACGCCATCTGAAGGCCCTTGCCATGACTTGTGGCAAAAAATGCCATTCTGCGTCAATACCATATCTGTTTGTGACGACTATGGTTTATGAAGGCTTTGCATTCTATATTGGCCAGCGCAACCGTCTGAGAAATAGTAAAGTTCTTTACATTTCCAAAGCTAGATTTCAAGTGTTCAATGAGCATTCTTTGGAAGAGGTGGACTGAGACAACGTCGTGAGTATTTGCATTCTGATATAATCGTGAACGAATCGTGGTTTAATTTGCCATCGTCCGATTTGAAATAGTAAACCCAGGGGTGAATTGTCGCTTGAGAGCGTTCCAATGGACCTTGGGCCATCTGCACGACAAACAAATAGTTCTCTGAGAAGTCTCCAATAATGACAAATTCTCCTCACCGATTTCGTCTTTCTTATTTTCAGAAACTGAGATTGGGCCTTGGCAATGAAGTAGTGTCTCACTAATTTCACCGCGTTCACAGAATTGATTAATGAATTCTTCCAAAGGCAGGAACATGGAGCTCAGTTCAGATCTGTCGGTGGATGTCCACCGTTTAACTGAATTTCATCAATATCCTCTAGTTCATAAGCACTCAGTAGCTCGTTTTGAAGTCTTCAATTGATGGCAACTTTCACAAGTTCTGAAATAACATGCCAGTGTGTGCGGTTACAAACTATGCGTGCTATCACATGATAGCTAGGAAGTTCGGCTATCTTGTGCATTTTGGAACCAAACATCATGAGTTCACATTTTGATGTATCGTATATACACATACACTGTGTGTACCGCCTGAACCGCCAGGCACACATCCGAGGGACGGAGCATGGCGAACTTCGTGAATCCAACTTTCAAGCCAGGCTTCTCTTTGAATTTCTGAAACAGTTCCTTGAGATTGTTTAGTACCAGGCGCTTTTGAATTTTGTCTTTTCCATGTTCATTCCTGACCACCACACAGTCCTTTTTCCGGCATCATTGGCTGACTTCATCACTCGGTAAAATTCGGTTACGGCGAATTTCACTTCGTCAGGCAATATTTTACCCTGTTTGGGATTTGGAGACTAGTCATCTTTCTTTCTCTAATTTTTGGCTTGCACAGCCATTCTTTGAGCAACTGAATTCACCTCTTCCTCTGATGCTCATATTCTAGCAATATTGTCTATACGACTTGCTCTGAACGGCTCGAAAACGATTTTTCTTTCAGGCTTTTGATCACTCTGATGCAGTTTTCATCATTTTGACGCTGATTTTGTGTTTTCTCCGCATGCTTGGTCCAGCAACTAGTTCTAATTTCTTTCGCAGAATCTTCCACTTTACTTCGCTTTTCAGGAACGTACCCTGGTTCCTTTCCGCCTTTCGTTTGTCGAATGGGCTTTCGCCTATCATCGATAACGACTGGTTTAATAGGTCAACTTCTGCTTTTCGCTCAAAAACCTCCTCGTCCTCATCTGTCGAAATAGATTCTGCAATGTTTGATAGTACTTCTGATGATAATTTTGAACTGGTCGAAGATGATCTTTCAATATACTCTGGTGACAACTGAGAAAGTTTTTCTGTACAAAGTGTCATCTTTTTTCACCTTTGAAGAAAATTCATCAAACATTCATTGACACATTGCGAAGATCTTTTCGTTGTTTCGTTTTATGCAGCTGAACGGATCGCAACAGTATTTCGGAACTCCTTCGATTTCAGTTGCCATGCTTACTGCAAAATATGCAAAACTGAGATTAGCCTTTATTAATAATTCGAAGATGGTTATACAAAAATGTACACTTAAAATCAATAGACACAATAGGCAGAATAATTTTTCGCAAAATGCAATATATAATAGTTCAGAGATGATGATTGTCAATTTCAGACATAAAGTCCCCAGCATGACGTCATTGGAACGATGACGGCAAACGTCGCCCAATGTCGAATCAAGAATTAGTGATATGTGACCCGAACAATAAAACCATCATCAACTTAACCATTGAGATCCATTTTAATTATGCTGAGTGTTGGAGTATATGAAGGGTATTCTCACACGAAACAATCGGATCATCGGTTTGGCTGGGGGCGGGGCCCAAGTCAAGGGGCCCAAACTATAACTTTTGAATTACTGTTTCGGAGTGATTTTACTTTACGCGTTCGAAAGATTGCTTTTATGAGCATTTATACCAAGATCATCCAAATCGGACATACAACTGTGATATGGCCACTGAACATTGTGGGTCAACGCGGCGCCAAATTTGGGGGGGCCCTAAAATGGCCCGATGGGCCCCAGGTCTGAAAATTTCACATAATGTTTACCATGGATACAAACACTTGCACAAAAAAGTAGTGAATCTGAGACGGTGTCAAATTTCGCTTGTAACTCTTCTTCTTTTTGCGTGGGGGCTTCCATTCCTTCCTTTTCTTTGATTCTTTCCTCTCCTTTTTCAGTGATCCTTCTTCTTTCTCCTCTGTATTCCTTCTTTCTTTTTTATTTTTGCCTGATTTTTTTTTCCCTTTTCCTGAAAGCCTTCCAGCACTCTTTTTTTCCTCCCTTTGTTTCTTTCTGTTCTCTCTTGATTCTGCTCGTCTCTTTGACTTTTTTGAAAATGTATACCTTGACATGACACACCCCACTACGTATAC
>CM068960.1:87083284-87098962 GCA_035128595.1 Eptatretus atami
TGCTTACGTTTCACTGACATACCCGCCATCCCGCAATCATTCCTAACCCCTACAATGCCAGTTTTGTCTGGAGGAATGGCAGAAGAAAGTGCACATTGCCCAATTATTACCGAGTGAAAGTGAATCGAAGCACTCATAAAACGTCACGCACATTACACTCAATGTTCAGCCCGATACAAAAAAGAGCCACGTTAGCTGCCATATGAGCTGCTGAATGGATGTTATGTTCGAATCTGGGAACCATAGCACACAATTACAGGTCCTATAATCAGTTAATATCGCTAGTATGTTTTATAGATAGTTTCCTTTTCCCTTGTCTCTCGTAATAAAATTTCATCGCGCTTGAGTTTACTTTTATATTAGGATTTCCTATTTGTAACCACCAGCAATGACTGCACACCGACAGCAACGGATTACTCTGGCTCTGCAGAGAACAACAAAACAACCTTTTGCTCCGATTCTCCGCGCTCAGTGGGGACGGTCATGCCCCCACCACCAGATGCGCTGGCAGCGCGCCGAGTGGGGGAGTTCGAGCCGGCGGAGCGCATAAAAAAGGGAGTCAGTCAATCGTCTGGGCTGGTGTCGCCCTCGTCCACGGATCAGAGACTCGAGAATGCCAGTTCCCGAAAGGACCGCAAGGGTTGGGCGCCGTGTTCTCTCTCGCGCGAACGCGAGCTTGAGGGACCCCATCCCCCCGCAAAACCGCAAGGGTCGCTCGCCTGGTCTGGTTCGGCTCCCTCTCGCTGGTGCCCGGGTCGACGCGAAGACCATGCGGTGGACAGTCCGAGATAGACCCTGTCTTCAGCTCATCCTATCCCTCCGAGCGAACTCCAATAAAGCTGTAGCCACCACTTCTTGGGTGTGTCGTATGTGTGTTCGTGGCGCCAGTCAGCTAAGTAGTGAATTGTATAAGTGCTCTTCGGTACATACCTGCATTGCTTTCTTTAATATTCGTTTAACTCTGCCCTTATGTGCTCCACTCATCTCCCATTGTTATAAACATCCCCCATTGTGAAAGTTTCAGCTCGTCGTGTCTATTCCTTCATGGCTTCGCGTGCTGTGTGTTGGAAATTAGCCAGGCCGTTGCCGTTAACGGGATATTTGGGACCGACGGATCTCGGCGATCAAACCGCTTGGATCGCACAACGAACGGGTACGCTAAGCGGCTCGTTTCCGTATGGGAGCCGTCGAGGTAATTTTCTCCTGCAGGTTGGACCACGTGGGTTTTAGAAATTGAATATTGGCAATCGACCCCACCCCACGTGGTCTGTCTATGGCGAACTTCGGTCCAATAAGGGACCCTTACTTTTCCGGAGTTTCCGAAGAAGTACGATCTAAATTCCGGCGCGGCATTGCGACCGACTCTTCTGCTCCATCTGTGTGGGCTCGCGGCCGCCGCCTGGCCCCGCAAATTGGTATATCAGAGAGTGGGGTGCGAACCCATCCACCTCCTGTAAATTTGTAAGTTCGAATTCGCAACATTGGTGTTCAGAGTGCGATTCGGACCCTCGGCTCCGGTTAGAAAATTTACGGTCGGATCAGGGCGTACGGAGCAACCCCCCCCCGTCCCCCAATATTGCGAGCATTTTAAATTTGTTTCCAACACGCGACCAGGTCTAGCCAAGACGAGCTGAGGCAGGTGGGTAGTGGTAGTATGTAGATGAACACATGTCCAGGACACCACGCATGGCAGCGTTGACCATACCCCCACAACCTGACCCAGAGTTCGAATGGGCGCAGTGGGAGCGGCGACAAAGAGCGCCCCTCCCTTCAAATCCCCCCCCCCCCGAATATCCTTGCCGAATCGGCTGCGCAGAGTCCACTGACATGGGTCCAGTTAATGGCAATGTTGGCAGGAATGGAAAGCTGAATGAGGGGCGATTTACAAGCCACGAATGGCAAAAATGGATGAGATAGAGGGCGACATGGATGCAAATATGCAAACACTGCGGGGTGAGATGCAGTGCATGGGGTTGAACCTCCAGGCAGACAAAAGCAATAAGGGCGATTGCGCTGGCGAAACGCGGACAGTGGATTGCAAGATGGCGCACCACGTGGCAGAGGGCCGAACCGACACGGATGTTGCATGTGTCCGCCCCGCGATGGAGCGGGTAAGGTCGGACGAGAACGCCGTCACGGTAATTGGGGAACCGAAAGTGTAGGTGAGACACGAGGGGACGAATGGTAAGAAACAAGAGGTGACGAAGCAAATTAAGGATGAGTGACGGGACAGGAAACAAAGAGACAAAGGAAGAACAACTAATGAACGCGAGCAGGACAACGGGAAATGAAACGGAGACACGGGAATCAGAAGAGGTAGAGATGAAGAAAAAGTAATTGACGACACACACACATAGAGTTAGTGGGGACATGGGGTTGAGTTTGGGAATGTATCGGGACCAGTGCGAGCAGCAGGATAGCCTCTTAAGAAAAAGGAGACGCTATGCTCCCTTTGTGAACAGATCGCCATAGATTGAGTCCGGTCGGAAGCGAGACGTAGAGGGGATGGCTGATTCTAAGGGTACAGCGCAGTTTGGGGGTAAAGAGACCCGGGAGTCTTTGGTAGCGCGAATCCCCAGCGCGATTGTCCGGTGTGTGTGGTAAAGTGTGAGTGGTAACTGTATAGCGTGAGTGATGCTGCGTGCCATGAGTGCGTGCATGAAATTGGTAAATGGACGGAATACAACGGAACGAATGGCGAGCTTTAAGAGGCTGCGTAGGGTTATTTCGGAAACCTGCCGTCCGCGAGACACTCGTACAGGCCCCTTCGGCACATTTCGCGAACAGCTTCACCGCGCGGCGGCTTCGGTGAGGGATTTTCGCACGGGAACTCCGTTTCGAAAGACCGTGCGCAGGACGTTTAAAACGAGTGTCGGCGTGAATTGAACACGGGTTCCCTGGCAGCGCGGTGCGGGAGCATCACGTGCTGCATACCGCGGTGTTCTGTTCGCGGAACGTGCGGAGGCGAGGTTTCCGGATGACGCGTGTGCTGGCCTACGCGGAAACCGCGCAGGCTCGTGCGCGAGTGACGTCACCCGAAAATCTCGTGGACGAATTGCCGGGAAACAGCGCACGTAGTCCTGCGTGAGGAATTCCCCGAGACGCGCTTAGTCTGGATGTGCGGTTAGTCCATGGCTGCACGAACGCCTCGGCACGGGACGTCGGTATCGCCCATAGGGACGAACAGGCGAGCCGTAAACCGCACCATGGCGCTGCAGGAAAAAAAGCCTCTCTTCCAGTACACAGCCGATATGGCATAGGAGCATTAGTTAGGTGAGGGTTAATGCGTGTAGTTAGACGGCTTCATGGACATAGTTCTCATGAAATATGTATGGTTATCTCGCTCTTGACGCAGGAAACAAAAGAGACAAAGGAAGAAACTAATGAACGCGAGGGGACAACGGAAATGAAAACGGAGACACGGGAATCAGAAGAGGTAGAGGATGAAGAAAATAAAGTAATTGACGAACACACACACGTAGAGTTAGTGGGGGACAATGGGGTTGAGTTTGGGGAATGTATCGGGACCCAGTGCGAGCAGCAGGATAGCCTCCTTAAGGAACAAAGGGAGACGCTATGCTCCCTTGAAGCAGATCGCGATGAGATGAGTCCGGTCGAGCCGAACGAGGTAGAGGGGATGGCTGATTCTAACGGGTACACGCGCAGTTTGGGGGGTAAAGAGACCCCGGGAGTGCTTGTGGTAGCGCGAATCCCCAGCGCGATTGTCCCGGTGTGAGTGGTAAACGTGCGTATAGCGTGAGTGAAATGGCGTGCGTGAGTGCATGCATGAAATTGGTAAATGGACGGATACAGACGGGAGACGGGAATGGCGAGTTTAAGAGGCTGCGTAGGGTTATTTCGGGAACCGCGCCGGTCCCGCGAGACACTGCGTACGAGGCCCCTTCGGCATTTCGCGAACAGCCTTCGCGCGCGCGTCTTCGTGGAGGGATTTCGGCACGGGAACGTCCCGCGTTTCGGGAAAGACCGTGGCGCAGACTGTTAAAATGTAGGCGAGTGTCGGGTGAATTCGGAACACGGGGGTTCCCATGTGCGCGCGGGTGCGGGGCATCACGTGCTGCATACCGCGTGTTCTGTTCGCGGAACGTGCGGAGCGGGTTTCCGGGATGATGCGCGCGTGCTGGCCTACGCGGGAAACCGCGCAGGCTCGGTGCGCGAGTGACGTCACCGCGAATCTCGTGGCACGAATGCCGGGGAAACAGCGCACGTAGTCCTGCGTGGGGAATTCCCCGAGAGCGAGCACTTGGTGGGATGTGCAGGGTGAGGTCATGGCTGCACGGAACGGCCATCGGAGGGGACGTCGGTATCGCCCATAGGGACGAACGGGCGAGCCGTAAACCGCCACCATGGCGCTGCAGGAAAAAAAGCCTCTCTTCCAGTACACAGCCCGAATTGGGCATAGGAGCATTAGTTAGTGGGATGGGTTAGCGTTAGTTAGACCGGCTTCATGGGGACATGAGTTATTCCTCATGGAACATATGGAATGGGTTAGTTAGTGGGAATCTAGGATAGATTTAGAAAATGGATTTTGGGGTTTTTCTGGAAGACACAGACAGACATGGAATGTGTAGTGGGGATGTAGCTTAGCTACGTAGATTAAAAGGAACGTGCATTCGTTTAAGGGATGACGAGGGAGCACGAGATAGTTAGGGGAATTTAGTTAGCAGAATGGCAGTGTTGGAGTGTTGGTGTGAGTTGAGAAATGAAAAATATATGGTGAATGAGTATGGGCCAGCGGGCCTGAGTGTGCATGGAGTGAATGTGGAATGCATGGTGCGAATGAATGAGTGGGGGGAGGAGTGAAACCCACCCAAGGGACCCCGGGGTCAGTGTAATGTTAGTTAGTGGGTTAGTTAAATTTACTAAATGGAGGTCGTTTTGTTGTTGGTGTGGAGTGAAGGCACGATACCCATTTGGAGGGGTGCAGTAGTGAAATTGACAGGCTGGGAGCGTGGCTTGGGAAGGTGAGTACTGAGTAGTGGGCACCCCGGGCACCGAAGTAGTCGGCCAGAGTAGGCCAAGGGTCCAAGGGACCGGGATAGTGTAGTGGACACGGGCGACCCGCGGAACGGGACCCGTAGCACCAAAATGCCACGTGGGCATCGGAGGGGGGCAATGCCAGGAAGGGCAACCCCCCGCGTTCATAGGGAGCAGGTAGGCTCGGAGACAGCCTCAGGGCCCGGGGGTGCCATAGTTAGAGTTCGGCAGAGGGGGAATTCCTGCCAAGTGAGCCACGCTGCCCAGCCACGAAATTGTGCGAGGGCACGAAGGAAAATTCGAGGGATAGGCCCAAATTTATAATGGACACCAACACAGGTGACGGGAATCAGGGTTTTTTAGAACCGATAGTTTAAATGACAGGCGTTTTTAAAAGCCCCGGGGGAGTTTAAAGTTAATAAAAAGTAGGATAGTTAGGAGATGTACCCCTTCGCACATCCATCCCTTCGCTCTCAGTAGGCCGCTGGACCCACCTTGGGTTAGATTGCTGATCTCTGGAGGAGGCCATTCTGAGGCTTTGTTGGGCCTCGAGACAGGACGCGTCTCTTCCCTATTCCCCTCCAAAGAGGATTTCAGGGGTTGGGAATAGGTTAGATGGACAGGATAGGTTAGCCGGACAAAGACAATAAAGTGGGTTAGGGAAACGTAATTATAAGAGAAAAAAAAGGGAAATAAATAAAAGGGGCTAAATTTGGTTGTTTGTTGTGTTGCAAATTAAGTGAGTGGGTATGGACAGAGACAGGCAAAGGTGATAGGTTGGGGGGAGACAGTAGGGTAAGTCCGAGCCCGCTTTCGGAGCGGCCGGCACCACCGCACTCCCTCCAGACCAGCACGGAACGAGACCAGAGGCCGGCCAGCTTCACCTGCCGGCCTGTTGTGCTGTATCGCCTGTTCCGCGTTTGCCTTGCCATGCCTCGTTCGCCTGCCTCTGCCATAACCCCATGCCTGCTACCCTATTTGCATTTGCCCTTGTGTTCATCATCCATCACCATGTGCACCAGGATCGTCCAGTATTTGCAAGGACTGCCCTACAGGCAGCCACACCACGGGGACTGCATTGAGCAGCCCGTGCACCGTTTCTTGCATCCAGTTCCATCCAGTTCATTTCAGGGAGGAGCCAGGGACTGCATTGGGCAGCCGGCTACCTCTTCAAATGGCCTGTGGGACAGCATATGGCATGCCGGGTTAGGGTGAGATGCCTCCAGCAGCTGGGGGTAGGAAAGAAAGCAGACTCAAGGGGGACCTTTTGATCAGGCCCTGAGGACGACTGACCTTCACCTGCGGAGCACTCACCCTCACATAACTGTTGACATTGCTATGCCTTTTTCCCACAGATACCAGGTCCTGGGCCATGGTTAGTGTAAAATATTAGATAAGTTAAAAATTGTAAATAAGTTCTTAACCCACCTGAATGTTTGTCATAGCGCCGGCAATGTCATTTAAGTCGTCTGAATGAGTCTGTTAGTTACGCAGCGCATTATTTATTTTCGGGACACGTATTAAAAAAAAAAAATGTCGCACTCAGGGATCCAAAAGTAAAATGTACTAGGGGAAAACTTACACATGCTGGTCACACGAAAATTTGACGACTCGGGACGAGTCTGTAAAAAGGGGAGGGGGTAGTGTTGCGAATCTGGAAGCCATGAACACACAACATACAGGTCCTTTAGATCAGTTATATCGGTAAGTATGTGTTTTATAGATAGTTTCCTTTCCCTTGTCTAATGGGTAAATAAATGTTCATGCGCTGTGAGTTACTTTTGATAATTAGGATTTCCTTTTATTTGTAACACCACCAGCAATGACTGCAACAATGACAGCAACGGATTACTACGGCTCTGCAGAGAACAACAACAACAACCCTCTGCTCCTGGATTCTCCGCTCGCTCAGTGGGGGAGAGGTCATGCCCCCACCCACCGATGCGCTGGGCAGCGCGCTGAGTGGGGGAGGGGTCGAGCCGCGCCGGAGCGCATAAAAAGGGAGTCAGTCAATCGGTCTGGGCTGGTCTTAGTCGTCGTCTTCTTCCTCCTCACGATCGAGAGCTCGAGTGACGCCAGTCCCCGACAAGGACCGCAAGGGTTGGGCGCCGTATCTCTCTCGGCAAATGGCCGAGCTTGAGGGACACCATCCCCCCGCAAGAACCGCAAGGGTCGCTCGCCAGTGTCTGGGTTCGGCTCGCCTCTTGCTGGTGCCCGGGTCGACGCGAAGACCACGTGAGGTGGTCAGGTCCGAGATAGACCCTGGTCTTCAGCTCATCCTATCCCTCCGAGCTGAAGGCCTCAATAAAGGTTGTAGCCACCACTTCTTTGGGTGTGTGCGTATGTGTGTTTGTGGCGCCAGTCAGCTAAGTAGTGAATTGTATAAGTGCTCTTGCTGTACATACCTGCATTGCTTTCTTTAATATTCGGTTTAACTCTGCCCTTATGTGCTCCCCTCATCCCCCCATTGTAAATAAACATCCCCATTTGTGAAATGTTTCAGCTCGTTCGTGTCTATTCCTTCCTTGGCTTCACGTTCTGCGTGTTGGAAAATTAGCCAGGCCGTTGCCATTGTAACGGGATATTTGGGACCGACGGATCTCGGCGATCAAACTGCTCGGATCGCACACGGAACGGGTACGCTAAGCGGCTCGTTCCGTACGGGAGCCGTCGAGGGTGAATTTCCCCGGTAGGTTGGACCACGTGGGTATTTAGGTAAATTGAAATTGGCAATCGACCCCACCCCACGTGGTCTGTCTATTGGTGAACTTCGGTCCAATAAGGGACCCGTACTTTTCCGGAGTTTTCCGAAGAAGTACGATCTAAATTCCGGGTGATCGGTCGAGCCGACTCTACTGCTCCATCTGGTGGTCGTGCTCGCGGCCGACGCCCGGCCCCGCAACAGTTAAACACCGATGGAAAAAGGCGGGTGTCGAGCCTCCGTTGGGCTAACTGCTATCTCACGAGCATGAATATGTCTATCGTAAAGAGAACAAGAAGTGAATACTTCGATATCGCGCGACTGGGGGCAGTAAAAGTCTAGGTTAAGAATGATGAAACAATTTTGCAGTTATAAAATTTAAATGTAGACACGGTGAATTAGCATGCATATGGGAAGAGTTGTGACATTGGACAATTTCTATTTATAGCCCTCAGATCAAAGGGACGTACGCGCCATAAGTGTGACAGAGACGTGACAGAAGACACAGGACAGAATAGCCAATTATATAACAGCGCGATGTCGCCGTGCTGTAAAAAGGAGCTTCCCATAAGAGAGGGAATCTATTCTTTACCCTTCTCAACGCAACACATTTACAATCCCACCAGACATGGGGATGGGTCTATCCTGGAGATGCATTTAGGGAAATAACTGTGAGGACCTCAATCTTTGTATGCATTCGTCGGATCAGATTCTGAAATCCGTAACAATATATTCCTGCTTACCAGCTCCATCACCACAATATAATCCATCACTCAATCATCCATCACAACAGCCTCTTCATCCAAATGAGTCCGACGTTTGCCTCCCTCTCTGTCACTAGCCTCCTGCCACCATCGTTAATCACCTCCCCCTCCCCCCTTCATGTCCTTACTAGCCTCATCCCTGTCAGGAGCCAATTTATATATCATCTTCCTCCTACCATCCACTTCCAACTTGTTGGACACCTCCTCTTCCATATCATTCCTCACCTTATCCACAGTTCTCCTTGCTGCTTTCTTATTCTTTTGCTCTGGGTGTGTGTGTGTGTGTATTGTGTTGTTTTTCTGATGTGTGTGTGTGTGAATGTGTATTCATTGTGTGTGTATTGTGTTGTTGTTCTGAGTATATATGTGTGTATTGTGTTGTTTTTTGATGTGTGTGTTGGTGTGAATGTGTATTCATTGTGTGTGTATTGTGTTGTTGTTCTGAGTATATGTGTGTGTATTGTTTGTTTGTATATTTATCGTGTGTGTATTGTGTTGTTTTTCTGACTGTGTATGTATGTACATTGTACATACTGTATCCTTACTGTAATTCACAGACCAGTGTTTGTGTGTTTGTTGCGCTCCTCCTATACTACAGTTCTGGGTTGATTTAATTCAGATTTGCGACATCGGATCAACATGACCCCAATTAATGTATAGGGGTGTTTTTATCTTTGTCAGTGGGGGAGGAGGGAGAAGGACGGAAATTTTCTATGTAAATGTGTATCGTGAAGCGCCGCCTCCAGGTGGGAGTGGGTATTACAAGTCCTCACCATTTACAGTACAGTATTCCTGTCCCCACGTTTTCCAGTGTTGAGTGAGGTGCTTGGGTATGTTTTTGCTTCGTGCACGTTACCCGGGTTATTCTCTTTTTTGCCTACATAGCTGTCAGTTGCCTACACACCGCCCAAATAAAGGTATGCGTCAGAAAAATGTGTTGCATGCTTGGAACAAGATCACCTGTAGGGCGGGTACTCTGCCGGTATCTAGTGAAGAATGAAAGGCACAGGGATACTCTGAGTGAAGCAACAAATTAAATAAATCCCCCTGGTACTCAGCCCCCAGAGGGCACTTAAAAGTCCAATTTTGAATCGCAGTAATGTTTTTATATCCTGAAATATTTCCAAAAACAGGTAAATATCATTGTAAAGGAACCAATAAAGAACTGCATTGATTAATGTTTAAACGATTTAAAAAAAAATACCACTGAAGTCATGCATCTGGGGAAACTGGGCAAGCGTCCCCAGGTTCACAGGCATACCGGGGTCCGTCGCGTCATCAGATGTATCAAGATCGGTCGCGTCCTCGGGTGTTTCAAGATCGGTCGCGTCCTCGGTGTTCAAGATCGGTCGCGTCCTCGGTGTTTCAAGATCGGTCGCGTCCTCGGGTGTTTCAAGATCGGTCGCGTCCCTGGTGTTTCAAGATCGGTCGCGTCCTCGGGTGTTTCAAGATCGGTCGCGTCCTCGGTGTTCAGGATCGTCGCGTCCTCGGGTGTTTCAAGATCGGTCGCGTCCTCGGGTGTTTCAAGATCGGTCGCGTCCTCGGGTGTTTCAAGATCGGTCGCGTCATCGGGTGTTTCAGATCGGTCGCGTCCTGGGTGTTTCAAGATCGGTCGCGTCCTCGGGTGTATCAAGGATCGGTCGCGTCCTCGGGTGTATCAGGATGGTCGCGTCCTCCGGTGTATCAGGATATCGGTCACGTCCTCGAGTGCGTCACGATCGTCGGCGTCAAAGGGTGTATAATCGTCGGTCGCGTCCTCGGATGTTTCAGGGTCGGTCATGTCCCCAAGCGCGCCGGGGTCCGTCGCTTCTTCAGGCCAACCGGAGTTCGTCTCGTCCTCAGGCCAATCGGGATCCGTCGTTTCCTCGGGCCAACCGGGGTCCGTTGTGGCGCCTTCGGGCCACCCGGGGTCGGTCGCATCCCCAGACCAACCGGGATCCATTACATCTTCCGGCGAATTGAGGACTCTTTCATTTGTTGGTGTGTCGTGGTAAATCGCGTTCACAGGTGTACCCCGGTCCATCGCGTTCACAGGTGTACCCCGGTCCTGCATCATCTCCCCAGGCATATCAGGGTGTTCCATTACGATAACAACAGGCTAAACGTATTAATCCAAAACGCGCTCTGCTCAAAACTAGGCCGCACAGCCTGCAGGCCAGATCTCGCACACGGCGACACTCGCGAACAAAGAACGAGTGCATGTAACGAGCCCTATCTGATAAAAACTATTCCCTTATAGCAAGATAAGGTGGGTTCACCGCAAAAAAAAAGGTCTTCGTATGGCCGCCACTGACCATGAAGCGAACGGCAATGCCCATTTTAAACAGAGCGTACAAGACATGTCATTAACAACAAAGGTGTGTGTGTGTGTTTGATTCGTTACACTGACCATTCCGATCTGTAACAGCCGAATACAAATATTGACCTTACACATTAATATTGATGTGAACCCCAAGAGTGATGAATGTCCGATTTGTACTTGTACAGTGCAACGTTTGAAGGGATATGTGCTGAGAACGGCGTTTTCCATTTCGTCTCGAGACGCTTTTCGTGGCCTGCACAACTCGAGGTTTAAAAGTGTAAAAAAAATATATATAAAAAAAAGCTCAGCGCTTTTAGCGATCTTCTTCTTCTTCTTCTTCTTCTTCTTCTTCTTCTTCTTCAGCGATTTACACAGCTGCACGTGGTGTGCGAAACGTCTGTTTCCGGCGGGTGACGTAATCACGTTACGTTACGCGCGTCCATCTTGCGAGAGAGCGCGCTCGAGGTTCGTCCGGAGGCTGTGGCCTTCCTTTCCCTTTCCCCCAGTATCCTGGTTTCCTCTTACCTCACCGAAACCAACCACAGTAGTCGGCCTCGTTTCAGCCCCGGCCTGGTGCGCCTCAGCGGGATTTTAGCGCCTCGGTAAGGATCTTTTATTGGGAAGCTTCGTGACCCGAGGCCTTTTGTGTGGTGTTTATCTTCTCTCCGTTAAATGTTTCCGTCACCGTCTTCTTTTTCTTTAACGAACACAATTATTCCCTTGGCCCAAGTCTTTCACAAACCGGGGGGCCAAACCTGACGTTCGACGAAGGTTCGGGCAGGGATTTGTAATTTGGTTCAGGGTGTCGGCGATAGCTCGCCTACTCTTCGCCGCGAAGGACACCGTTGGATCTTGAACGACCACCAACTGATGCCGGCACACGGGACGCCCAGTTTAACGTCTATCCGCGGGACGGCACACAACATTATTACCCTTCCTGTATTGTTGTTGCTTATGCAGCCTGTGCCTGCTGGTTGCATCATTGCCGAGAGCGCGCCTGTGGCGCTGATGCAGTGTCCCCTATTTCAAGGAAGCTGTTGCTCAGTTTGCCGACCTCGGAAGGATGACGGGCTAAGTCAACCCACCTAGTGTTATTTTACGGAACGACAGGGGCTCGAACTCGAGAGATCTTAAGACGGCGACCTTAACCGTTAAGGCATCACCAGGGTTATCCTGCCTGTGAAACACCAGGATGACAGTTTATAGCTGGGTCGGGATTTGAACCCAGGCTCGACAGTTTAGAGGTGGGTGTAATGTGTCGGTCACTGTGCTTATTAATATTTACAGAAGTGCTTGATCCCTTCTATTATCAGGTCCGGTTATTGGTGTTTAGTCCTACCATTTGATTGGACTTGCCCAATAAGTACTGTTCGACCATCGTTGTCGTTGATAATGGTAATTTGCTCACCCATCCATCATGCGCCATCATTTCTCTCTCGTAAAAACAACATTCCAGGTGAAAATAAGTCGTTCACTAAAATACTGTGGCTCCATCACATTTGTAATGTTGTAAGGCGTCTCTCAATGCGTATTCATTAGGTCTCTCAACGCGTATTCATTAGGTCTCTCAATGCGTATTCATTAAGGTCTCTCAATGCGTATTCATTAGGTCTCTCAATGCGTATTCATTAGGTCTCTCAATGCGTATTCATTAGGTTCTTCAATGCGTATTCATTAGGTCTCTCAATGCGTATTCATTAGGTCTCTCAACGCGTATTCATTAGGTCTCTCAAATGCGTATTCATTAGGTCTCTTCATGCGTATTCATTAGGTCTCTCAATGCGTATTCATTAGGTCTCTCAATGCGTATTCATTAGGTCTCTCAATCGCGTATTCATTAGGTCTCTCAATGCGTATTCATTAGGTCTCTCAATGCGTATTCATTAGGTCTCTCAACGCGTATTCATTAGGTCTCTCAACGCGTATTCATTAGGTCTCTCAACTGCGTATTCATTAGGTCTCTCAACGCGTATTCATTAGGTCTCTCAACGCGTATTCATTAGGTCTCTCAACGCGTATTCATTAGGTCTCTCAACGCGTATTTCATTAGGTCTCTCAACGCGTATTCATTAGGTCTCTCAAACGCGTATTCATTAGGTCTCTCAATGCGTATTCATTAGGTCTCTCAACCGTATTCATTAGGTCTCTCAATGCGCACACGAGCCGACGCAGCGCAACAAAACCGTCGGCAACAGCTCGGTCAAAGTCTTGGATAAGTGTGTAATGGGCGGCGGTTGACGACCGTTATCAACAAGGTTTTCAGGTGTGCTGGCGATCGTTTTAAAAGTTGAATTTGTTAAACTTTTACCATGACTTGTCGGCAACAGTCGTGCATCGCCATTTGGTGTACGGTCTACGTTGATTGCCGACGTGGCGCATTGTGTTGACCAATTTAGACCAGCTTTCAGTGACTTCCAACATCAAACGGCGAACTTTGAAAAAGGTATTGTGAAAGTTTAATCGTAACCTGATCCTGGACGTGTTTTCTTAGTATTGAGCAAACCTTCAGGAACAATAAAATGGTGTCATTCTGGGTGCACTGTTCTCTATAAACTTGTGCATTGTTGGTTGTTATCTCCATGTGTGCATTGAGAAGGTGAACGTAGCCTTCGGTGCGTGCGTGGCGCAGCGCAACACGCGCTTTGTATACATCATAATATACTGAAACGCAGAAAGAAACTTACCACTTGTGTTTGAAATGTTAATAAAATTGTAACAGTTCAAACTATAATAAAACCAACAATTGCTAATTGAAACATTGGCATTTTATTTATGATGAACGTCAAGTTTTTGACGCAAGATACACCTATCTCATAAGTTTGTTCTAACAGTACAGAACAGCACAGGGCTGCAATGTCAGTCCGGCCTTTCATAGCGTGTGTGGCCACGCATTGTTTGGATACATGGCAGTGCATCGTCGGCGCATACTGCCCTACCAGTCTTTGGATGGATTGCGCTAGGATTCTAGTCCACTCCAGTCCTCAATGTTGAAGGCCATCTGACTTAGGAGACCATCTGGCCTGTCCTGCCTTGCAGTGTGTGACATGCTTGGCCTCCCTGATCGAGGTCATGGTCATCTAGCAGAGTATTGGAGGGTGTCTCGTCCACAGGGCCGATATCGTCTGGTGTGAAACAGCGCAAGGCGACGTGCCACTCACGGTAAGCTCAATCCGCCTTGGACAGTCATGCCTAAGGCACAAACTGCCTGTTGATCGCCATTGACAATCGTGGCATGTTGATTGAAAATGCCCCATTTTGCACTGGCGCTTTTTTAAAGCGCAAATATCAAGACATCACGTGCAAGCTCAATTAAAATTCAATTCCTTACCTCCTTTTGGCTAATCACTGCAGTCAAAACGGCTGTTCAACCAGCTGTGCTATGAAGTGACCATTGAAGGTTACAAGTGACCATTCCGATTGACCGTATTGTCTGACAGTGAGGACACTATTCGTCCACTAATAAGTTCACACATTTACTTAGCACGCAAGTGTTATTTGTTGATATTTGAAGGTTTAAGAAGGTGGTAGTTTCTTTTGTGTTTCAGTATATATATTATATATATAAATATATATATATATATATATATATATATATATATATATAATATATATATATCAGGCCTCTTATATATCCGTCGAAAAAGTAACAGGAGCTGAATTTCAGACAGAAATTTTAAATTCCAACATTATTAGAAAACAGCTTGTCCTTATGTTTCCTCCAGTCTCACACACTTGTCCATCTCTTCTTCCCACGCTTCGATGCACGCCCGGAAGCCTTTCTTCTGGATCCTCCGAGCTCCGTTGTCACGGCCCTTTTGATCGGCCATTCCACGATCCAGGAATCGGGGTTCCCCTTGAGCTGGGGAATAGGAAAAAATAATCACAGGGACTAAGTCTGGCAGAATAACGGGGGTTGCTCACAGAGTTGGACGTTCCTCTCCGCAGAAGTATCGATGGCTCAGGGCACTGTTGAGGCAAGGGCGTTGTCATGTGGAGCACCCAGCGTCTGTTCTAAAAGCTCACAGATCCCTCCTCTTGCCCGGACTGATCTCATGAAGCGGCCAGAGGATCTCTCGTGCACCACGTTATTCGGTTCCTGTTTGAACCCTTAGTGGTAGAAACTCCGAAGTGGACGATGCCCTTGATGTCAAAAAACACAAGAGCATGACCTTGACGCTTCGACTTCGACATCCTTTTGCTTTCTTGCTCTTGGTGATCGCTGGAGCTTTCCCACTGACGACTCTGGCCAGTTTGGTCTCCGGGATCGTATTGGAATATCCACAATTCATTCGCCAGTAAATGACTCTCTCCAGAGCAGGTACTGGATCGGTCTATCCGAGGACTCGATGTTAGGGATGGTCTTGACAGAACAGCATCGGCTCGTTGCTGTTTTCTGGTCCTGTGTGTGTGGATTGCGGCTGGTTGTATCCGTGGTGTCATTGTAGTCTTTCGTGTGGGGTGGAAGGGCGAGTATCCAGATGCTTGGTGGGATTGTGGGTGGATGGGGGCGTTAGACCGAATATGACATACTGATAATAGCCGCACGTACTTGCGCATTGTTCAAGATTTTTAGTGACATGCTCCAAGATGAGTGTCCTTGTTGATGGAAAGGTTCCTCAACAGATGGCATCACACCCGTGAGTCGATCGATCTGCGCGCACCCATCTGTCTTCACACAGCTCGATGATTGTCCGCCGTTCTGCACTCGTTGAAGGTCTTCCAGACGGTGGATCGTTCTTCAACCTCTTCGCTGTCCCTCTTGAAACCTCTTGTGCCTCATTCAAATGCAAGTGCTACGTGACATTGTTTTTTCCCCGTAAGACTGGCTGCAACTATTACGAATGGATTCGGAAGGTGATTTTGCCAAGCTTGGCAACGTAAATTTCAGATTGGCCATCTGCTCACGACTCATAGCA
>CM068960.1:87099962-87166572 GCA_035128595.1 Eptatretus atami
GGGCATCGTGTTGAGATGTTGAGTCGTGGAGAGATTCACTTAACCTTGGCAGTGATATTCATGTCTCTGCTGACTGGAGCTTGAGGCAATTCGATGTCTGGATCGGCCCTGGGAGTCATGGATTACACTGGATAATGGGGTGTGGCGTGCCGGTACCTGTGCGGAAGACGAAAGTCGAGTCTTCACGTCCTTGGTGTTCCGTCTTGCTCTATGGATGTGAGACTTGCGACTCTCACCAAGGATTCATGAGACGGAGGACTTAATTCTTTTGGTACAGGTCTTCTTCGGAGAAATCCTTGCTATCGCTGTCGGACTTTGTTCCAACGAGCGGTTGCTGAGAGAGACTCAAATGGAGATTGTTACCTGCATAGTCCGTGAGCTTCAGATGCGGCTGTATGGACATGTGGCTTGTTTTTTCTGACGCTGATCCCTTGCTCACCAGATTCTCTTCAGCGAGGGAGTCTCGTGGAGTGGATGAGGCCAAATGGGCGCCGACCACTGCCTCGTGGTGCAAGCAAGGTTGTCGGCATCTCAAAGAGACTGGGATGGACCTTGCATCTGCCTGGGGGATGGCCAGATGAGGCCCCTGGGTACCGGTCGGAACGTGGACGCAAGCGATGCGTCTGCTCTGCGCATGCTCCCAACCTGACCTGACCCTGAAACAGAAAAGACAAATCTGATCTAGGAACATTTCTACAACAGAAGTTTATCTACAGGCAGGCGAGGAAAGGTTGTGGCACAATTAATTTGAGTTCATTGTTGTGTGTAAAGAGGTAGGAAGAAAGTGTGTACGACAATAAAAACACATACAACCAAAACCGATGAAGAAAGAGTTAATGAGAAGAAAAGGGAGAGGAATTCGGCTTACGTTTCACAATACCTTTGCACGATTGACCGACCGTGCCACAGCTAACATTTTGGGGGAATGCTCCCGCTGGAACGATCCCCCTTACAGCTGGTCGTCTCTCTGGCTTGGCTATTCCACAGACAGGGGCGCAGACCGGACAGGCGTGAAGGGGAACTTTGGGGTTGGAGCCAGCAGCGATGGGTGGAGTAAATGGCGGAGTCAGGAAAGCAAGTGGCGGATTGGTCAGCAGCAGGCGTGTGGGTGGAGTCAGTATGGCGAGTTGGTTGAAGAAGGCGGGAGTCAGGCAGGCGCATGCAAGAGGATCCCAGGCCAGATAGAGCAGGACAAGCAGACAGGAACGATAGCAGGGAACTTGAACCAGCAGGACTGGGAACGCGAGCATGAAAGATACCCCAGCGGCCCCGCGACCCGTCCTTTTATATACCCTGTGGTCGGGCCAGGGGCAACGACCCAAGCGATGTGTCGTCACCCGCGAATCGAGGCCTCTGACTGCGGCTCGGCCAGCATACGGTCCAGCCGTGATATGGCCGGAAGCCGGCTCCACTTACATCCAGCAAGACGATTCCAGCTGTGAACGTCTTGCTCCGAACACCATGAACATGAATTGCCCTGCACAAACTCTCTCGGTCGTGGCCCGGCGGTCGCGCGAGAACGAGTCAATGTGCTGCTTGTCCGTTATGCCATGCGGCCCGAGCAATCCGGGGCCGTACAGGCACTCCTCTTGCTATTGGTCGGTAGCCTCGCGGGGCGGTAGGGACGAGAAGATGTCTGCCAGCTGCGGGAAGACCACCCGTGGCTGTGTGTTAAGTGAAGACCTATTGGTAAGATGTATTGTTAAACCCATGCGCAACCGAACAAGATGTGTTCTATTCTGCCCCGCTCTGGTGTACGATAATAAATTATCACGGGGCTGCGCGTGGGGATCCGCCCGCCACTTCGAGATGTGGTTATTTATCAAAGGTGGCGGTGTGCGCGGTGCCAGCACTTGATCGATGTGTTCAGGGAATTGAGGGAAAGATTGGGATATAATTATTAGTATGTACTGTGGGTTGGGTTGAAAAAGAGTATTAGTATAGTATTCGATTTAGACTTGATTGAAAAAGAGAGGATACATATGATATACATGGAGATTTGGGTATGAAAAAGAACGCGCCGTGTATGTACTTACGGTGGGGTGTTTCCCGGTTGTTGTTGTTCCTATATTCCCCCAGGCACGGGCATTCCTGCAGCGCATGTTGTTGATGCTTGTGCTAACTTTGCTGAAGACTCATTCCTCAAGGCCCAGTTACACCTTTGACGTTTTAGCCAGCCAATGCAACGCTATCAAAATGTATGTAAAACGCTGGCTTACGCTTAATTTTGATGTTTTTTTTTAAAGATTCGGACGTATTCATAATGAGTTCGGTCGTATGCATACATATTGGTAACGGACACAGACGTTTCGTTGTCTTATAGATACTTATACCCAACGAATTGTTAGCCTCGTTTGTCGGCGTTCACAACCTATGCCCAATGGATAGTCTAACTTTGACATTAGCGCGCTTGCACGTATCCGCCGTAAGACACGTTGCGTAGCCTATTAAAAGGTTGCCACACCAATGATTCAATCATAACCGCCGGAGAAATGGGAGAGTGTCAACATCGCAGCCACACCTTTGGCGATCTTGCCAAGCGTATGCCGACCCTTTTTGAAAAATGCGTCTTAAAACGCTGGCACGTCGAATACGTTATGGGTAAGTTTGGAAACACTTAGAGATGCTGAAAAAACACTCCATACGTCGTAGTACGCTGGCTTTATCGTTGTACTTTTGCGGTGTCCTCAATTCTTAGCATGCTTGAAATTTTACCCGACTTATGCCAGCGTATGACTCACAAGTCCGCTACGCTGGCCAAGTTGTAGGCACGTTATGCGATCGTTTGACACACGTCGACACACGTTTACTTGTAAGTTAATCATAAGTCGAAAAACACGTCGAGTTAATAGTTTAGTGTCAGTGTTCCAGATCCCTGTTTTTTTTTTTTTTCTTCGGTATGATGTATGTGACACGTCGATTTCGAAGTGCGGTTATAAAAATAATATAATAATAGGCATTGCCGCTCAACGATTTAATACGAACCGCACTAGAAATCGAGTGTCAATATCACCGTCATACCGAGAAAAAAAACCAAAAACAAAAACCAGGGAGTCTGGAACCACTGACGCTAACCATTTACCTTTGACGTCTGTTATCGACTTACTGAGTAAGTTACAAGAGTAACTGTCTGGACGTGTGTCAACGATCGCGTTAACGTGCCTACAACACGTACTCATAGCGTTAGAAATTAAGTTTCGCGGCTACGGCTAACATTTACCTCGACGTGGTTTCGACTTATGATTAACTTACAAGTAACGTGTGTTGTCGACGTGTGTCAACGATCGCATTAACGTGCCTACATACATATGGCCAGCGTACGGAACTTGTGAGTCATACGCTGGCATAAGTCGCTAAAATTTCAAGCGCATGCTAAAATTTGAGGACACCGCCACAAGTACAACGCATGAAAGCCAGCTACTGACGACGTATGGCAAATGTTTTTCAGCTGTGCTCTCAATGTTTCACAAACTTACCATAACTATTTGACGTTGTACAGCGTTTTAGACTAATTTCAAAATCGGCATAAGCTGGCGAACGTCAAGGTGTGACGTGGCCTTCATGCAAGGGGCGTAGGCTGCGGCTTTTACAGGCAACCGTTGCTGTGATTTAATCTCTAGGAATAAGAGAAAAATCTGATAGTGAAGTGCTACAGTGCCAGAGAGATTAAATCAGGATTCCCGAACGATAAGATCCACACAACGCACTTGATCCCGTTTGTCCCATTAGACATGAAGAAGGGTTTACTCTGTACGGTATATTAATATGAAACGAACTGTGTTGTGACCCTGTATGTTGGATGCCATTGCCTTGGTGAGGCGATGCAAGTTTCCAGAACCGCAACAGTTATGTATGTATATATATATATATATATAATTATATATATATATTTATTTTATTTTTGTGGTTTTGGAAACTTACCCAGGCGAGAGCATACAAATGGACATTGTAGGCTGACGCTGAGGATTAGTTATTAGCCCCTTTTGGATTTTAGTTCCGTACAATGAGGACTACGGATTTGGTCTCGATTTCCTGTGTGCGCCGACTGTCTGTAACCATATCGCGGACATGTATTGACCGATTTTATTTATTTGCACCAAAGACAACACATTGATAGTTATAACCATATGGTACGTTCATTTAATTTTCGACATCAGATCCAGATGGCCGACTGTGCCGTTTTAGTTGTTGAAAAAACCGTGTCGAAACACATCTTCAACCATTTCTCGACAGCATTTACCGATCATTCTTTCAAACCTTGCCGCCACACAGATCATGAATGTTGATGGCTTACATTTGCACATCATTTTTTTTTTGGAAATCACATCCAAGATGGCTGACTGGGTGTCAATTTTGTTACTTAAATGTGTCCCCAATATTTCTCAGACTTGAAATTGGTCCGTTCAAGCTTGGCACAAGCACAAGTACTGATTGGTATGCATGTAGCCCCTCAACTTAATTTTTTGGTGATTCTGTTCAGAGATGGCCGCACTAGTAGACTGGCGTTCATTTTAATTGTACATAAATGGTAGCCCTTTAACTCCATGCAGAAAAATTACTAAAAACAACGGCGGGCTATGACATTTTGTCTTTTAAAAAAAATTTTTTGTATACTTTTTCTTAGGTCTGTCCTTGCCCCTTGTCCTCTTGTTAAAGTTTTCGGTTGCCATTACGTTGTTAGTTCGTGTTTTGACCAGTGTGATTGTCTTCCCTCCCGCCAAAAATGTACCAAATTTTGTTCACGGCATTAAAAAAAATTAGGGTTTAGAGGGGTTTATGGGAGGAGTTTACACGAGAGTTGTCCCCCCTCCCCCCTCAAGAAGTATTTGCTTTCTTCTCAAGAAACGACGCATACAATTCTGATGGAAACGACTACAACCTTCATCCACCCTTGATTGTACCAAAGATTTTTTCATCGGAATTAAAAAAAGTCGCATTTAAGGGGTGTACGTGGGCGAGGGGAGGGGATGCCCCCCAAAAACAGAATTGCATGGCTGAAGCTTCCTTCCGTATTCATGGAAATCCGTGTTTATTGAAACGAACCCATCTGGGAGTTCCAATGTTCGTCATTCAGAAGGACATGCCGCTGATTGTAGGGAATTGAGGTTCTATTCCGATATGCCGATTCGTTTCTGTGAACCCATTTCATCGGAGTGTGTGAAATGTTGAATGCCAATAAGCATCATTGACCTCCATTATGTGAAATTAGTCCCACTGGTAGTTTTATTATGAGCTGTTTTTGTAGGAAGTACTAGATACAAAAGCTTATACAGCGTGTTATCGTGGTTAGATGTCGCGGCAGGCAGGACGTGTTTATCGTGGTTAGATGTCCGTCTCTGTGACGGGCTCTGAACAAGGATATCTTTGGTGTTAGGTTCAAGTAGAGTCCACTGCTGCAGCCTTGATCAAGCAGTCATCTGCCTCGCCTTTGACAGTGTCAGCCTGTGTGCATCTGGTGTTGTGTTATCACGCCTTTTCCTCGCCGGCAGATTCGTCTGTTTTGGTTATTCACGTTGGAAATGGGCATTTATATTTGTTTCACCAATGTGGTGCTGTCCCTCGGATGCCACGTAACACGCGCTCCATCTGGTCAGCATTCTTTTGTGGAGAAAGATCCTGCAGTGTCGTTCGTGAGAGTCTTGAGCTTTCGCGGCACATGGCAAAATTCCAAAATTCTTGCTTCACCAGCAGAGGGCTGCTGACTGCAGAGGGCATCATCAGCACAGCCATGCCCTAAGCCAGGGGTTCCAATACCCAGGGTCAGACCCAAAACTGAAACCCCCCCTCAAAATTCAGTTTTTGAGGGGGGAGGGTTCATGTCAAAAGCATTTTTCTACTGACAATTTTTATCATAGTACACTAGGGCGTACAGTATCATTTGGGTGCGAGTGCCAAAATGTGATTTCAAATTTTTTTTGGGTTTTCATGGACAAAAAAGTTTGGAGACCACTGCCCTCAGCCAAATTGATGTTACCCCACAGCTTTGTGCTACAAATTGAATGATGAAGAGGATTATAAAAGACCTGTTTGGCTTGAAGTGTTTATGTGTAATCTCAATTATTATTCTGTGCATCTCAGCCAAACTAAAATGTGATTTGATAGGGTTTGTCTTCTGTTGGTGTAACCTTTGAGGTTGAAGGGTGATATGTACACTTAACACTTTGACGAATTTATTTATTGATTGTGGAAGTCGAGCATTTTTTACAATGATGCTCTCTCACTCTTGCCTCTTTCAATGAAATGTCAGGCCTGGCCAGTCATTTGGTGAAATACTTGGCCAAAAGCAAAGCTGACCACATAATAAGGTAAGAATAATCGTGGCTGTTATTATACGACCACTACAACTCCCACCACCACTTCTCTGTGGTGTCGGCTGTGTTTTTGGCCCACTTGTCACGAACCAGATGGCAGGCTTGACAAACATTGACTAAAGTGGGCAAGTGGCAAGAATGTCATTTGTTCAGGGTGCCAATGATAACTCGCCTACTCTTCACAAAAAACATGTCTTCTTTAACGTCCACCTACGACGAGTGCTGACAGACAGGTTCCCTCCAGCTTGCCATCCTTCCAATAGACGGTACACACACTGATTCTTCGCCCTGCATGTGAAACGCCCGGGTGACAGTTTATAGCTGAGTTGAGATTCAGACCCAGGCAAGACAACTGAGGCAAGAGTTCATACCTCTGTTATCCTGCTAGCCTGTTGCACTTGTATTGGCTTTTCATTTGCTGGGTTGTTTTTTCAACTCTGTCATCAGGGCTTTGTTTCTGTAAACGTTATATTTTTACGCAAGTCATGTTGGGTTTGGCCTTGCTGCCACATCACCAGATAAATTGTGATAAATAATTGACCAAATTTTAACCCACATTGATTGTTTATTTGCATAGTGTGCTGTTGTACTTTGTTCGACCATTTGATAAAGTACCATTGCTTAGGCATTGCACAGGCCCAACTGTAATTTGGGTTTTTTTGTTTTATTTCCATCATCATTGTGCATCAACTTGTATTTTTTTTTTTTTTTTCTTCTCTTTCCTTGAACTGTAAAAGGATACAGTATTTCTGTAAAGTTTGCTTTAGCACATTGCAATTGTCTCCTAAATTGACAATGGCTGTAGTTTTTTTTTTTTTGTCTTTATTTGTGCCATGATTTACAGACGTGCTAGGGATGGATTCTGCACCAGGCCTGCCCATAACTCTTTCATCAAAGCTCCCAAACCAGAAGTATGCCGATCAAAATGTGGAGTGCTTTCTCGAATGGACGTGCATAAACTGAAGTCTCATCTCTCCAGTGTTTATCCAAGCCACCCGGTATGTGACTGCATAACCAACGCATTAAATGGTTTGGTTAATTAGAAAATGATTGGACATTTGTTTAGTCAACATAGTTTCTTAAATATTTCAGAATTATTGGTGTATATACAACTAGGCTTTATGAAAATGCTTTCTCTTAGTGTAGGTTATGTCAATGTGAATACAGGGAGTCTCGGCTTACAAACAGGTTGTGTTCCGAACAATCATCCTTAAGTCGGATGTTCATAAGTGCGAACTCCATTTCCAATGGAGTCTGTGGTTCGGTTCAACAACCAAGTCAATAAAGCCTATTTAACACATATTATAAAATAATTAAGCTGAAATTTTGTACATTTGCAATAAATGACAGTAAATAATACCCCATCATCCCCTCGAACTGAAAGAAATCCAATTAATAAAACATTCTGTAAAATAAAGTACAGTAAAATTCTTGTCATGTCCTTGATAATTAATTGTTCCAATCATCGAACGATTTAAGTCTAATGAACGACCGATTTGGGAGTGAGCTTCACCTTCATCAGAACACTTTATAACATCCAGTTTCATCTCCAATGTCAAGGTTCTGTGTTTCTCCGTTGCAGGAACATCACTGAAATGTTTATCAGCCATGATTTTGGCTCATCACTAAAACGGTAAAATACGTGACACTAAATGCAAAAATGTGCGGAATTTTTTTTATTAGCTGTGAACAATACAGTACTGTACAGTACACTGGGTGCTGTAGACCATGCGGTGCTCAGACTTTACATCTCACAGATGAAAGATTGACGCTGCGCCCAATCAATGAGTCCCAATTTGCTCTGCCTACAATTGGTTCGTAAGTACGAGCGAACATTCATATCTCGGACATTAAAAAATATCTTACGGGGGTTGGCTTGTAAGTCGGGGACTCCCCTGTACTTTATAATATCAGGTGTAACTGGAATGGCACTCGATAGAGGCACATAACCTCCATCAGGCTGAATAGTTTACATATTGTATTCCACTGAAAGGCCGGAACTAGATCTCGACCTGAACCGAAATCGAATCGGCTTGTTCTTGTCACGTAACCAACTCCTCCACCTTCGTTTTTGTCATAACTTGTCCACTACGTTTAGAAACATCATGCCATATATAGTTATTGGCTCTCCCTCTCCCTCTCCCTCTCTCTGGTGGAGAATCACTTACAATATTAAAACATTCTCAGATCCGCATTTGGATCTTCTCCAGAACCGGATATATTTATCCTTGTCACACACCCAATCTGTCCACCAAGTTTCATTTGAATCCATCCATAACTTTTTGAGATATTGTGCCATACTGTATAGTTTTTGGCCCTATCTCTCAATAGAAAATCACTCAAAAAGTTTTAGTATCCATATCCAAATTCAGATGTTAACCAAAAGCTTGCAATTTTGTCCTCCTCACACACCCAACCTCTCCACCAAATATCGTCATAATCCGTCCACAACTTTTTGAGACATCCTGTTCACGGACAGGCAGACAGGGGTGAAAAGTGAAAACATAACCTCCGTCCATCTTAGGTGGCGGAGGTAATAATTGTTTCTGTATTGATATGCTTAACTTTTGTCTAGTTTTTTTTTTGTGAACTAAAAAACTTCTGGCAATTATGTTTGGATGGGGAAAATTTCATTTTGGAAAAGTATTTGAATATTAGAGAAATCAAAACATATTGTGGTAGAAAAGGAAAGTGAGAGTGAAGTCGATGGCATGCCATCGTAAATCCCCACGCTTCCCACCTAAAGTAAAGTTGAAAGATGGCAAAAAGATCCACCAGGTATGACCTGATATGAAATTTTGAGTTAAATTTTTTTTCTTCTTCCCATTTTGCCCCTGTTTCCCTCAGTCCCTATCCCTGGGACATGAACCAGGGATCAAATCTAAAAAGTCGTTGCATTTTTCATGCACTACATCTTTCATATAAAATATTTCATTTTTTAAATGTGCCCGGAATTGCATTTTTTTTGGCATTTCACCTTTTGACCCTGCCAGAGTTGGCAGGGCCGAAAGTTTTATTGATCTTGCACCTTCGTGCCATGTTGTGTTCATAACTACCAACTTTGGTGAATTTCTGCCCAACCGTTTAGGAGATAGTGATGAATGAACGGACGGACGTAGAGACAGACAGACAGACAGACAGACCTGATTACAAATCCCCCCCACCTTTTTTTTTCTTCAAAAAACGTGGGGACAATGAGGTTGCGAGAATGGAGAGGGAGGGGTAATATGTGGGCTTATTGGAAAGGGAGGAGGAGTGGGGGTGTCAAAAAACAAAATATTCTGGTTTGTGGATGACCTCTATTGAAGTTTTATTGATTTATTTATTGCTTTATACTTTGTCTTTGGCCAACACCACCCTTTCTTGTGCCATCATAGTCCACTAAAGAACAACGACTGATCTACTCTGGCCGCCTTCTGTCCGATGGTCAACAGCTTAAGGATGTTCTGAGGAAGGTGAGACATGGCCAGTATTTTCTGTCAAATTATTTCGTAAACATGGTATTGTGACCACTGGCATAAGTGATATTCTGGTTAAGAACAAAGCATTTCAATTTTGAAGGCAATATCTTGTTGTTTCTTCGATGTTTGATTCTTGTGTTAGGTAGAAATAAGTCGGGCAATGTCTGGTTTTTTGTTTTATTTTGTTTTTGGACGTACAGCATGATGAGTTCCACACAGTGCACCTTGTATGCCCATCTCCTAGCCCTCCGACCTCTCCCCAGCCTGCAGCATCCCCATCAGGGCAGAGCACCTCACTCGGAGGCTATCAGGTAGATAATCATGGTGTTTGCGGTGAGCTTTTGGGGTCTATTTTGAATGTGCTGCAGTTGTGCATTTCGCAGTGTCTGCACTTTGGAAAAATTGCTGTGTTAAGGAGAATTTTGTGACCTTACATTTTAAATAGTTCTCCTTTGTGTCCTTCTGTCATTTTGATTTTATTTTCTGATACTGGTCGTTCCTCTGCAGAGCACGGATGTTACAGTCTCTTCAACCCAGCAAATGCCTTCCACTTTGCACAGTTCCACTCCCTGGCTTGATGGCCTGACGGAGAGACGGGCGCTGTACCAGATGCCTGTATCCACCAACCGTTCAGGGTGAGGCAGTGTCGAGAAAGAATGGTGTTAACAAACCGTTGTTTTGAAAATGTTGTGGAATTAATGGAATGTGAAAGTTGTGCATTAAGGAAGCAGAATGTTATTGAAATTTTTTTTGTTGTTTGTTTGGTTGCTTGTTTGTTTCTGATATTTAATGAATACTTCTCATATGGTGATTTTTGTCACCCCTTTCCTGCTACCTAGATAGCTTAAGTTATTTATTTGTTTGTTTGTTTGTTTATTTATTTATTTTTATGGCCATTTTAAATTGCGCTTTTTCTCTCATTACATATGTGGAGTACAACTTGGAGCGCCTTTTTGCAATATACTTTTCACAGTTCTTCCAAAGTTTTAACAGTCATGTAAAAAGTGCTATTTTTCAGATACCCCCTCTCCTGAAGTAGTACGGTACTCGTTAACATTTAACCTCTGTTAATTTTGACATGTTCAAACTAAGCGTTCTCAGCATGTTGACCCGACTAAAGTCTCGTATGATCAGCACATCGTTATTATTTTTAAGACCCCAATTGGTGCAAGTAGGCAATTGCAATTCAGTACAATATATATATATATATATATATATATATATATATATATATATTATATTATATACTGTACTGAATTGCAATTGCCTACTTGCAATATATATAATATATATATATATATATATATATATATATATATATATATATATATACGAGGTGTGTTCAAAAAGTATCCAACCATAATTTTTCGTGCGTAAACAAATGAATCTAGGGAGGCGTGGTTTGGTGCACGTATGTAGGCGATCCTAATTTGTATGCGTGAATATTTTCCGCCCTGCAGAAGCTGTCAGTCGCCGACAGACCGCCGATGAGTGAGGAAGTGTAAGTGAGCGCCGTCGGATTTTCGTTTTTGACAAAATGATGGAAAAACTTGAACAACGCTACTGCATCAAATTTTGTGTAAAGCTTGGCGATTCCCAAGTGGAAACGATCCGCAAGATTCAACGGCCTTTTGGGACGAAGCAATGGGCACACACACAGATAAAAGAGTGGTACAACCGCTTCAAAGATGTCGCACATCAGTGGAAAGTGAAGCACGTTCTGGTAGGCCCTCAACATCCCGAAATGAGATCGTCATTGACCAAGTGAGGACCCTGCTGATGCAGGTCGTCGAATCACGATCAGAGAACTTGCAGACGAGGCGGGGTCAGCATTGGATCCGTTCATTCCATTGTGACTGAGGATTTGGGCTTAAGGAGAATCTAGCGAAGTTCGTGCCAAAGCTGCTAACGATCGAGCAGAAGCAACTCCGTTTGGAGATCGCACAGGACATGCTGGAGATGAACAGTGATCCCAACTTCTTCAACACAGTGGTACTGGCGATGAGACCACAGGGATCCGTCATTTTGTCAAAAATGAAAATCCGACGGCGCTCACTTACACTTCCTCACTCATCGGCGGTCTGTCGGCGACTGACAGCTTCTGCAGGCGGAAAAATATTCACGCATACGAATTAGGATCGCCTACATACGTGCACCAAACCACGCCTCCCTAGCTTCATTTGTTTACGCACGAAAAATTAAGGTTGGATACTTTTTGAACACACCTCGTGTATATATATATATATATATATTATATATATAATAATATAATATATATATATTATCCACGGATTCGGGGTTTGAGGCTTGCCAAGAGGGGAAGCACTCGGGTCCCTCCCGAACACCCAGTCTTGAGGCCGCCGGGCAACATGACTCTGCGCACCAGCAGGTTGCCGAGGCAAACCTGGAATGCCGATTGGCACGGCCAATCCAGGCAGGGTTACACTACTTCTCGTGATAACTTATCTGTGGACAGCTGGTCAATTAGGGTCACGTGCCTTCAGCGCACACTCGGATTACTCACTGCTGAGCGTTATAGTGAGTGTGCAGTGGCTAACAAAGCAAATTATTGGGGTAGAACTTCCCGTCTAACTATACTTGTGGACTGTGTCGGACCAATAAAGGAAAAGACAATTGGGACAGATTGGAAATAACAAACAATTATTACAAACACACAAGCAAGCAATCACTTGAAAACAATTATTTATCAGCAAGTAAGCAAAAAAGGCACAAAAGAGCAGATTTAACCAGAACACGTATTCTTATTCAATCTTACTTACACAAAAGACTTGGCCATCATTCACTCAGGAGAGAAGAATAAAACAAGAACTTAAAAAGACAATAAAAGCAATGTATGGAGAAGAGAAAAGCAGTCTTTTCTTTTCTTCCTCCTCACATAGCCCAAATATACAAGAGAATGCTGAGGAAAATGGATGGGGAAGATGGACAGTGGCGATGTGCGATGGGGGACACAGCCATATCCCTGAGGTGCCCAGACCCAGTAGGCGAGTCCTCTCTGGTGTCCCAGATATGCGACATGCCTTCCACTGCCTCAGCTTTTTCCTCCTCAGGCCTCCGTCAATGAAGTGCCGTGTTCACCCTCCTCTTCCTTCGTGGCTGACAGGATTGAGACCACAGGACGATGCTCATGGAAGGAATGCTCTTTTTCCACAGAAGCTTGACACCAACTGCTTGTGAAACCTTTCTGTCTTCACCCTCACATGCTTTTTTCCCCCTTCTCTCACAAGCCTTCTGTGTCTCTGAGCCTTCTGCTCACGACCTCTTTTCGTCCCTGAGCCTGTGCTCACAAGCTCTTTTGTTCTGGCTCGTGAGATCCTTCTCCATCCGCTTATGCCTTTTCTTTTTCACATCGCTCTTTTTTTTTTCCTTCTCTCGTGAGTCTTCTCAGTCTCTCATTGTTCTGCATCCGCGTGGGGGGTGGGGTGTCCACGACACGGTTTGTGGAAAATGCCACATCATTCTGAGGAAATGCTTGATGCAGCCCTCACCCCTCCCTTCACGCGCCCAAGGCCGAGACGGAAGCCCTCGCCCCCTCCCTCACGCGCAAGTCCTGCACTGTACCATGCCTGCAAGAAGCGTCGCACCTAGTGCCACGAACATGCACGTACGTGAGAAAGGAGCAAAAATGGAGAGGGATTCCGCCGGACCGAGGGTTGATCGAACGGCAGTGGTGTTGAAGGTAAGACTGATGGGGTGAAGGAGGGATTGTCAAAAGGATGTTTGTGAAGGGGAAGATTAGTTGGTGGATTGAGAAAGGCAGAGGAGGTGTGGGGTGGTGGGGGACAGACCTCGGGTATGAAGGAGGAATGACTGAAAGTAATGGAGTGGAATGGGGGGGGGGGAGATGCTATATCTGGGAAAATACAACCTAGCCAACACATGCCTACCGAACAACCCCAAAAAGGGACCAAAGACTAATGAATAACTAATCCTCGGGTCACCTACGTGCCATGTTAGCTTTCCCCTGGGGTAAGTTTTCCAAAACCATAACGAAAAAAAAAACATATATATATATTGTTGTGGTTTCCCACCCGTCGGCGTGCGGGCGACCGCTTCTAGCCAATGGCGCCGCTCTCGCCCACCGAACGGACAAACCTAGTCGCAGCTTTCGGAACGCCGAAATCCAGCTACGGATGTATCTTTAATCACACCACAGCCTTGTCAATACTCTACCCGCGCTACAGGGTCCGATCGCCGAATGGTGAATTTACCTAATTAATCGCGCGGGCAGACTACCGAGAGATTGTACCCAACGGGGCCTGCTTGGAAACGAGCCGCTTAGGCAGCTCGCTCCGTTTTATGATAACCGAGCGGGGTATTATCGCGAAGCCCCGTTGACCCGATTCTTTTCGGCTATAAAAAAGCCAGCTATATTCCGAACTTAATTATGGCAGTTCAATGGAGGAAAGGACGCAACGAACGGGTGAACATTTAAACCATGACATTATTTCACACCGTAAGCAGTCATGCAGTCATGTATGCAACCAATGCAATCATGCAGTCATGTATACAACCAATGCACGTATGCAATCATGCAGTCATGTATGCAACCAATGCACTTATGGGACAAAACACGAGCAAGAAAGCCTACAGCCGTTCTATATAATTTTATTTACATGCACTTAACAGCTCTACTTAGACATGGCGCCACAACGTTCATACAAGAAAACCCGGAAAGAAAAGGGCAAGAACTGGGCCTCGTGGGCCTTTAATAGTCACGGAGCTGTGAAGACCGCAGGCTCCGAGAGGCCGCGCTGGTTACCTGCCACCTGTGGCGACTCGCTGGGCCTCCTCGACGTCCCGTCCACACGGCAGCTGGCGTAACCGCGGCTCAGCCCAGGCCTCGTCGTGCGGCCCGGTCGATCAGCCTAGCGAAGGCCTCAGAGAAACAAACGGCCTTTGCTCTTTCAGAGTTGATGCTCTCTTAAGAGCCCGCCCGTTCCTCAGCGTCGTGTGGACTGTCCCGGGGCCGTGATCACCTCGGACCGTTTGCCGCTGGTTGGCGACTCCTCCTCGGCCTCTCTCCAGCGACCCACTGTTCGGCACAGCACGGAACGGCAGGCCGCGCTCCTAGCTCCAGTCTCCTCCGCTCTCTCCAGCTCCTCACGACTGCAGATTCCAGACTGCCCAGCTCCAGGTGCTCCACACAACTGCGTGCTGGCGTCTCCGCGCCCTTATATTGATCCGTGAGGCGAGGTTGTGATCTCGATCTCTCACCTCTGACCCCCCCCCCCCCCCGCTGGCTCTGCCCTTTTGATCTTTTGATCCGAATTGTCGCAAGCTCGGAGAGAGCGGACGTGGGTGAAATCATCGACCCTCGCCCAACGAAGGAGTCCCCGCGTCTGGTGGCAGAGGTGTTTGTTCGTTGGAACTCGCCGTGGCTGGCGCAAAGATGGCGGCGTTTGCGGAGATGAAGGTGAGGCGATGTTTGTTGTGGCGTAGGTGGTGAGGGATGTCGTGGTGGTGAAGGTGGTTGTTGTGAAGGCAGTGTGGAGAAGGCGGTTGTGGAGAAGGTTGTGTGTGAAGGCGGTTGTGGAGAAGTGGCTGTGGTTGTTGAGATGCGGTTGGTGGTAGAGGTGGTTATTGTGAACGGTTGGTCCAAAATAAAGATAGCAAAAGAAACAGGCTAACTGAAGATTCACAGCCTGCACACGAATAATTGCCCATTAAACATCGGTGGGAAATCTATCTGAACACAGACTTATCGACATAATGATCTCTGGATACCTTTATGGTGTCCTGTGAATTTCCACAACCGTAACAATATGATATATATATAACAAGAAATGAACAGGATAGAACCATCATAAATATATGTGGAAAACTTATGGGCCCAGACCGGGAATCAAACTCGGGTCCTTCTGGCAAACCATACCAGTGCTCTCCCATTTGAGCTATCTGGGCGACCCACTGGCTGAGCAAAGCAATTCCAACATACATACGTGTGTGTGTGTGTGGTGTGTGTGTGTGTTATATATATTGTTACGAATTCTGGCCCGCCTGGCGTGCGATCGCACGTACCTCTAATGGCAGCGCGTCGCCTAGGGTGAATAGGGTGATCGCCGAATGTCGAATAACCCGCGCGGGTAACCTACCGAGGGTTGCACCACACCACACCGCAGGTCGGCTTAGGACACGAACCGCTTAAGCGGTTCGTTCCGTGCTACAGGAATAACCGAGCGGTGTTATCGCCGACCTCGACGGTTCCGATCTTCTTTACTCGGTGTTCAAAACCCACTACTCATTCCACAATGCAAGATGGCACTTTCAATGTGGTGAAAGGAGGACGCGACGAACGGGATACATTTCACACAAGGACAATTTATTATAACAAGCACATATATACAGTCATGCAATATACAGGCGACAAGCAAACAGAAAGCAATACCACCGACTATAATTTACAGGCACTTACACAGGTCTACTTATAGGGACACGGCGCCACAGCAGTCATACAAAAGCAAAGAAAAACCCTCTCATAGGCAAGGGGTAGACGGGGTTCGTAAACCTTTATGCCGTGGCCCGTGGGTGACCGAATAGGCCCCTCGAGACCGTGCTGGTTACTTGCCCCCCTCGAGGGGCGACGGTCGGCGAGCCCTCTCCGGCACTCTCCTCTCGTGCGCGCCTCGACCCGGGACCACTGCTCGCAACCCTCACGGCTTTGGCGCCCAGAGGGAGAGACGAGCCTTCGACGATCCAGAGCCCACTTCGACGATCCAGAGCCCGACGAGTCCAAACACGACGTCCAGAGCCCGACGATCCAAGCCAAAGAGTCCAAACACGACGTCCAGACCCGACGATTCCAAACACGACGTCCAGAGCCGACGATCCAGAGCCGAAGAGTCCAAACACGACGTCCAGACCCCGACGAGTCCAAACACGACGATCCAGAGCCCGAAGAGTCCAAACACGACGTCCAGACAGAGAGAAGAATTCAACAGGATGATCCAGGCAGGAGAGAGAGGAAGAATCCAACACGATGATCCAGGCAGAGAGAGAGGAAGAATCCAACACGATGATCCAGGCAGGAGAGAGGAAGAATCCAACACGATGATCCAGGCAGGGAGAGAGAAGAATCCAACACGATGATCCAGGCAGGAAGAGGAAGAATCCAACACGATGATCCAGGCAGGAGAGAGAGGAGCTCAAACACGACGTCCACCAAGAGAGCGAGCCCACGCGCGGTCCGCCCTATATAGCGCGGGGCTCCCCCCTTCGCTCCACCCCCTTTTGGCTCCGCCTCTCCTCTAGCCCTTTCGAGAAGCTCCTCGAAAAGGGGCGTCCCTCCTCACGGCCACTCACACCCGTATCCACCAATCGCCAGCGAGCTCTCGCGGCCCCTCCCGTCAGCCCGGCGCCGCAAAAAAGGCGGGAAAACTCGCGCGCCGTTGTAGGCCTTTCACGGGGCCTTCGTTTGAAGTCTTCGACGGTCCAAAATAACGATAGAACAGGAAAACGGCTATCTCAGAGTCGCAGCCTGATGAATCACACGAATTCCCTTTAAACACGGTGGGGAACTATCTGCACATAACTTAGCGTCATAACTGATCTAAGGACCTTTATGGTATGTGCGAATTTCCACAGCCGTAACAAATATATATATATATATATATATTATATATATATACATATACATATACACATACACATACCACTCTCTTTCCCCCACTGCTTCCGGGGCACTCACTGCCAACCATAGGAGCAGCTTTGGCCTGCTCTCAAGAGGTCTATAATTGTCTCATAAATTAATTTATGAAATGTCTATGATTTTCCACATTATATTATATGGCTCCATCCTGTTCATTTCTATTATTATTACTACGCCCCCTGTGGTGTTAAATAGCAGACATCGATGTGTCCCCCCACAGAGGGAAGACCCTCTCGAGAGCAGGCGCAAGCTGCTCCTATGTTTGGCAGTGAGTGCTCCGGAAGCAGTGGAAGAACGAGAGTGGAACTTTTATATATGTGGAGGAATTCGCGTTGCTCAGCCGGTGGTCGCCCAGATAGCTCAGATGGCAGAGCACTGGAATGGTTTGCAGAGGAGCTGAGTTTGATTCCCGTCTGGGCCCACAATTTTTCCACATATATTATGTTTGATATAATATATTATTTTATTTGATATATATATATATATAATATATATATATATATATATATATAATACACATACATACATATATAAATAAAGAAGCACCCACAATCTCTCACCTGTGAATGGAGGGAAGAGCTAAGCAACTAAACCCAGGTGACCCCTCCCCTCCCACATTGACCAATGATATATAAATAATTGACCCCTCCCACACTCCTTGAGCCGAAGAAGCTGCATAAAGCACCCAAGAAGACCTATGCAAGGTAAGCACTATGCTGTTTTGAACCCTTCCCAGAGTTCACAACTATAAAGACGTTCACACATAGTGCACACATGAGAATCCCAATGCTACACACCCTCAGCTACCGGCCGGTTTCATCGCTTATGGCGAATCGTCAGCAATAGTGCAGGACAGCAATGCATACCAATGAGGCTCCCAATCATGTACATGTGCAAACTCAAAAGCTGTCAATATATAAATAAAGAAAGACTGTATATATATACAGTATATATATATATATACTTATAATAACAAGACCATGACGGATAGAACCATCATAAATATATGTGGAATGAAGGGAATCTCTCACATCTCTCACCAGTGAATGAAGGGAATAGCCAATCTGCTCTCACCTAATCAACTAATCCCAGGTGGCTAGGATTCTATAAACAATTGACCCCTCCCACACTCCTCGAGCCGAAGACGCTGCATAAAGCAACCCCAAAAGACCTACACAAAGTAAGCGCTTTGCTGTTTCCACGATATATAAACCAGGATACCCCAGATATGTTGAGATATGTAACCCCAGAGAGTGAGGTGGCCGAGGATCGCCAGATAAGGGATATCATTAAATAAGGCCATTAATTATCTTCAAAAGGGGCGTTTTAATTAACCCAGAGGGAGTGCTTATCCATCGTGTCTCCCAGATCTGTGTCTATATTTTCGGAGGTTTCGTGTTTCGTGAGGTGCTTTACAGGGAATCAAACCAAATCTGGTGAAAAATGGACGTTTTAAAATAAAGTTGTAATGTTTGCGCGGACCGTGAACCGATGTATCACGTGATGCGTGCACAGACAAGCAGGCAACTTGGCGGATTATCTGCAATGTTTATTTCACGGGTGCTTAAACTTTGCATTGTCTCCAGTGTAGTTCTGCGTTAAACAGTAACTCTTTTATGGATAAATAGTGGGGCAACTTAGCATAACAATTGTGCATTTTGTGAGGAAAGCACCAAATTTGGCACACTAGTAGCCTATCATATTATGAACAGATTTGGATATTGGGCCATCTCAAAATTTTTGATGGCAGTGGAAAATGGCTGCCACAGCCATCAGCGGCTGAATTTGAGATGGCCCAATATCCAAATCTGTTCATAATATGATAGGCTACTAGTGTGCCAAATTTGGTGCTTTCCTCACAAAATGCACAATTGTTATGCTATATTTAGCTAAGTTGCCCCACTAAAGTCATTATTTGAGCGAATTCATTTCATTTCTTTAACTGCTGTGGGCACAGTGAAGACTGGTTTTAAAGTTAAAGGGTTTCTATATGGTATGCAGCCACAACTTTGCCAGCCATTCCTTATCAACCATTTAATTGGAGTCCCTGCTTGAGTGCTTAAGCCATTTGTGGAGCACACTTCATTCGATAGCAGTGCCGTTCATGTCCTGATCGGGATGTACAGTCGGCATTTGCTACAATGTTGAGGTACATCATTTACAAAGGTTATATGGTTTGTCTTTGTGAGTTTTAAAGCAAAATATATTTGATAACACCCGATTTCCGAACCATTTGCCGTATTAATGTGTTTTCTAAATTGCAGAGCCAAATTTTTTCCACCTGTTACATGACAATTGGCAGCTGTTTATGAAGATTAATGTTTATGCACATCTCCCTGAAATGTCTGTAATGCAACATTGTTTTTTGAAATTTCCCCAAAACAAGGGTGAAAAAGCTACTCAAGGTTTTTGGGTTGTATACAGTATATACTGTCATCAGTTGTCACAATGTCTCTGGACGTGTCTGGGCGGTGTTTGTCTCTGGACGTGGCTGGCCGGTGTTTGTCTCTGGACCTGTCCGGCCGGTGTTTGTCTCTGGACGTGTCCGGGCGGTGTTTGTCTCTGGACGGAATTCGTCTCCAGACATGTCCTGGCATTGTTTATGTCAGGACAGAGTTTGTCTCTGGACGTTGTTTTCCTCCGGACGCGTCCGAGCCGTGTTCGTCTCCAGGTCGTTTGGCTCCGAACGCGTCCATACGGTGTTTATGTCTGTACAGGAGTTTGTCTCCAGACATGTCCAGGCGGTGTTTGTCGCCAGGCAGTATTTATAGTATTGTTACGAATTTGGAATTCGATTGCACACAACATACAGGTTCCTTTAGTCAGCTATGTCGATAAGGTGCTGTTCCTAGATAGCTCACCTTTCCATTGTTTAAATGTTCAGAAATCGATTAGATGCGCTGCGGATCGATTAGTTAGGGACAAAACAATGGAGACGTCCCTCCCCTCTTCTGCGAAGAGGAAGAAGACCCTGTCGTCCCGTGATTCATGATGTCAACAACTCCTCCCACCCGTGGTTGAGCGGGGGATGGATCACGAGGGCATGAGTCACGCCGGGTGCGGGGGAGGGGCGGAGAAGGATAAACAGGAGATCTTTTCTTTGTTCGGGTGGTTCAGTAGAGCTTCGGCTCGAGCTGCTAAGAGGATAAGGAAGAGATCCTCTAGTTGGTTCGTGTTGCGAGTTGAGAAGTAGGAGAGGCCTTGTGAAGGCTTTCTGCTGCGTAGTTCAGCAGACCTACGGGTCCTGTTTGGCTTGGGTTAGGGTTGAGGCCTTCGGAAGCTTTTTGCTTCTGCAGAGGAGTTGTTCAGCAGAGCTTTGGGTCCTGCTTGACTGGTTAGGGTTGGAGGCTTTTGAAAGCTTTTTGCTTCAAGCTGCCTTGTTTGGAAGAGAGTTGAGCTGGTTACTCGGCTCGAGCTGCGAGTGGTGGCTTCTTCTTCGTGGTTCGTGGAGTTCTTTGTTTCCGTTTGGTTCCCGGCTTGGTGCGACTCATCGACCTCTTCTTGGAGGTGGTTCTAGGGGGAAGCGGCGCATCGACGGGAAGGATCGGCGCCTCGTCTCACCAGCACGTGTTGAGAAGCGCGGGAGGTTCGCGGGAGCTCGGGAAGGATCGTGGCTCACGGCGATTGGTCCAGCTCGCTCTCGCTGGAGCCCGGGTCCGAACAACTTGAAGACCACACGAGGTGGAAGGTTCGAGTAAGTTCTGGGTTTCAGCTCACCTGTCCTCGCGCTGGAGCTTGTTATTAAAGGCCTCTGCCACCATTACTTGGGTGTGTGTGTGTGCGTACGTGTGTCCGTGGCCCGTCTAATAAGTAGGAAACTGTTAAGTGCTTCGTGTGCTGTAAATGTTTGCATCGCATTTCGTAAAGTCGGTATAGTTCTGCTCTTACGTGCTTCCCTAGTTCCCCATTATTATTAATAAATACCCCGATTGTTAAATTTTTCAGCTCGTCGCGTCGATTCTTTCATTGACTGAGCATTTCGTGTGTTGGGAGTTGAAAGCGTTGGTTTGCCGTAAAAGGGGGACATTTGGACCGACGGTTCTCGGCGATTAAGCCGCTCGGAATCGCGCACGGGACAGGCTCGCCTCGGCGGTTTGTTCCATACGAGTTCGTCGAGGGTGGAATACCCGGTAGTTGATCACGTGGGTATTTAGGTACATTGAAGATTGGCAATCGACCCTACCCCACGTGATCTGCCCATTGGCGTATTTCGGTTCTTGTACAAGGACCGCTCGCTCGGACTTATCCAGGCGGCGATCTATATTCCGGGCGATCGGTCGGCCGACTCGACTTGCGGAACTGTTCAGAGCGGTCGGTTCGCGGCCGACCCCAGCCCGTAACAGTATGACCAGTAGAAATAGATTTTGGACATGTTATAAAGGTCTAGTTTTCCAAAACCATAACGATAGCCTCAGCATGAATACGAGAATCGTGCTGCCGTCTTTATGCTTCGAAGGAAAGCCAGCCGTAAAGCCCTGTTCTTACAGGCCATCTCCTAGCTACATTCTTTCTCGACCGCGTGCGTTCCTCACACTGCACTCATCCAACCAAGCCAACAACCTCCTCGCTTCTCTATCTCTCCTAACGTCACACCGAACAACCGTTCCACCTCCGAGGCGTGGCCTGCTCGAACTAAACCTGGGAAGCTATGCCTCCACCTGCTCGGCACGCCTGCTTGTTCCTCCTCATGGTTTTGGTTATAAAGACAGAGGGAAAAGTCACAGAGGGCCGATTACATACTGGGGAAGCTTATTCTTAAACCGTAGCTAATTAACATGACACCACCCCCTCGTGTGGTGACACGTAACACTTCAGCTCACAGGTTCCCTACTTGATCACATTGAGTTGCCTTCCACACGTCCACGGACCAAGCAACTCCATACAATGCTATATTCCCGATTAAATTCTTCCATCTACCTCCACAACCGTAACAATATTATAGATTGCAATATACTTCTTCTTCTTCTTCTTCTTCTTCTTCTTTCGGCTGCTCCCGTTAGGGGTCACCACAGCGGATCATCCGTATGATCCGCATAGTGATTTGGCACAGGTTTTACGCCGGATGCCCTTCCTGACGCAACCCTGGTCGCCTCTTACGACACAGGGATAAGGATTGGGTTTCGCCATGATTCCAGGCTGCCCTCCACCCTCTCATAGCACGGCCCAGCGCAGAGCTCCCATCCTCAAGCGATCCTCCAACCCAAGCTTCCGAGTAGCCGGATTACAGGTGCATGCCACTACGCCCGGTATAGATAGATTGCAATATACATTATACTTTATTCATCATTAGTATGAAAGCACATGCACATCGAAAAGTACATACTATTAGAACGTGTGTACGTCTATAAAATACATACGATTGGAACGTCAATTTATAGAATATAACCGAAAAGGTTTGTTTGTCCGCTGTATTAACATAAACCGACGTCATCAATGCATCGCCTACACACCACACAAAACAAGTCCTGGCGAGGGTCTAAGATCTCTGATTTAATTGGTCTTTCTAGTTTGTTATGTAAGCATGCTCTTTGTTCTCTGCTTTTTATTTTTTTGTTTTTGCTTTTTTTTGTATGCTTGTCTTTTTGATTATTCCCAAAAAGCCAAAATGTGTTCATGTATGCAATGAATTTTACACCTGACACCACTCCTCTGACAACTTTCATCCTTAATCCCCTTGAACCATAGGCTGATGGTCCAGCCAGCTGTTACCTTTCCAACCTACCACATGTACATGATGTGGCTTCAGCAATTCTATGCCCAACAGTATTATGCGATTTAGTAAGTACTTCTTTTTTTCTCTTCTTGCTGCATGTGCTTGCATACAAGCCACTGGGGTGGGTGGTCATGTTCTTTGCATTTGTAAAATGGTATTTGCTCAAACATCAAGCGGTTTGATATGCAACATCTGCAAGAAAATGTGAAAGCAGAGCTAGTTTATAGTGGGTGACAAAGATGCAGCACCAGAAATGTAATTGGTTTTATTATTATTATTATTATTGTTGTTATTATTGTTATTATTTTTGCATACAGAGCCTCAGCTCATGGAGGCGTGACAACACAGAACAAAATGAACTGTAGAAAAGGGTTATTTTAATCTGTTTGGATTTGAATAAATGAAAACTATGTAGGAAAAAAAACAATTTCTTTCTTCTTTTCATTTCATCCTAAGCCAAGCAGCGGCCAACCCTTCGCCAACTTCGTTGCCCATGACCCCTGCACTATCAGAACCCCTCTCAGCAAATGCAGCCAACCAACCCATGGCTCCTGAACCAAATAACGCTCGTGCCGGAAATCGCAACGTGGTAATGAACGCACAAGGTGGACCCGCTGAGGATGAGGATGACCTGAACCGTGATTGGCTTGACTGGGTCTTTACAGCATCACGTGCTACCGTGCTGCTCAGCATTTTTTACTTCTATTCCTCTGTCGGGCGCTTCCTCATGGTCTCTGGCGCATTGCTGTTACTCTACATGTAAGTGTGTTTCCTTGCAAGTTTTATGGCATGTGGTACATTTGACTGATGTATTAGACATTGGCTGATAGACATTTTACTGTGGTTGCCATTCAAAGGCCCAAGAGAGCGATTGAGTTTAAAATGGAATGTATTTTGCATGCAGGCATGGCTTGCTGTTATGATACGTGTGTGTGTGTGTACACGGACTAGTACACCCACTCTATGGGAGTGATAGGAAAGTTCATGTTATTATCATCCCTGGGGTATTTGAAGATTACAGTAGATCTAGGCTCATATCAGTTAGTCTGTGGTGGACATGATGAGCATAGAATGCCTCAAGGATGTCGGGATTCCTTTATTTCAGTTAAGGTTTATTTCAGTTAAGTGTTAAACAGCAGTTGTGACTGTTTAAAAAGGTAACCATAAGTGTTTATGGTTTATGTTTTTACCTCTTGGAGGTTTGCCCCACAATCAGCTATTTATATACGTGAAGGAGGATTAAAAAAAATAAACCCTTGGGGAGAGGGGATATTATCAGTAGTAATATTGTTTTGTAATAACAATCATATTATGCTATTGTCATTCGTGTTGTTAATACTTTTGTTATTAGAAGCGGCCTTGGAAGAACGCCACGATTAGCTATCTTAACATGAACATGTACCTTAACATGGATTTTGTGCAAGGTGGAAACCCCTTTTGGGGAGGGGGGGCGGAATTATGTCGCCACAACCTCCATCGTGTGACCCTTCATCCTCCTGTCAAGTTTGGTTGAGATTGGATAAATAAGGACTGAATATATCGTGGTCAAAAACAGACAGACAGAACCGACACCAAATTGTGTATTTTAGTATGATAAAAAGGTAGAATAATCCTTTTTAGGTTTTTTTTATTTTTTTTTGAGAATTAAAATTAGACACTTTCCCATGGGTCTTTTACCAAACTGAAGCTCTTAAAATGTTGAAATTACTGAAGCTGTGGGTTTGTTGTATCAGTCATGACAAAATGTGTACTGTAGGTATGAAAATTGTTTTAAAATTAGGTTATTGAAATATAGGAAAATTGTATAAGGATCATTACTTGAGGGTGATTTACATGATAGCATTCTGCACATTGAAACGAAGGATGGCGTTTAGGCCTGTCACATTTGCTCTACGGCGAGGATACGGCGGCCGTACGCCCTCTGAATTGACAGAAACGTGCGGCGGCCGCAGAGTTTCTGCGGTGGCCTCAGGGTGGCCCTACGCCGTTTGGCTATCTTTTACAGGCCGTAGGGGTCGCCATGGAATTATAACGCGGAGTTATAACTTTTTCATTTCTACGTTGGCCGTAGCAATTCGACATTCCGTAGTTGTGACGTAGTTGTGTTCCACGTCGACCGTACATAGGGCGTACGGTGGGCTTGCATATTCGTGCGGCTGCCGTAGTCTCTTATCAATGAAAAATGAATTTTGCCCTAAAAACCGAATACATTTTAAAAAACCGAACACAACGTAGCGTTCAGGTTTGTTCACGTGTCTCCCCCACCTGTTCGACGCGCATCGTCGCGCTTTGTTCATTCAGTTCATCGTGGAAGTCCTCGTGAAAGCATCTCTCGTGTGTCGATCGCTACTTTACCTCGTGTTTTCACCTTGATTTGTGTTATTTTATTTTATTTTTTTTACTCATCTTGTGTTTTAATTAATAACAAAAAAGCAATCCGATCACGTGGTGTGACGGACTGTCGGGCAGGATTTATTTTCACAGAAAAACCGTGTTGTAATTTGGAATATCAATGATTACCTCAGCCCGATGCGTTTGATGAAAGTGATTGTGGTTCTGGGGGCATCATGTTTGATGAGCTGCCCTGGGGGCAGCGCTCGCAGAGTGCGCGAGCGATCGGAGCCCAGGCCGGAGCTCGAGCCTGTGTGGACTTTTGGATTGGTGATTGTACCAGTTTACATACAATACACCGCCACGAAGGTCATTTACTCATCTTATTTTACCTTAAACATGGGGAATTTCAGTTGAAAGTGTCTTGAAGTGGTTTTCTTGGGTCCAGGAACAGATTAATTCACTCCATTATTTCTTATTGGGAAAATAGTTTGGGAATCGAAACTTTTTGCGATCCGAACAGCCTCCTGGAACGAATTCAATTCGGATGCTGGGGGCACCACGTACTGGTATATTCCGAACTGTTATATTTTTATTTCAGTAAAAAAGAACTGGTATATATATACCCACTCGTTCCGTCCGTCTGGCCGCACGTTCGCCTTAGGGCCCCCTGCGGTCGCCTTGCGGGCACCTTGAGGCTACCTTGCGTCTGCCTTGAAAATTCTATGGCAGCCGCAGGGACGCCCTAAGGTCACCGTGCGACATCAAATCAAAGACCGTACGGCACCACCACGTTTTCGGTCTCCACAATTTCTAAATACGCTGTGCGGCTCCCCGAAAAATAAAAACATGTGACTGCTACATTGTGTGACCGTGGAAATACTGCGGCCGCCGTATAATTGCTAGTGGCCGTAGATTTTGGCGACCCCACGGCCGCCGTGGCAAATGTGAATTAGACCTTAATCAGCAATGTGTCAAGCAAGACTTGAAGTAGTAAATCATTTTTTAGCAGCGGCAACATCGTCCAGAAAGAAAAAGTGATATTTTGCTGCACCCTGCACACTCCCTATGCCAGCCAGATGCTTTTGTGGATTACAGGAAATGGTTAGATGTTGGTCCAATTAAATGGAACATGTCTGTCAATCCTGGAAAATCTCAGTCTTACCCCCGTTGTTCCAAAATAATCATCAAAGAAACCCGTGTATCAATTTCCATGGTTAGATACTGTAAAAGGGTCAGACTCTTGAACTTCTAGGCTTCACAATCAAACATAACCTCTCTCGGTCTGACCACCTAGTAAAGCTGGCCACCAAAGATAGCCAGCCACAAACTTGTCATCCTCAATCGTTCACACCAAAGCTAGCCAGCCACAGGCTGGGCATCCATCATTGTTCCCACCAAAGCTAGCCAACCACAGACTCGACATCCACCATCGTTCCCATCAAAGCTAGCCAGCCGCAGATTGGGCATCCACCATCGTTCCCACCATAGCTAGCCAGCCACAGATTGGGCATCCTCCATCATTCCCACCAAAGCTAGCCAGCTGCAAACTGGGCATCCACTATTGTTCCCACCAAAGCTAGCCAGCCACACGATTGGGCATCCTCCATCATTCCCACCAAAGCTAGCCAGCACAGACTGGGCATCCACCATGGTTTTCCACCAAAGCCAAACCAGCCGCAGTCTGGGCATCCACCATTGTTCCCACCAAAGCCAGCCAGCCGCAGACTGGGCATCCACCATTGTTCCCACCAAAGCGAGCCAGCCGCAGACTCTGCATCCTCCATCGTTCCAACCGAAGCTAGCCAGCCGTAGACTGGGTATTGTTCGTCTTCCACCAAAGTAGCCAGCCACAGACTGGGCATCCACCATTGTTCCCACCAAAGCCAGCCAGCCGCAGACTGGGCATCCACCATTGTTCCCACCAAAGCGAGCCAGCCGCAGACTCTGCATCCTCCATCGTTCCAACCGAAGCTAGCCAGCCGTAGACTGGGTATTGTTCGTCATTCCCACCAAAGCTAGCCAGCCGCAGACTGGGCATCCACCATTGTTCCCACCAAAGCGAGCCAGCCGCAGACTCGGCTTCCTCCATCGTTCCAACCGAAGCTAGTCAGCCGTAGACTGGGTATTGTTCGTCATTCCAACTAAAGCTAACCAGCCGCAGACTGGGCATCCTCCAATGTTCCAAGTCTTTCTTGAAAAATCGGAACTATTCGGTCTGCAAGGCCTTTGTCCAGAACTCGATGAAGTACATTTGTCACATATGAGCTGGGAACCCCAGCATCACACCTTCAGCTTTCATTTATGTCATTTTTTGTGAAGAGAGGGTGAGAATGTGATCCACAACTTGATAGCAAGGTGTAGCCTTATATGTAATGTATATATTGTGTGTAAGGCATGAGAAGGACAAGTAACTTTATCCACGTCACAGCCTAACTGGGCTCGCCTAAGTGTATGGGACCTGATTTTGCTACAGCGCTTTGAGGAAAACATTGCTAATGCCTTCTGCCTTTATAAAATTCCTACCACCTTGTTATGAGGATTGATGAGTGTATTGTAATAAGTATTCTCGTATGTTATTTCTCTAAGTGGAAAGAAAACAGGCTTGAGAGTTTTTCTTTGTAGATGGACTTTTTCGGTAAAGAGCAGGTATTCGTGGACAACAATTAGGATGTGATTTTATGAACCTGAATTGATTGGAAACTCATTGTTTGCTTTGATCTTTCTGCACATGGGTTTGCTTATCTTTTATTTAGCTCAGGACCTTATTGTCTGGGGTTTTATTATCCATCTTGCAGGTACCAGGGAGGACTTTTCCCCTTTCAGCGTGTACGGGGTGTAGGAAGAGGAGCGGAGGAGAACATTGTGGACGAGCAACAAGAGCTTCGTGAGATGGTATGCATTTGACAGTTTTACCAGAGAGTTGGTGTCAGCCACCCAATGCTCGCCTGTTTATACATTTATCGTTTTAAAAAGACTAGTCTAATAATATTTTTTATAAAGCATTGCAGTGAAGTCTGATCCAAATAATTTTAAAGCAATATATGTATTTGTATATTGTAATCAGTAAAAAATAGTGGTAGATAAAAACATTAGAAAGGAAATAACTTGCACCAAAAACTTTAACATTTTCACGCTCACGCCGGGGATATCGCTATAGCTCTCTGTTCTTCGAACAGGCGAGCTAAAAATGATTTAGGTTGCAGGGAAGATGAGAACTTGCTAACATTGCTCCTCATCACCTCTGCCACCGAAGGTGGACAAGTGATTCTTCACCATTGAGTGATGGGGCCAAAAACGATAAATAGTACAGCACGATATCTCAAAAAGTTATGGACGGACTTGGGCAAAACTTGGTGGACAGGTTGGGTGTGTGACAAGAACCAATTGATACATTTTGGTTCAGGTCTGGATGCAGATCTGGCCTATCAGTGGGATACAAAACGTAAATTGTTCATTCTGGTGGAGGTATACGCTCTACCGAGGGCCGTTCTCGTTCTTCTTGCAGTCCATGGAATTTTTAGCATTAGTTTCCAACACCACATTTAAAAACTGTCAATCTTCTTCCTTTCTTTCTTTTTCATGGTCCACGACTCACATCCTTCCATTGCAACTGGAACTACCAGAGCATTCCCAAGCCTCCTCTTGGTTTGTTTTGTCACATCACATTGTCACATTGCTGTTCTCCCCAATGCTAACTGTCTAATTTATCCTTCACATTCTCCACTCATTCTTAGAACCCATAAAGATAAAAAAATTCCATTATTTCCATGTATCTTCATCTAAATATAATGTATCTTGATATCTTCATCCAAACTTTTTGCTTCAAAGTAGAACAACCACACAAAGAAAATGGCAATAGTGCTGATTTATGTTTGCATAGTTTGAAGTAGACAGATATGAATCATTTGTTTTAACGAGAATGTACTTGGGGGAGGAGCTGACTTGTGGTGTTGTTTCTCCTCAAAGAAGTCACATGGTTGTTTTGTGAATTGATGTACTATACCAAAATTTTTAGTAGTGAACCAAGTCTCTCACATGCATGTTCCAACGATGTGGAGATTGCAAATGTTTTTCCATCCTATTTATTCTCTTGTTTTGACTTGTAGTTTTAGTTTCTGATGCAGTATTATAATTTGTTGTTTTGCATATTAATGTTTGATGTTACGATAAATGGCTGCTGACTTCAAGATTGAAAACTGCTTGGGCGCTTTTCCTCAAACTTTACATCGGTTTTTTTTTTGTATACCATGTCGAGGCTCATGTAAAGAGCTAATACATCAAATGTATAACGAGGGTGGGAGAGGGAAACACAAATGGTGGGGAACAGACAATAGGAGATCTGTGTAAGGTAGAGGGATTGGGCAGGGTACACGAGGTAAACAAGATTGTACTATACAGGGACTTTCAGGAAGGAAAACCGTAAATTTGAAGGAGGTGGGTTTGGGGTGGATTAACGGGGGGGGTAGTAAACATCAAGATTCTGGATGGGGGAAGATATGAGATGGTGGTGAACAACTGTTTGAAGACCTGGAGGGAGGAGTGGGATTGAAGAGAATGTGGGAGTTTGTTCCAAGGTGGGGAAAAAGAGGAATGAAAGAGTGAAGGTGAGTAGTGATTCTTGATTTTGGCAGTCTCGGCAGAAGGGGGTTTTTGGCGGACCTTGAGCACTCTGAGGAAGTATAGAGGGGACAGATCACAGAGCAGAGGGGGCAAGGCCAGAGAGGAGACTGTAGAAGACAGACCACTGACCTGCCTCCGGTGAGAGTGAGAGACCCAAAGACTCAGCTTCATTGCGGGAGATACCAATGATCCTAAAAGCCTTGGTTTCCACAGCGTGAAGTTGAGCTAGGTGTGAGGCAGGAGTACCTCCCCAGAGGGGGGAGCAGTACTCCATCCGACTGCGGATGAAAGCTTAGCAAGTGGTTCGAAGCTCAAGTGTGCCAAGGAAGGATTTTGCATGACGTAGCATGCCCAGTCGGTGACTGGCTTTGGAGGCCAGCTTTGAGATGTGGCTTTCCCAGGAAAGATAGTGGCAGATAATGAGGCCCAAAAGCTTGAATTATAGGACTTCTTCAAGGGGATTGTTGAGAAATTATATTGAGGGGGGGGAGGTGGGTTCCAGATGGACCTTTCAGAGAGACATGGTGAGGGTGTGAGATTTGTCAGGATTGAAAGACATATTCCAAGTGTTTGACCAGCTTGTGATTTTATCCAGTTCTACAGAGAGTGAAGAGGCTGCTGCCTGCCGATCAGAGGGATGAGAGATGGTACAGCAGAGGGTGGAGTCATCAGAAAAGTGATAGAGGATTTTCCACAGTCGGAGAGATCATTGATGAAAACCAGAAAAAGCACAGGGCCAAGAACACTGCCTTGAACTCCAGCCTGGACAGGAAGAGGGGATGAGAGAATTCCATTAAGAGATACGCGTTGACTGGGACAGAAGAGGAAGTCTGTGAGCCATGAGTGGAGATTGCCTTGGATACCATCGGAAGAGAATTTGGTGAGCAGTGTGGGATGCCAGACCATATCGAAAGCTTGCGAGATGTCTAGGGAGATGTCTCTGATCTCAAGTTTCGCATTTAGGACCTCCATCCATTGTTGGGAAAGCAGAAGCAGCATGTTCGGTGTTGAGTGACCTGGTCTGAATCCAAATTGATGGTCAGAAATCAAGCCATTGGAGAAGAGGAAGGATTTTATGTCAAGAGAAATTATGGATTCCATGACCTTGCTGATGATTGGGAGCAGACTCATTGGTCTGTAGTTGCAGGGATCCGTTTTTGCTCCTTTTTATGTGGAGTGGTTAAGTTTGCTGATTTCCAAGCAGATGACAGATGACCTTGAGCAAATGAGAGGGTGAATAGAACAGAGAGAGGGTGAGCAAGAGCAGCAGAGCATGTTTTTAGGACATGAGGGCTGATGCCATCTGGACCGATTGCAGAATCTGAGTCAAGGTTTGACAGCTCTCCATGTTGTCAGGAGAAAAGGACACAGGGGTCCAGGAACAGCTGGGTGCGACTGGGTAATGTTGGCACAGAAAGCGATGGATTTTTGACGCAAGATTTAGAAGCAAACACAAAGTTTAAGCACTCAGCCTTTTTGCATCCAGTGTCAGCTGTGCAGCCATTTGAGGTAAAGGAAGGGATGGAGGGGGAACATACACCAGAAACTGACTTAACTAGATGCCACCAGGATTTGGAGATGGGACATAGGTTTGAGAGTTCAGACTCGAGATGATAAATATGTTTTGGTGGACAGTATAACATACAGATAAGCAAGAGGTGGGAGCGGAGTTGAAGCCATAGCCAGAGGTATTCCTGGGGCGTGGAGGAGTGAAGGCAGTGCATGGAGAGTGAGGAGTAGAGTTTTTGATAGAGAGCAACTCTCCACCAGGAGGAGGCTCAGGTATATCATACTGGGGGGGGGGGGGCAGGGAGGAACCAGGAAGAAAAACAAAGGAGTCAGAGATGTCTTGAAGGAGGAAAATTTATTTTAAGCAGATTATGTCTGGTTTGTCAGTGGCAACCTGGATGGAGAGATCAGTCAGGTTAGAGCGAGCGCTCTGGATGTTTGAAGTCCACACTGTTCAGGAAAAGGGAGGAGAGGAAGCTTTGGGTGCAGGGTAGTGTGAGGGAGGAGAGGTGGAGGTAGTGAGAGTTGATGACAGATTGAGGGTCGGGTCGGATGGGGAGGAGGACAAAGGGCTAGGTAGTGAAGGGATGGGTACCAGTGGAAGTAATAAGGTGTGGATGGAGGGAGCTTTTGAGAAAGGTGAAGGGGAAGCTTGGAGGGGAAGAGAAGAGAGAAGTTTGCTTTGAAGAGGGAGGAGGTGGTTGATTTGTGAGGGAAGCTTTGAGGGAGAGGGAGACTATGAGAGCAGGCACGGCATGGGGAATGGGGGAAAAGGGAGGGTTGGGGGAGAGGGGAGGATGAGACTGGGTGGAGGCATTGTGGAGATGGGAACGGGTGGGGGGAGGAACAAATTTAGGGGGTGGGAAGAGGAGGGCAGCTTTGAGGAGGGGAGTGGGGGATTTGAAGGGGAGGGGTGACATTTTGGGAAGAAGGGTGAGAAGGGAAAATTGAGGGAGATGTGTGGGGGAGAAATGAGGGAGAAAGGTGTGTGGTGGAGCTTTTAGAAGGGTGAGGGGGGAAGCTTGGGATGGGAGAGGAGGTGAAGTTTGCTTTGAAGAGGAGGAGGCGCCTGATTTGAGAGGGAGGGGTGAGAGAGGGAAGCTTTGAGAGTTTGTGGAGACGATGAGCATGCACGGTCATGGGGAAAGGGAGGGGTGGGGAGAGGAGGAGGATGAGACTGGGTAGTGATGTATGGCTATCGTAGAGGTGGGAGCGGGCGAGGGGAAGGAACAAGATTTGAGGGGGAGATGTGATGAGAGGAAGCAGGGTGCGTGTTCGAGATATTGAGGAGTGTGCTGAATGAGAGACATTTTAAACATGCAGTTTGGGACACCACAGGGGGAACTGTTAGTAAGGCACAGGACAGTGGAGAGATGCTAGGTTGGGGGCAAGATGGGAGGAGTAAGGAGGGGGTATAACATGGAACGATTTAGGAGGAGGTAGATTGAAGGAGGTGGGATGAATTTGCACTGAAGTTGGGGCAAAAAACAAAAAAACGATTAATTATGGAAGACGAAACAAGTGTTGCAAAATGGGATTAAAAAATTTGTAGATCAGAGATTTTAAAAATACATTGGAAGATGGATGGAGTGCAGAAGAATTGACAGGGTGGAAAAGGAAGCATTGTAATGGATGGAATTTTTACACGGGATGAAGAAAGGTCAATGAAGAAGAACCGGGCGGAGAGGGAACTTGATGAAAACCAATTCAGAGTAAGACAGTTTTAAAAAAAACATTTTTTGAAGATTTGGGAAGAGGGGGGAAGAGTAACGGAAAAGTTTGAAGAAAAGGCTATGAAGGTGTGTGGTGACCAGCTTCACTGATCAGAGTGGGATTGGCAGGGAAGAGGGAAGAGAAGGAAGAAGAGTTGGTATACAGAAAGTCACGTGGTTACGTGGGGTATAATGTGAGAAGGGAAATGTTTTTTTTGTTGTAGTTTTTTATATTTTAAGACATCAAACAGAGGGTATGTTAGGAGGGATAGAAAGAGGGTGGAGGGAAAAGTGAAGAAAATAAAAACTGATGGGAACAAGGAGAAAATACAAATAAACACGATCGGTGCACGAGAGACGGAAGACGGATAGGCCTCAGGGAAACCCGATATGACAAGACTGACGAAAACTCACCAAATAGCACAAGTTATGAAACAAAACTGAACTAGTAACACAGTAAACATGGAGGCAACAAAATAAAGTCAAAACGTGACAAACAACAACCAGAAACTTATATTTGAGAAAGTCAGTGGAAATCCATGGAGAGAACCAACCATCGCCTCAAAGATGAAGAAATATGAAGTGCCTATAAAACGTCTACATCCCCTTTCAAAATTTTCTCGTTTTGTTGCCTTATTGCCTGGAATTAAATTGCATCAAATCAGACTTTTTCCACTTTTATTTACACATCATAACCACAACTTCCAAGTGAAAAACAAATTCTACAAATTTCAGAAAATTAATTAAAAATACAAAACTAGAATAGCTTTTTTGACAGCAATCCCCCTGAGTTAATTTGACAGCAATTATAGCTGTGAGTCTGTTGGGATATGTCTCTACCAACTTTGCATATGTTGATTGGGTAATATTTGCCCATTCTTCTGTACAAAACTGTTCAAGATCAGTCAAGTTGGGTGGGGAGTGTTGATCGACAACAATCTTCAAGTCATGCCACAGATTTTCGATTGGATTTAGGTCGGGGCTCTGACTGGTCTACTCAAGGACATTTATCTTTTTTGTTCCTTATCCACTCCAGTGTAGCTTTGGCTGTGTGCTTTGGGTCGTCGTCATGCTGAAAGGTGAACTTCCGTCCCATTTTCAGCTTTCTTACAGAGTGCAGCAGGTTTTCCTCTAGGATTTTTCTGTATTTTGATCCATCCATTTTCCCTTCTATCCTGACAAGTGTCCCAGTCTCTGCTGATGAGAAACATCCTCACACCATGATGCTGCCACCACCATACTTCACAGTCGGGATGGTGTTCTTTGGGTGATGCGCTGTGTTGGATTTTTGCCAAACATAACAGTTTACATTTAGGCGAAAAATCTCCATCTTGGTTTTGTCAGACGACAAAACTTTTTGCCACATGATTTCAGAATATCCGAAGTGCTTTTTTGCATAAATCAAACGGGACTCAAGGTGGGCTTTTTAGGTCATCTCTATCATCTCAGTAGAGATGACCTAATAATAACAGTCTCGAAGTCTGTCCGTCCATCCGTCCGTCCGTCCGTCCACAATCAAACCGAGTGGAGACAAATAACCAATAGTGGAATGGATAGAGGTCGATGAGACATGCACAACGATATAACTTTCAAGGTCGTCCAAGGTCGAGGTCAACGTCACGAGGCTGTCAAAGTTGCGAAAATCGTCGATTTCAAATCGTATCTCCTCCCTCATTATTCAGAAGGAGATGAATGTTGTTAGTGATTCAGATACTATGGACGATTATCTAGAACAACACAGCCATTTTTTTGAAATTTGCTCTCGTTCCGATTTTATAGCCCTTCAAACTTCGCTCTGATTTCCCGTATGGGCCGTTCATAAAGTACATACAAAAATAAAAGTATTAACTTAAGAACCGGAACTCTCCGAGACAAATATTACATTATTTGAAGCTTGTCAGATTTAACTAAAACAATGGAACACAAGTTTATATGCACACTACTTTCATTTATGACATTAACATTGTCTTGAATGTCAATTTGTACTTTTATTTTCATAATGACGTGCTGTGATATTAAAAGAAAAAGGTAAATTACACCGCTAGGACTGCATTGTCATGACTTACAAACATCGGTTCATAAGGAACTTCTGGCTTTGCAAGCGATAGCGATGTATGAGGTGGGTGGTTTAAAGCCCGCGTACGGGCTGCGTACAGGGGTGGTGGGTGGTACGACGGCTGCATACATACTTTATGAAAGTGGTTCGGACTACATGAAAGCGTTTCAGAAGATGGTGAGCCTGTCATCGCAAGGGGGAAAATATCCCCGTTCACAGGAACATTTTCGACGTGATGTTGAATCCGTGGACGTCAATAATTGTTCCATATTACTGTATTACCGTAGTTAATAATTACTGATGCATTTAGATAATCTTCAAGTATTGTGATGTGATATGAGACGCATATGGGTGGTGGGTGGTCACTAGCTGCATACAGAGGGGTGGGTGGGTGGTCACTAGCCTGCATACGAGAGGGGGGTGGGTGGTCACTAGCCTGCATACAGAGGGGTGGGTGGGGTCACTAGCCTGCATACAGAGGGTGGGGGTGGTCACTAGCCTGCATACAGAGGGGTGGGTGGTTTTGAAACCCGGAAGTAGAGCGTACGTACTTTATGAACTGCCCCTATTCCAGTCTGGCACAGAGTTACTTTGGACCTCTGGCAGAGATGACCGGCACTCCCGTCGGGGGTATTTTTTGAGTAATGGCTTCCTTCTTGCTACCCTACCGTGCAGGCCAGACTTGTGAAGTGCTTCGGATATTGTCACATGCACACAGTGACAAGTTTTTGCCATAGTCATGTGGCTCTTTCAAAGTTGCCATTGGCCTCTTGGTGGCCTCTCTGATGAGTCTCCTCCTTGAATGGTGATCCAGTTTGAAAGGACAGCCTGATATTAAGCAGGTCTGGTGGTACATATGCCTTCCACTTCTTAATGTAATTGTCTTGACTCTGTTCCAAGTTAATTCAAGGCCTTTGAAATATTTTTATACCCATCCCCTAATCTGTACCTTTACACAACTTTATCCCGGAGGTCTTTTGAAAGCTCCTTGGTGCTCATGGTTGTCTTTGCTGTGAAATGCACTACCTAGCAGAGGAAACCTACAGGAACAGCTGATTTTATTCAGAAACAATCAGAATCACGACTATTTAACACAGGTGTAGGCCAATTACCTTGGTGTATGATTTTGAATGTGATTGGTTACACCTGAGCTAATTTAAAATTGCTATTTAAGGGGGGTGGACACTTATCCAACCAAGATATTGTAGTTTTGTATTTTTAATTAATTTTCAGAAATTTGTAGAATTTGTTTTTCACTTGAAAGTTGTGGGTTATGATCTGTAAATGAAGGTGGAAAAAGTCTGATTTAATGCAGTTTAATTCCAGGCAATAAGGCAACAAAACGAGAAAATTTTGAAAGGGGGTGTAGACTTTCTATAGGTCCTGTACATGCTTGGGGTATACATTAATATTTGTGTACGTTTGGTTTTTTAAATTTTTATTTTTCAACTCTCACTCTTTGCTCTCCAGTCGTCTCAGTTACCCTAGCTTCTTGTTTTGACTTTCTATCCCTCGTTAGTGTTTGATGTCTTGGCTCCTTGATCATGGCTGATAAAGATCACCTGACCTGTGAAAGTCACTTCTTCTTCTCAACTGGAATCTCTTGAACTATTTGTGCCTCCTTACTCTTTCAATGTGCTTCCTGTCTCTGTTCGCACATTAGTTTTGTGATCAATGCGTCTGTGCGTTTGTTTTGCCAAATAACTTGACAGTATGAGCAGCTAGAATCGCCAAATTTGGCACACAGATTTCATTATCACATCGTCATGTGCCGTCCTATAGATTCAGCGTAGTAAATATAGTCCGGTACTAAATTTCATTATATATTATTCCTTGTGAGTTCAAATATGAACTTGTCTAAGACATTTGCAGTTTGAAGCTCTGTTGCTAATATGGTGATTGTAGCTGCCCTCATCATTTTTCTGCCTACAAACAAGCAAACACACTGATGGTTTGAATCTTGGCCCAGCTATAAACTTTCATCCTGGTGTTTCCCAGACAGGGCGATTCATCAATATGTGTACTGTCCCTCTGATAAGCGTTAAGCGTCCCATCTGCAGGCATTAATTGGTAGACGTAAAAAGATTCCATGGTGTATTTTGCAGAGTAGGCGAGCTATCGCCAGTAGCATGAACATATTACATATTCCTGTCCTGACTACTTGGTCAAATGTCAGGCCTGGCTAGCCGATTCATGAAAGACTTGGGCAAAAAAGTCCCCCCCACCCCGGCCAACCCCACAAGAATGTGGAAATGATTGTGGCTGTTAAGAAAGAATAAGCAGGACTTGATCAAATCCATCAATGATGATCATATGTCCAGAAAGATAGGACTGATAAAAATCCCACTTTACTAACCACGCTGTTTTATGACTTGACAATGAGTACGTTTTGACGTGAATGTGCAATATCTTGCAGGAGCAGCTTATGGATGATGGTGTGGAAGGAGACACAGACAGCGGTGATGACGACTCTGATTCTGAGGGTGACGATCCAGGTTTCTTTACCTCTGCGTGGACCTGTGTCATGACTTTCTTCACGTCCCTTGTACCCGAAGGCCCGGCTCAGCTTCACAACTGAACTTTCTGCACATTTTGTTTGTACCATCACTTGACCAGATTTTTGGAAGAACCCTCACTTTCCGATCCCTGTGTCCTAAAGAAATGCTGGGACATTTAGAGCTACCATTTTAAGGCCTTGCCAGTCCCCGGCACTCTGGGTAGTATGAATGAGCACAAGCCAGTCGATACAAAGCTCTTTCGTAAGTAGGCAACCCTTTTTTGAGCTTAATATTCCGCATCTGCAGAGTGACATTTGGACTTGTATTGTGTTTGATATCATCTTGTGCCTTGAACATGAATGGACCTCTTATTTTTCAGTAAAATTTCATCTTTATTGTACATTACATGCAAAGCTGCTTCTAACATTTTATTCCTCACCTTTATATTTCATCGTCACGTCTGATTTGTTCCCCCCATTTTTCAGAAGCTGTCGTAGTACTCATTGCAATGTGCAAAGCATGTCCCTTTTTTTTTTTTTCTTAACTATTGGCAGTTACTAGTTGGCGTCATGGTTTGCACCTGAAGGTTTTTGAGTCGGGAGGGGGAATACTGTATATGCATTAATAGCTTGTGTATATATATATATATATCTCAATAACAGCAAGTGGTAATAACATTTCTGACTTTGCTGATGTACATATGACAATAATATAGCCTTTTATTCTTCTATTTCTCTCATTGGTTTTACCTCCTAAAAGTTTAACATAAGTATGTGATGGTGGTGGTGCCGGTGTTTCCCGACACCCGACCACCTCCCACCCTCCTCCTCCAAATGTAGAAATCCTCACACCTTCTCATTTGGTCCCCAAATCTTGTGCAATTTGTTATTTTGTTCAAAGATGTCATCACATCACGTTGCTGGAATGTTTGAGGCATATCTTTTTCTTTTTATAAGACCTTCTTGTGCATTGATTGCCAGTGTTGCTTTTTTATTATTACACTTTTCGAATGTCTTGCTACATCGGCTGGCAGAAGGTTCACCAACTTTGAAAGTGTTAAAAGGAACATGCCATGTGCCGTTGACAACGCGGCCCACATTTGTGTCGGAAACAATTTCGGCACCGGATGAGTTAAATGAAGTGTTTCTTATTCTTTTTTTTTTTTTTTGCAAGATACGTTTCTTGTTTATAGCAGTGCTTAAAGATGCTCCGGAAAATTAGGGAAAAGAACATTAAAAGAATTCCACTGCTTGTATGTGTCGAACGGTCTTTTAAATTAGGGTCTAAATAATTGTTTATGACAGTTATAGGTGACGAGGCATTTTTAGAGTTGTATGTACATCGAGGTTATGTAAAACATAGAACACACCCACACACACATTTATAATTGTATTCTCAATGCACCAAATGTGACAGCAACAACAAGTACATGCATAAGGCCTATTGCTTTTTTTTCCCCCACCAACAAAACCACTTATTTTGCAGTACACAGCATCACAATAAATTATATTGCACATCTTTGCAGTACGTTATATACTATATGCAGTGTACTTATACGATGCTGTTTATGAGGCTACTTTTCCAATGTGATTGGTCGAATTGGTAGTTGAACGGTGTAATGTACATTCTCGATCTACAATGGGTGCTCGAGCTCCGGTCGGCGTTGCTGTCACGCACGTTCTGCGGATCTTCAACTTTGATGTATCCAATGTAAAGCATTTTAAATAAATGTAAGGCAAAGGTTTTACCTATTTTTAGTAGTTACATGGTTTGGAGAAAGCCAAAAGGTTTGAAAGCCTCAGTGATTTTCATCTTTTTAAAATGAAGACACTTTAATGATGATACTCCATCTCCAAGAATGCAGCACTACACGAAGTGCGTCATGACGGCAGTTGGGTGTTGCCGCAAACCGTGCAGGGCTGCTGCATAGGGGCCTTGCTGGAAGTAATGATGGTAGCGCTGTAGGTGGAAATCTGACAAGGCCGGTCCTGCTGCTGGGCCGCTCTGACCCGGCGTTACGGCCACGCTGAGCGGCGCAAAGGCCCCGGATAGTGTTGGAGCCCCTGGCGTAGGAACCCGGCCGACGTAAGAACCGCCGCGGGGCGGCTCTGTAGACCCTGCTCGGTTTTGCGAGGGAAGGCCCGTCCGTTGGAAGGTTCCTGGAAAGGCTGTGCTGCTGGCAAGCCAAACTCCCATCGGCAGGCTCGAGGCAGAGCTGAAAGCAGAAGCTGTTGAAATGAAAATTTAAATTACGAGATGACAGTTTGATATCATCACTTCATTAAAAGTTGCATAATTTTAAATCTTCATTGTGCATCAAGTCCTTACATCTCCGTAAAACACTGGTAGGTTTGCCTTTCTCAGGGTGCACAACATGTTTTTAAGTAATAAAGGAAAAATATTGCTAAAAGCACTTCAAAGAATGAGGGGTAACATCAAACGGGAAAGGTTGATGTTCTTCCTCGATGAACAGGGGAAATGCTAATGCATGCGCCTTTAGTCATGAACTCCAGAAAATGATTAATGTGACACAAATCGACACTCAAAAGTGACCTATTTCCTAACAAATGCCCTTTAACATCAAAATTCCTTGACAAATAACTTGCTTATCTTACATTTGACATTCGACTGCAGACAGCGATTTTAACCTGTGAATGAAACACTATTGCGTGGTGGTGTGCTCCGTTTTGAAAGATACCGATTATCTTTAGCATCCGCAACCGAAATGCACGGAGGATCGGTAGCTTTACATCCCTATCAAAATAATGGCAATACGTATATGAATATGCTGCATTATATTAGGTTAGTAAAACAGTTGCATATATAGGGATGGAGGGACAGTTTGAGGGTATGTGCACTCGCCTTCGACCTGTCTATTGTGGGTTGACATCTCGACCAGTTAGAAACTGTCATCCTGGTGTTTTGCATGCAGGGAGATTCATCAATGTGTGTGCTGTCCCTCAGATGGACATTAATCTGGCGTCCTGTTTGCCAGTACTGGTCATCGGTGGATGTTGAAGATCTCATGGTGTCTTTCTTGAAGAGGAGGTGAGTTATTGTTTGCACTCTGAACAAGTTACAGGTTCCCGCCACCTTCAGTCGCACGTCGGATGTGGCCAACCTTTTTGTTAAAGACTTGGACCAAAAACGTTCCTTGCTGACCTGTACAATATATATATTGTAATATGTCATTGTACAGTAAAATAAAGTATATATTATACTTGTGGGGTATGCTTACACATTGTAAGCAATAATGATCCGTGTTTCCCCATTGTCTCGGGTCGCTCACATGCATTTTTTTTTTCTATTTTTTTATATTTTCATTACGGATGCTTTCCTACTCTTCTGTGATCCCCCCCCCCCCAAATGGCAAATGTAAGATGAGCAGGGGGTATCTGCTTTAATGTCCGTCGGCACACAAAATTTCAGCTTTCGATGTCACCTGGAAGGTACCGAACTTTAATACAAGTCAGTGAGTGAGTGAGTCAGTGGTTGGAATGAGCTTTATATATTAGATGTTATATTACTTTTGATTTTCTTTTCGCTGCCTTTCCTCTCTTCTCTTTTCTTCAATTATATTACAATCCTTGAGTCACCGGCCCAATTCCTTTTGGCCCTTGATCTTCGACCCCAGATGCCATTTCTTTGATCCAATCCATTCGATCTTGATTCTGGGCCAACAGTACGTAAATCATCCTTCCACCCACATTTGACCCTTGACCGTTGATGCAGTCCCTTTTATTTGACTCCTGACCTCTGCTTCAGTCCCTTCGATCTTTGATCCATACACAAACCTTTATCACCCTCCATCCACCTAAATGTCCTTATTTTGCTCTGACGTAGGACTTGTGCTCGAAACGTCGGTTACCCTTCGTTTTCCGTGGCATTAAGCATACGCTAATCAACTTTTACTTCACGTGAGTTCCTTTGCAAGGAACTTTAAAGCAGGAGACCATTAGGCCCATCAAGCCTGTGCGATGGTTGTCAGTGCTCTATCCTTTTTAAAAGCTGAGTGTTTAAGCAAGGAAACGGGATGTACCGTTTTTAAAGTTTGGTGCGATTAGGCCGGGGTTGAACCACCGACCTCCCACACTTTAAGCGGACGCTCTAATCATTACGCCACTAGTGTGGTGATACATTGTTTATATTGTCCACAGATGCAGACCGATGCTAGCCTTCACAGAAACTACCCCGACAAAAATAGCATTCCTTTCCTGTGGTAATTCTCTGCAGACTACTGTAGTCGGACCTGTTACCAACTCTTGTATATGAGAGTACTGCTCTCATATACTATAATTCTCACGAGCATTTTTGCCTGGGCAGTGTGTATCAACCATGAACTGCTCTCGTACAATGATTAACATCAATGCCCAGTTTCGATCGAGCAGGGCCATATGGGGAAAATTAATGGTTTGGTTGGGGAGGTGGCGAACCTTTTGACTTCAGCGAATGCAGAAATTGCACACAAGTAAATACAGTACCTTCTAAGGCCAACTGGTTAGGATACGTTATCAGGAATAGGTCGCACCAAGAGCTCGCCAAAAGGTTTATTTTTATGACTGCTGCCAGAGGCATTATGTTTTTGGGTTGTCAGTCCATCCACCCATCTGCCTGTGATCAGTCTTTAACCGCAATAATTAGTGAAGTGATAAAGGGATTTTGACCAAACATGGTACAGATATGCACTATGATGCAAAGATGAGCAGGTACACGATTGTGGGGTCAAAAGTCATGTGAAATTTCGCTGAAAGTAGATTTTTCGGTACTGACTTTTACCAAACTTGGTACAAAGGTGTACTGTATTATGATGTGAAGATGAATTAATTCGATTTTCGGTTCAAAGGGTCCAAGGTCATGTGACCTTTCGCTAACAGTAGTAGGCTTTTGTTACCTTGTGAACCACTGAAGGGATTTTGACCAAACTTATGGATTAATACAAAGATTAACTGATTAAATTTTGTGTTCAAAAGGTTAAGTGCCCTTTCATTGAAAATATGTGTTACTGCAATAACTTGTGAACCGCTCAAGAGATTTCAACCATATTTGACATACATGGACTGCAACACAAAGGTGAACTGATTAAATTTTAGAATGAATAGGCCAAAGGTCCTGTGCCCTTTGAAAATAATTTTGTAGATCATAACTTTGAGGTAGAAACATCTGATGTATGTATATGTATATATGTATATGTATGTATGTATATGTATATACAGTATATGTATATATGTATGTATATATACGAGGTGTGTTCAAAAAGTATCCAACCTTAATTTTTCGTGCGTAAACAAATGAGGCTAGGGAGGCGTGGTTTGGTGCACGTATGTAGGCGATCCTAATTCGTATGCGTGAATATTTCCCGCCTGCAGAAGCTGTCAGTCGCCGACAACCGCCGATGAGTGAGGAAGTGTAAGTGAGCGCCGTCGGATTTTCGTTTTTGACAAAATGACGGAAAAACTTGAACAACGCTACTGCATCAAATTTTGTGTAAAGCTTGGCGATTCCCAAGTGGAAACATCCGCAAGATTCAACAGGCCTTCGGGAACGAAGCAATGGGCACCACACAGATAAAAGAGTGGTACAACCGCTTCAAAGATCGCACATCAGTGGAAAGTGAAGCACGTTCTGGTAGGCCCTCAACATCCCGAAATGAGATCGTCATTGACCAAGTGAGGACCCTGCTGATGCAGGATCGTCGAATCTCGATCAGAGAACTTGCAGACGAGGTGGGCGTCAGCATTGGATCCGTTCATTCCATTGTGACTGAGGATTCTGGGCTTAAGGAGAATCTCAGTGAAGTTCGTGCCAAAGCTGCTAACGAGCGAGCAGAAGCAACTCCGTTTGGAGATCGCACAGGACATGCTGGAGATGTGAACAGCGATCCCAACTTCTTCAACACAGTGATCATGGCGATGAGACTACAGTGATCCTCATTTTGTCAAAAACGAAAATCCGACGGCGCTCACTTACACTTCCTCACTCATCGGCGGTCTGTCGGCGGGAAAATATTCACGCATACAAATTAGGATCGCCTACATACGTGCACCAAACCACACCTCCTAGCTTCATTTGTTTACGCACGAAAAATTAAGGTTGGATACTTTTTGAACACACCTCGTGTGTATATATATATATAATATATATATATATATATATATATATATATGTGTATATATATATATAATTCAAACGTAACGGTTGGTAAGCATTCTAACTTAGACCGAGGCATATCCATTGACTCGTTCGCGTAATATTCTACTTTCTAGTTTCTTTCTCCTCTGTATTTACCAAGCATGCTATGAATGTTGTGCTGCTCCAGGGAAGGGTCCATTGAAGATACCATTCAGACATGATAAATTCAAGTGCAGCACTAAGTTCAATTCACAACACGACTATAAGCTGTTCGATTGGTAATGTGTACACAGGAGGTTGCATTACCAAGTGTGTTAACCATCGGATGGATATTAATCTGGTGTCCCATCTACTGGCAGTCGTTGGTGGACGTTATAAAATCCCACGGTATTGGTTGAAGAACTAAACAAATTACAAATTATTTTACTCAACTGCAGATAGCAAGTGGTCTGGTCTTCTCATTTACTCCTTCTTACCTCAGTGTGTGGTTGCCACATGGGTAGCAGCTGCTGCACTATAAACCATTATTCGCTTACAGGTGCGGTGTGCACATATCACACATGAACAGACATCTTCGGCTATGAAGACCAACCGTTATTATTTGATTGTAGGACCAACACCGAGAAAAGGAAGGATTCGTAAATAGACTATTGGTACTGACAAAAAGAGGTTACACAGTTTTAATATACATTGGGTTAAGGTTCAAGGATAAGCGATTCTTAAATAGAATGGCATCTGATAGAACACATACCTTTGCCAGGCTGAACAGTTTACGTCTTGTATCCCACTGAGAGACCGGATCTGGATCCAGATCTTCACAAATCAAATCTATTTGTTCTTGTCACACAGCTATCCTGTCCACCAAGTTTCACACTAATTTGTTCATAAGTTTTTGAGATATCGTGCTCTTTATCATTTTTGGCCCTATCTCTCAATGGTGAAAAATCGCTTAAAAATTTATAGTATCCAGATCTGGATCTTCACCAAAATCTAATCAATTCATCCTTGGCACACACCCAACCTGTCCACCAAATTTTGTTGGAATCCGTCCATTAACTTTTTTGAGATGTCCTGCTCACAGGCAGACAGACAGACAGGAGGGAAAACGAATCCTCTTCCACCTTCAGTGACAGAGGTAAAAGATAGTTTCCAAAAGTTTTAATAAACAGTATTGGCCGGTAAAGACTCTGAACATCATCCATTTACAAGATTATTGTTAAATGGCAGTTAGAATGGATATCGACATTTTATAAAACACTTCTCTGTTTTAGAGCAGTTTTTCTTTGGCAGAATGAGTGATGAGTGTTTTTGCCGCAGATCCATTAGTCTGCCTGTAAGTCGCTAATTAAATCGCTAAAGATTATTGCTTTGGCATATTTGTATGCATTTAGGGTGGCCTTTGTACACTTTCATACTAACGAGCTTTGCATTTGCTGTGACTTCAGTTATCAGGGTGATTAGTAAAACGGAGAAAAATTTCTCGAATGGGCTCCGAGGCAAGGGTAATTGAATGTCGAATAAATGCGGTACCAACTGATTAGCGTAGGGCTGAATCATCGGAATCGATAAGCCATCACTTCGCAGTGACTGCACAGAAATTCAAAATGTCTGGCGGTAGTAACAACTTGGAAAACGACTACGTTAATTGAAATGTCCATCACATTTTTATGCAGTCGTCAGAATTAATGGGATTTCATGGACCCATAATTATTTTATTTACCATAATGGTTGATCGGTAAGTATACTTTGTATCCAAAGGTCATTCACGTGAAGACATGCAAACTACCTGGTCAATATATACTGCAGAAGCTGCTGTCCAGACAGCAACTAGACTCTTAAGACAGCAAGCGATATAACCTGGTGTCAATAAGTGTCGAAGAAGACCAGACCACTTGCTACCGACAAACAAAGCAGGTATTTGGAATTGAGCCAGACACTCGTCTACTCTTTCTCGAAGGATGCTGTAGGTTTTTACCTCTGCCACTGAAGGTGAAGGAGGTTATGTTTTCACCCCTTTCTGTTTGTTTGTGCAGGATATCTCAAAAAGTTGTGGACGGATTCGGACGAAACTTGATGGACAGGTTGGGTGTGTGGCAAGCACAAATTGTTTCGATTTTGGTGAAGATCCGAATCCGGATCTGGATACGATAATTATTTAATTTTTAAAGTGATTCTTCACCATTGAGAGATAGGGTCAAAAACGATATTGTACTGTATAGCATAATATTTCAAAAATGTAGTGGGCCCGACATGTTCTCGTGGATCAAGCATTACGTGGTGGAGGTATGCGCTCTACTGAGTGCCCTTCTAGTTCGGAAATGGAATGCCCAGTCGAACGTCCATTGGAGGAACGGCACAACCATCGATGCCTCGCCCTGCCTGCGGAACACCAGGATGGCAGTTTATAGCTGGGCCGAGATTCAAACCCATGCTCGACAGCTCAAATGTGTGTGCATATACTGCTAGGCCAGGCTATCTTGCCAGCCCACACAGATGTATGTAATGTTCTTAGAGATTAACCTGAGGGGTGTGTGGAAGCAGGCAGGCAGACAAAGGTCTATGATACAAAGTAATAAGTAGTGCAACATTTTATTTGCGATTGTGTTTGGTAGATTTTTGTTTGGCACTGCCTTTTCATAGCAATCATTCCACTGACCTTCTAGCTGTCCTATGAAGAGCCAACCCGTGTGGAGTGGCTTAACATGTGGACCATATGAGAAGGGGAAGGACGATTATCCCCTTCGAGAAGGTCATTATAAGAGTGCGGATGAGCCTGGTGTTGGCTTCATGGTTAGAGTGGCTGGCTTTGGATCTTAGGGTCCTGAGTTCAAGCCCCTGTCTGGCATTGAATTAACACCAGGTGGGGTTGACTCAGCCTGTCCATACTCCTCAGGTCGGCGACATGAATACCAGTGTACTGGTATAGGAGCACAGCATCAGCTGCATGGTCATGCCCCAACAAAACGATAGCTACCTGGCAGCCAAAGCTGCCATATGCAAGACGACGAAGAGTGAGGATAACCTTTCAGCAGGTCATCATAAAGAGACCCTTGTTCCGCATGACAATCTGCCACATTGGACTCTGAAACCATTGATTTGACAGATAACCTTGAGCCAAATGACTGCTGTTTTACAGATACTTTGTTTCAAGAATGAAGATCAGTGATTATTTCATTTAATCCCCTTGTCATTGCAATAAGGTCCCTTGCTCGTTACGTGATGCAAATGTTGAATTGCAACCACTAAGTTTCCAGAATTGAAGTTTCACATTTGCCTTTGGAGCAATTGCAACGAAGGTCCTCATCGTTTGCTAACATGTTTGTATGCCTGATATGAAATGTGGATATCCCACTTTGACTCAGAATCTAGAAGCAAATCCATAAATATGAAAACGTGCTTACCTTCCCACAATGAAGTTGCAGGTGCGGGCATCAATTGAGAAAGAAAAATGGCGTAGCAACCTCTGGAAAGGAGTCTTCCTCCTTTAGACAAATGCACTTTCCGGCACTTCCAGAGAGGGAAAAGTGACCATTTGGATTAAAATTGCTACCTATTTGCATTATTTACCTGTTATGTGTCCTGACTTCTGTTTGCTTCCAAGTATTTAAAAAAAAAAAAAACCTCATTGATCAAATGATGTGATTAAGGATGCCTGTGCCAGAAATGCTCCACGTTTCCATAGTAAGGCAGTCTGCGGCACACATCATGGTTGCTACCTTTATACAGTGCATAGGATTAAAGAGCTGTTTTGTTTTGATGTACATGTGGTACCTTTCCTGCATACCCTAGTCATAGTGCACCACCAGAACAACCCTGAACTCCTAAACTTCAAGTATGACTTTTATTTAAGAACATAAAATTACAGATCGGTGGTTTTAAAAACTATTTTTCTACAGTGATCGAAAGCGTGTGGAAAAGCTTATACATGTATTGCATCCAGTATACAAAGACGTTAGTACCATATACATACTTTTCCATGAATTACAAAGAGAAGTAGACAGTGGACAGACATATGAGACTTGAATCTGGGTTTCCTGCATCATGAGTCCAGGGTTCAGATAGGATTGCTAACAGGCCATCATTCCTCTGTGCTGAAAACGACAAAAACTTATACCATCATGGCCATGATAAACCATTCTCAGAAGAGTTGCTGAAGAGTCAGAAAGGAAGAGATGCAATCAATTTTTTGTATTGGCAAGATCACTCGTTTGTGGCACAAACTGCAATTTATGGTGCACTCAAAATGTTACTTGGAGTTTAAAAAGTGTTGTGGCTTTTTAATACGAGTTAGTCATAGCACTAGTGGTCACTACAAATGGTGACGTAAGTAACATTATTTACTGTTTCAACGTAAAGTTTCTTCAATAAATACCAATAGATATGTGGTCTAAAAACACACTATTTGAGTTAGGTGTGCTTTTCCTATATCATTATTTTATATTGGAGTTAATTTATGTAGCACGAGAAATACAACCCATCGAGAGAAGGTAAAAGGCACAGATACAGACAGCATTGAGGAATTTGGCCTTGCACTTCATTATCTCATTTTTGGTTGAACTTTGTTTTGTGGCACCCAATTTGCAAAGGAAAACCTAGCTCAACCATTCCATGACTGAGTATGGAATGTACATCTTTGCCACAAGCTTTACCTTAAAGCTACATTTGAGAGAGCCAGGTGCCGTTACACGTTGGTCAGGTGCCCATCTCCGCAATTGTGGCAAATGGCATCTTCTTGGAAAAGCCAGTGCTACGGACTATACATTGCCTCTTGGAGCAGCAAACTTTGTAGTTGGCCCACCAACAGGAGATCAGCTTCCAGAGCAGCAGGCTTCACCGACACTTGCCAGTGCTGAACACATTCTATCATTCCCTCAACCAGCACAGCATTGGCCAAGCTGCTTTGGCCTGCTCGTGCTGAAGCACTTTCTTTCACTCTCAGCTTACGCCAATGGCACAGTGTTAAAAGCTATGGTTCATTCCCACATATCAGTGAGCCAATGTTTCATCATTCATTAAGCAAGTTTTCACAAAAGAACGTGTTCATTTTCTTGTCTTCTGATATTTCTTAATCTGAAAGCACAGCGTGAACCCTTGACTGACCAATCTGTATTTTGTGTTGTTTATGAGTGAGTTTTTATGAATGCCCTGGTCCCTTCAGGAATTTGAGATGGCAGTATGGCACTATGTCATGACATCTTCCATCAAATGTACCATGATCATTCCATTCCTGTTGCTCAGCCCTCTTACTTGCAAGTCATTCTCTTTTCCTCTCCCCTTTCCTATATTTGCAGTCAATCTCCATGCTTGATTGGGCCCAGTTGTCTCCCTGCGACTCCACTCTCAGTATGTAAACGTTCTTTATTCCATCTCCTTGCTCCTCCATTAGCTGAGAATTTATAGACATGGAAAAAGAGGTCTGGCAGCTGTCACTTAAGCCAGGATGCAAAGCATTGTGCAGGAATACTCGGGCATAAAACCAATGTGGGGATCGCAAATCACAATGATGCAAATGATGTGTTTGACAATGTCATCTGTTGTTTTGGGCTTGGATCCCACTCTCCCCATTAAACTTCCTGTTTGTTGCATGTATATTCGACAGAGCTTCCAATCCTTGGTGCTCATGGCAGCATTTACATATGTGCTCACACACCTGCCAGCTGGACCTGCACATGGTGATAAGTCCGCACATTGGCCTGACTGTTTCCCGAGGCCTACATCATGAGGGCCACTTATGAACCTAAGCCAGTGCCTCCCAGGTGTGGTATGGATGCAGCCTGGATCTTCACAGGTGAATTAGCTGAACATAAGGTGAACTGCCAGTGGTTTGAACATCAGAGAGGAAATTCACCACTAAATGTTATCACTCAGAAGTACCTGGAATATGATGACAGAAATGTGCACAGCTGAACTTGCTTGCAATGTTGCTTAAGTAGGTCTAAGGGTTTAACTGCTTGAACATCTTAGCAACTGAGTTGTGGGTATTGGGTTTGGGACTGTTTCATAGTTTCACATTCATATGTTTCTCTTTCTAACCACTGACTGACCTTCACACTGCTTATAACTATTTAGTACTTTCTAGTGGGCTAGAAAGCTGAAATTTTGCATACTGATATAACTCAATCCAAGATTCAAGGGGGGAAAAAATAGGACCACTGGAGCTTATTGGGACCTGGCCTAAGTTGTAACCCAAATTTGGTAGCATTCTGACTGGTGGGTCTGGAGAGGAAGGTTTTTGAAGGAATTTATGCGATTTTTCCCAAACATTTACGAAGTCCGCCATTTGACACACTTCCGGTCATGTGATCGGCTTGGCATCCGCAATTCAACATCCCTACCCTGGCCTGAGTTGTAACCCATATTTGGTGGCATTCTGACTGGTGGTTCTGGAGAAGATTTTTGAAGAAATTTACTAAGTTGGCCATTTTGATTTACTTAAAGTCACGTGACCGGAACGAGCTTTGGAATTCCTGTTACCAGTCAGGAGAGGAACGTTGCTGCCAAATTTCAGCTGAATCGCCCAGCGGTTAGCCAGAGAAGTCGAAATAGGAGACGGACGGACGGACAGAGCACGACGACAATACGTTATCTGGAATGTAAATTCCAGATAAGCTAAAAAATCACGAAACTGTCCTGACATTCCATTAAAAAGGGTCTGACCATGTTGCGTCACTCTTGCTCACGGAGAGTCACATGACGAAAGACGTTATTTTGCATCGGCTCGATCCTTCCCCAAGGGAGCTAGAATTTCTCATTTTGATGACGGTATGATTTAAGAAGTATCTAAGTTTTTGGCATTTACGGACAATGTACAGTGGTAGGCAGTTGTAAACATTTATAGTTTAGACAGTGTTCATTGGTAAGTGTTACAGTGCATTTAAGTATTGCACGTTTACAGACAGTCGGCCTTTATTCGGGTACCCTGGTTAAAACAAATATTCAGAACACGTTTTTGTCAATGTATATTCTCCCTGTATTCACGATCCACATTGCTGGAAAACCGGATATAAAGAAAGATTGCTTCATCCCAGAAGGTTGAATGCAGACAATAAGCCGCATATTCGAAATTGTGAAAATACAGATTAAATTGCGAAAATTAATTATCCAAAATATCAAAAGAAACAATCAGTTTATTATTCCCTGCATTTTTGTGTCATGGTAGGGAAATATACCACGAGGAAAAAGGACGGAGACACTCAGCTGGATGAGGCTTACTTGGAACAGTTAGGGGAAGAGGCTCGGAGAGAACATTTAACGGAATTTAATTTCTGAAACAGAATTTGGGTTTATGGAAACTGAATTTATGCTTTGCCTACCCAATAGGGCAGGCCTACTTTATAATCTACTAAGAGTGTGCAGAAAGACATACTGTACTGTCCTGCGTTTATCATCGGGTCAGGATTTGAACCCAGATCAGTCGTAGAATTGTTATCTCTCTTGCAGCCTTTTACACATTCATTGCTAATATAAACTAGCATCCGTTGAAGACAAAGTCTTCGATATCCCCCGCCATAGTAAATGAGGATTAACAAACTTGTATTCCTAAGCGTGTGCAATATGTATGTGAAGTTTCCCTTGATCTGACCAGCGATCTGGAGAAGATGTTTGAGGTTTTAGGGTAAATTAAATATGGCCGCCAAACCATGTGACCTATCAATTAGAAATTAACAAACTTCTGAAAGGACGTCTTGGGGAAATAGTCCATGAGCCAGGCCAGATATCGGTACCCAATGGGGTGACTAAACACGAATGGTACTAAAATGTTTATAGAGTGACTGTAAATACATTAAGATATGATAGCCTTCCCGCACTGGTAGCTTAGTCTGATTTTGTGATGCAATGGGGGTGCTACCCATAAAAACAGATTTTCAGCGTGACGCTCGGTTTTTCCTCATTTTCTTTAAAATCAATCACACGATCAACGCGAAACTTTGGACACCTATGTAGAATTTGATTCTCTACCAGAGTTGTTCCTAGGTATTTTTCAAATTCCTCATATTTTGGGATTTACCCTAAAAAAATTTAATTTGGGTATTTTCCCATAAATCTGGAATAAATCCCTAAATATGGAGAAATGAAAAATATATTCTAACAGCTCTTGTAGCTAATTTGATTCTCTACAAAGTTATTCTGATGTATATTTCAAGTTTCCCCATATTTAGGGGTTTATTTCATATTTGGTATTTTTTTTGTGATATTTGGGGATAATTTATTATTGGAAGAAGCAAACATATGTAGAATGGTTTCCATGTAAATGTGTTTGTTTGTTTGTTCATGTAATGTTTAATGGTGATATTTTTTTTGCAGGTGTGTGCTGACTGTCTGACGGCATGATGCAACCATCAGCGAGGAGCAGAGGATCGACTGTATCATCCACTGCTCTGATGATGACAGCGATGCTCTGGTGTCACCACAGATTTGGACTCCTGGACACATTGCTCAGGGCTGCAGAGATCAGGCAGCATGATCCAGTCCTGGAAGCAGCCAAGGGCCTTGAAGAAGGAGGAATACCACACATACATTATCACCGTAAATGTCGTAGTCTCTTTACAATGAAGAAGTCACTGGATTCTATCCTTGCCAAGGGTGTCAAGATAGAATCAGCAAGCGTCGACCCCAGGAGGAGGGCATCAAGGATGCCCCTAGTACTAGCAGGGTGTATGCCAAAGTATGTCTCTTCTGCGAGAAGTCAAGCAAGTACATGAAAGCAGCAAAGACAAGGGAGCCACTCATCCAGTGTGTTGAGCTACGAGCAGATGAGAAGATCCGCAGAGCAGCAACAAGGAAACTCAACCAGAGAATCCTTGGTTTACTTAGCAGAGACCTTGTTGCTGCAGAGGGTCACTACCACAAGTCGTGCTACAAACTCTTCACAAAAGATGATTCCCCAGCGGCCGCCAGGTCTGGTGCAGGTGAAATCAGGAAGAAAGCGAGGGAGCACGCTACGAAGAGGCTGAGATAGAAGCCCTCGAGGAACTCTTCTTGTATATAAGGACTGAATTATTTCCAACCAGAGGTACTGCCTATGATAAACCTCACATCTAGGCTTGAGAGATCCATGATGTCCCGTGGTATTATCCAACTGAAACCAGCGACAAAGAAACATGTTCGCCGAAAGATTGAAACCGAGTTTGGGGAATCACTACGCTTTGTCCCAGATGAGAAAGGAAAGCTTCTAATCTATCCACGCAGCCTCTCAATGGACGACCTTGCCCGACAAGCACGGAAAATGAAAAAAGATCTGCAAGAAGCAAGAGCAGCTAACTCTGAAGATATCTTAACCAAAGCAGGAATGCAGCTGAGGAATGAGATCAATAAGCAAGATGTGAGTCAGCCATGGCCTCCGATACAGATCAGAATGTCATTCCTGCAGAGTCACTAAATTCCTGCACACCCTGCTGACAGGAGAGTGTGAGTGTCAAACTCCCTCTGAAAGAGCTCAACGTCTTGCCACATCCTTCGGCAGTGACTTGGTCTTTGCTGTTACCAGTGGCAAGACAAAGCCACCCAAGCACGTACTGCTGTCCAATGCTGTTTTGTGTTTGACAGGAAACACAGAACTGATCCGAACTCTGAATCGTCTTGGCCACTGTGTGTCCTACTCAATGTTTGAGGAGATCGATACAGCCCTTTGTATCCAGAAGCTGAGATGTTCAAAGGATGACATTCCACTGCCAGCAAACATCTACCCTGGTGTGTTCACAACCCTGGCCTGGGATAACATCGACCGACTTGAAGAGACACTAAGTGGAGCAGGTACTTCTCACAGAGTCAATGGCATTGCTGTCCAGTCCCAGGTTGCAGGCTCTGTGCCAGAGAAGGTCCTGCCAGAGATTACCAAGTCCAAGATAAGAAGCATCACTCCGACCGCATCAATTCTGCCAAAGGCTATTGAAGAAGAGCCGGTAGCACAACAGTCAGATTCCGAGTCTGACGTAGATGATATTGAGGAGGAGTAATTTGCCATAATAGTAAGTACAAGCCCATGGCATGCTTAGTGTGTATTTACAGGACTTGTATTAAATGTGACAATTACTATATTCATTTTAGTGACATTTAGGCATTCCTGTCCCCAAATTTGACATTTAAAATTTTTCTGAATTTTCGGTAGGGTGTGTCTATTCAAGAAGTGATAACGACCATTAAGCTACCAGTGTGCAAGGGCTACTATCAAACATAAACTAGAGACATGTAGCAAGCTAAAAACACCTAGAGATATTAGTCACCCCGGGTGGTACCGATATCCCAAAATTCGGGTCTTGGCTCATGGACTAAAAGTGTATGTGAAATTTTGCCTCAATTTGTCCAGCTGTTCTGGAGAAGAAGATTTTTAAAATTTATTAATTTTCAATCAAAGATGGCTGACAAACCATGTGACCTAGGAAATCATAAATTTACATTCTGCCTCCAATCCTCCAGTGGAATACGTGTGTGAAGTTTCGTGTTAATCGGATGAGGTGTGTTTTTCTATCCAAGATGGCCGCCAAACCATGTGACTTGTGACGTCATAATTTTTTACTATGTAAGCAGACATGATGGAAGATGATAGTTGCAAATTTTCGCTTCGTTAGGTTATGTGATTCCAGAGAAAACATTATTTAATATTTTTCTTGAATCCAACATGGCTGCCAAACCATGTGACCTATCAATTAGAAAATATCAAAAGGCACCAGTTCACCACTTGCTTGATATGTGTACCAAATTTCGTAAATATATCTTGAGGGAATTTGTAGTTAAGCTCCGGAAACGAAATGTGACGGACGGACGGACGGAACCCATTTCTATATCCCCCGCCAACTTCGTTGGTTGGTGGGGGATAACAACGGATTTACAGTGGCCTGCAAAAGTATTCACTCTACTCCAAACTTTTCGTATTTTGATGCCACTTGAGCTTTTTTCATGATTATTTCAAATCATAACATGGGTGACAGGACTGATAGAAGAAGATGGGACACAAATTAACCTGGTGGGGTTGAGTGGACCTTGCTCACGCCTGATTTTGGCACCAAGACGAACTGGCTGCAGCCTTGAAGTACTTTGTCCGTCCCGCGATCTCCCAGCTTTCACAGCAGTGCACCACAGCGGTCAACGAACAGCTGGAAACTATGTTGCGAGACCTGCAGTACCTGAGCACCAATCGGAATTGAACCTGGGTGCAGAGAGCAGGAGGTCCCACGGAAAGTAGGTCCGTGGGGGGGAGAAACAGGTCCAGGAGGCTGTTATGAGCAGAGAAAATCTCTGAAAGAGATGGCCACCAGAAGAAAGAATGAGACAAAACCGCATGCTTCCTTCTGCCCGTCTTGTGTTTTATTGACTCCCCGTGGGGTGGGGTCTCGGGCCCCTCATGGCACTCCCATTAGCTACTCTCCAGTGGGGGATTTACCACCACATTCTCGGAGTCTACGCCCATGGAAGGATCTCGAAGCCTACCTTGCTTGTGGAGAACATGTGGAACGTGTGTTGACTCATTTTCATTTAAGGAAGACATGACAGATTACAACGGGGAAAAGCCACATGGAACACGAAGGTGGGAAAATGGGGCTCACAAAACGAACATTTGTAAGGGACGACAAAAAGATCTTTATTAGAACAACAGCGATTCCCGTAACACAGCCCTCCTTGTCCTGGGAGACTTGTCCTGAGTCTGGGTCAAAGGGCCTTGTCCGGCTGACTATTTAGCGTACAAGCAAATCCCCTCAATCTAAACCCACAAGCAAAAGTTAATTTCCTTAGCCTAACAGTGGAGTAGCTTTTCTTCACATTCTCTCACTGTGCACTTCATGTATGTATACTCTATCCACAATAATTTACAGCAATTATTTACAAAAAGGGTGCAGAGTGGCTCCAAGGAGGGGCATCTCCTTCTTTATTCCCAAAAGTCCAAGGTTCACCTCCCTCTCGGCAGCTCCCTCAATTTATTGTCCAACAGCCCATGTGGCTGACACTACAAGTGTTCATATGGTCCATGAAGGCCAGCTGACATGCTGGTGGGCAGGCAGGTGGTTAAGCAAGCAGGTGAGAAGACAGGCAGGTGTCGGCAGGTCACAGGTAGTCGTGCAGGCAGGCTTTGTCGACAGCAGGCAGGATGGCCAGTACAGGAGGCAGGATGGCTTGAAGGCATCCTGCCCGGTATTCATCCTAACCTCCCCCACTAATCCCACAAACGATTCCGAACTCTATCTCTCCCTTTAGTCCCTCTAAACTGTTGCTAACGCTATCTCCCCTTCCTGGGAGAAAGCACAGGCTTTGTATACTGGCAGGGAATTCATTGCACAGTGGGAGTGGTGTGGGTGTGGCCCTACCTGGCTGACTGGCAGAGTGGCTTGATGGGAGCATGCATTCCCCTACACAAATAATTTGGGGCTCTAACCCTCACCTCGCAAAGTCCAATTTCCCGACTCCTTTGTTTTACAGCAGCCGCAGTTGAATGATGTGAAGGGGAACCATCCCTACTCGAACCTAGCATTTTCAAAAACACTTGTTTCACTTTACTTTTAAACCCCCCTCTATTGCGGTTCTAATAAGCAATTTACCAGCAACTCCAGGTGCCGGTGCCATCCTTGAAGTTGGGCCTCACCCTCAAGTTTTCTTACCTGTGCTTCAGCACAGTTTACCGGCCGGACAGTGTGGCTCCATTTTGGCTTACCAGCCTAAACTTTACCATGGCACCCGAGCCCTGGGAACCCTCGTGTAGAGCATCCCCTCTTGCACCCTAACTTGACACGGTGAGTGCTGGTTTGGGGCTGCCAGCACTCACCATGCCCTCTTGGCATTATTTTCCTTGGGCCCTCCCTGGGCACCTGGGCCCCTAACTAATCATCCATCCGTTATTTCCTGGCGGCTTTTAGCCACACAGAAGACCCCAGGTCTGGTGCCTCTTCCTCGCCACGCTAACCACTGTGCCACACTCCCAGCCGTGCACCACCCATTTTATTTACTTTTCTTTCTGTCAGCAACAACACTGTTGCGGCTTCCATTTTCCAAGCAGCTGAATCCCCACTATCTACCTATGCCTAAGATGGGGATGCATTACAGGAGGCGGTGTGCTTCTTCACACACATACTTGCTTCACCACTCATTACACATTCCCTTCACACCATCACTCCTATAAATTTGGTTCTATGTACTCCAATTATACCCACTCATCTAATCACTATATCACTCATTCCTCCATTCATCCCTAATTTTGTTGGGCCAACAGAAGAGAGAAGGAGAAAGGCATTCTAACTGACCGTCAAGCCAATTTGAATCAAAATCATCGACCGAATTTGAACTTTTATAATTCCAATTTATCTTTTTCTACACAATTTAAACATCAATTTATCAAGTCTCACCACCCCTCCTGCACGATCATCTGTCAGTCTGCCATACTATATGTACAGTCTCTCTGGCCTACCTTACCCCTGGAGCCAATCCGATCCCCAACGGAGCTCCGTAGCCTCGGCAGCCACATCCACTATTCGGGTGGGCTTTCCAAGGGGTCCACACGGGACCCCTCTAACAGTCCCGGTGCTCACACCCTTGCATCAATACTCGAAGGCGGCACCATGCAAATTTCCCTTATGTTGTCCCCCTCTCTTTCTATAGGGCTAGCGGGGGACATCTCGCCACCCCCAATTTACCTGGCGCTTATGCAGACAAAGTGGTGCGCACCCCCTGCGCCGTCTTCTCCCTAGCACTCCGGGTCTTCCAAAAGGCAAGGAGGGAGTACGACCTCTTTCTTCTGTACTCCCGTGGCCTGCATGTATGCGTGCTCCATCATTCGGCACTCATGGTACGTCCCTCGGCTAATCCAAAGCCGGAACCGTGATCTGTGGGGAGCCACCCTGGTCCTGTCCCTCACCAATCTGTCACCAATGGCGACTGCTCCGGTGGCGTTCTTCCTCCTTCCATCTCAGTGTCCATGTTGACACCACTATTCACATGTGCCACGCTCACCACACATGTGCTCTCACCCATGTCCTCATGCACAGGCAATGTGACCTTCAGCGAGCACTGAAGTGCACACCTCACACACCAGCAGTTCTGTCTCGGCCACGCATACCCACAGTGCAGCATCAGGCTCCGGCACAGCTGACAGCTTGCATGCGGGCTTAGCCACACACCCCACACACTCGGGCACACTCTCCCCCCTTCCCCAGGAAGAATCCCCATCCAGACTTTCATTACCTGGACACACTCCCCATTCGTACCATGGCTAGGTGTGTCCACTTACTTTGTTAGCAATCGTCGGCTCCACCCTGAGATTGTGCCCCTCTTCTGGCTCTCTCAGCAGGCTTTGTTGACCTCTGGACTGCACCTGTGACTCACGCACATCTTACACTTTACTGCCCCAACATGTAGTGGCGCAACCTCTTCTTCTCTCTCTATTTGTTCTGGCGCTCTATTCTCTAACCCCTCTGTTGACACCAATTCTGCTTTTGCTTTATTTTCCTTCTGCTCTGATTCTGCTATTTCCGATTTTAATTTCCTTTTGCTCCCTTTACTCTCCACCATGTCCCTCTTCGCCACTCCCCGTGCAGCCCATACATATTTTACTGTGCCCCTAATCCCTTCTCCTAATCTAGCTTGGTCGGCTGCCATTTGATCTGCCAGTCTATTTTGCCTCTCCTCATTGACTTTTAATTTGGCCTTTAATTTAACCTGCCCGGTTGCAGATTTCTCCTGTGCGGCCTTTATTTTGGTCCGCCCGGCTAATGGCCATTAGGCTTCCTGTCTCTGCTGCAAGGGAAAACATCGGATTGCCGGGAGTTGGGGAGGGGGTCCTTGAACTTCTTAGGGAGGTGGAACTGGATGGGGAAAGACAGCTCCACTGTGATTTCCACAACAATATCCATTTGCTGCACCTCCTGTCCGTGCAGTCCGTTAAACATGGTGGTTCGGTTTGAAATTTTCCAGCCTAAAATTTTGTGCAAATTTTTTTTCAATATTTTCTGCACCAAAAAAACGTTTTTTAAAGTTTAGTCAAAGGGCTATTCATAACAGCTATCACTGCTTGGGGTCCAAATCGCTATCCTGAACTCCAATGTTACAGTGACTGTTAAAACCAGCATCCGAATCTTAAGGCGCTGTCACACCTTGACGATTTAGCCAGCAATGGCAACGTATAAAAATGTATGTAAATGTTGGCGTATCGTGAAATTTTGACGTTTTTAAAAAAGTTTTGGTCGTATTCATAACGTGTTGGTCGTATGCATAACATATTAGTAACGGGCACAGAACGTTTCGTTGTCTTATAGATAACTTATACCAACGAATGCTTAGCCTGTTGTCGGCTTCACAACCTATGCCCAACGATAGTTTAATTTAGGCATAGCGCACTGCACGTATCGCCGACGAACTCGTGGCGTAGCCTGTTAAAAACCTGCCGCACGCCGATTTAAATCATAACCGCCTGAGAATTGGAAGTTTTAACCACACAGTCACACCTTGACGATTTAGCCAGGTATGCCGACCTATGAAAAATGTGTTTAAAACGCTGGCACACGTCGAATACGGTATGGGTAAGTTGTGTATACGTTAAGAGCACACTGAAAAACGATGAAGTACGCTGTCATATTTCGTGGTACGTCTCGTACGTCGTGAAATTTCAAACATGCTGAAAATTTTACGACATACTCGCCATATGGCTCACACGTAAAATTTCAAGCATGCTATAATTTGAGGAGAACAACCGCAAAGTACAACGATGAAAGCCAGCGTACTACGACGTATGGCAGTGTTTTCAGCGTGCTCTTAATGTTATCAAAACTTACCCATAACGTATTCGATGTGTGCCAGCGTTTTAGACAAATTTTTCATAAGTCGGCATACGCTGGCTAAATCGTCAAGGTGTGACAGCACCTTTACAGTGGTGGACACGAGCTCAAATCTTCCACCCATACGGTCACCGAAAGATTTTTAATTTGCTTTTCGACGCACAGAAACTCCGAGTCTGTTGCCTGCGATGCATTCACTGGTTTGAAAAGATAGGGGCCGAGTGAGACCATCAACAAACCACCGCGTTTAGGCCATACTCATAACGAGGGGTTTTCCGTTGATTTCTAACGGTTGTGGTTTTACTCGTGCCATTATCGTATCGTTCCCAAATCCGGACCAACACCTCAGTAGTGTGAGAAATGGTTTATTAAAGGTGAGGGGTGGGAAGAACAAGGAAGCAATTAAACAAAATGAGAATTCTCCATAAAACCATCCCCTTTGCCTTGGCTATCGCTGGTCAGACTGTGTCCAACGAGTGGTTGCTGAGAGAAACTCAGATGAGATTTGTTACCAGTATAGTTTGTGTGCGTCAGCTGTGGGTGTATAGACATGAGGCTCGTGTTCCTGACGCTGATCCTGCTCACCAGATTCTCTCAGCAAGGGTGCCTCATGAGTGGAGGAGGCCAGCGAGCCAACCACGTTCCTCGTGGTTGCTGCAGATTTATCGGCATCTCAAGGAGATTGGGATGGGCCAGGCATCTGCCTGGGGGATGGCCAGATGGAAGCCCCTCAATTACCAGCGGAAAATGGATGTGGTGACGCGCTGCTCTGGCGCATGCTCCCATACCTGACCTTTGCACCCATAAAAATCCCGGCGGCTTACGCGATATAAATTGGAGGCGCATACATACACACATACTCAAACAGGAAAGAAGTCATGAGACAGAAAAAAAAACAAAAAAAAACTTTCCCACACACTATGCTTGCACAGGGTGGTTTTGCTCTGATGCTGGCAGTGGTTCTGGTGGGACAGACTGCGGCTTGTCCAGGCTCCATGAGCTTGGCATCCACAGCTCTCTTGGACGCTTTGTCCACCGGGCTCCTCAAACGCTCATACCATGACACTCACACACGCTCATGAGTGGCAGACTCAGCTCTCCATTCTGTTGTCTGCTGTGCGTACCACCCCAACCGCTGCTGTTCCAACCACACATGTCCCAAATACCACTCGACTCTTTGCAACTGGTTTTTCACTCAACTCTTTTAGCTTTCCACCCCCACGATTTTTATAATCTCTCACGACCGTACTTATAAGGGCGTGTTGATTCAGCCGCTCTTCGAGGCTTTGATTTCTCGAGGACGTTTCAACTCTTACCTTCCCGCAAGGTCACCGAGGTGCTATGCTCACCTTCCTCGGAGGGGGAGGGGGGGGGTCACTGGTTTCGCAGTAATTGCTTTCACCATTTGTCAAGAAAACAGACAGATTACAAAGGGGAAACGATTTCAAGGATTAGTAGGGAAGGATTCTGGTATTGATGGGGGCTTTGTGCTTTAGACCCAGCACTTTTAACGTGCTGCCAAAACAAGCTTTGACATACACTATATGACCAAAAGTATGCGGACACCCCTTCTAATTAGTGGATTTGGCTATTTCAGCCACACCCATTGCTGACAGGTGTATAAAATCAAGTACACAGCCATGCAATCTTCATAGACAAACATGGCAGTAGAATGGGCTGTACTGAAGAGCTCAGTGACTTTCAACGTTGCACCGTCATTGGATGCCACCTTTCCAACAAGTAAATTCGTCAAATTTCTGCCCTGCTAGAACTGCCCCGGCAACTATAAGTGTTGTTATTGTGAAGTGGAAATGTCCAGGAGCAACAACAGCTCGGACGCCAAGTGGTAGGCCACAAGCTCACACAACGGGACCGCCGAGTGCTGAAGCGTGTAGCGCGGAAAAATCATCTGTCGTCGGTTGCAACACTCACTACCAAGTTCCAAACTGCCTCTGGAAGCAACGTCAACACAAACACTGTTCGCCGAGAGCTTCATGAAATGGGTTTCCATGGCCAAGCAGCCGCACACAAGCTTACAATGCGCAATGCCAAGCATCGGCTGGAGTGGTGTAAAGCTCACCGCCATTGGACTGGAGCAGTGGAAATGTGTTCTCTGGAGTGATGAATCACGCTTCACCATCTGACAGCCCGACGGATCAATCTGGGTTTGGTGGATACCAGGAGAACGCGACCTGCCCGAATGCATATTGCCAACTGTAAAGTTTGCTGGAGGAGGAATAATTGTCTGGGGCTGTTTTTCATGGTCAAGGCTAGGCCCCTTAGTTCTAGTGAAGGGAAATTTTTATGCTGCAGTATGCAATGACATTCGAGACGTTTCTGTGCTTCCAACTTTGTGGTAACAGTTTTGGGAAGGCCCTTTTTTCAGCATGACAATGCCCCCGTGCACAAAGCGAGGTCCATACTGTCGAGATCCATATGGAAGAACCTTTACCGGCCTGCACAGGGCCCTGACCTCAACCCCCATCGAACACCTTTTGGATGAATTGGAATGCTGACTGCGAACTAGACCTAATCGCCCAACATCAGTGCCCGACCTCAACGAACGCTCTTGTGGCTGAATGGAAGCAACCCCCCCCCTCCCCCAGCAATGTTCCAACATCGAGTGGAAAGCCTTCCCAGAAGAGTGGAGGCTGTTTCGCAGCAAAGGGGAGACCAGCTCCATATTAATGCCTATGATTTTGGAATGAGATGTTGGACGAACAGGTGTCCACATACTTTTGGCCATGTTATGTATGGCTGACTATGTGACAAAGAAACCAAACACTTGTGCTCGGCATTTCTTAATGGAATCTGTCTATCTTACTCCTGTTACCTACTATGGTCGTTCCTGCAACAATATGTATGTGTACATATAGATATATATATATACATATACATACATACATATACATTATACATGCACACTTTTCTTTGTAAAATTGAAATGTCTTCCCTTGGTATTTATATCAATAATTAAAAGCCTACTCCTCAGGTACCCCACTATAATTTGAGAAGTGACTGTTTGTGTGTTTGACTTCTATGCACTTAAACCGCTGGAAGGAATGAGATGGAAAATGGTGGTTATAGCCAGGTGGGGGGAGGAGGTGTACATGGAGGTTTTAGGCAAAGAAAATTTTTTTAAGTGCACAGTCCCAGAGGTTCAGCGTGGGGGGAGGACCCAAATCTCTCGATGTAATTGTATCATAGAGCACCGCTCCTGGTGGTGGTGGGTATTACAAGTCATCCCGTCCATAATTCTGTGGGAATTATCCCTTCCATAGATGGATCAATAATATGTTTCAATATACAATGAATAATAGTTGTATCAACGTATCACCATAGTTGTATAAATATAATATGATCGGGTTTGTCATTAGTTGTATCAATAATATCATGTTCCAGTGTATGTGAAGCACGATTGTTAAAATCTGTTCACAAGTAACACCTTTCATCTCCTCGACTCCAGCCCCATAAGTAGAGACACTTTGTATAAAACACTTATTTTCTGATCTCCCATTGAGGTCTCCCAAATTCAATGGGTCCAAACGAAGATGTTGGAGATCAGTTCAGCACGGAAGGAATAGGCTAGTAGAAACTCCGCCAACCCGCTTACCCCGTTGTTGTACAGCAGCAGCAGCCTCGTCGGCTTCGTCCGCCGTGGGGAACGCACGAAAAGGCGAGCGTGCATACGTATGCTTCTGAATGAGTGATTCCACTGACTCTCTGTACAATAAAGCGCACAGCACGCATGGGATTGTGGGGATAAGGGTAGGCACAGGACACACGCTGAGTCCAAAATAAAACAATCAATTTGAGTGATGCAATTCATACAATATGGTGAAAAGAGTTTAAAAAAATATAAAAAAATACTGCATTGTGCGACCACACTATCAGTGTATGTACAGTTCTGTATTTGCACATTTTGGAACAAAAATCATCTGTATTCTTAGCCAGCCATCATAAGTGATGACTTCTTGGGGTCTTAAAAACGCTGGTCACTCAACACAGGATGCGTGTTCACGGTAACGAAACACTATTGTTTTTTATTATATTATTTTCTCCATCCCCCCCCCCCCCCCCCCCCCCCCCCAATCCCAACCCCATTTTTCACTCCCTACACCCCACAAGTTTCAACATCACACGGTTTGTCACAGAGACTGAAAATGAAGAGCGATTTGAATACAAGGGCCATTGTGTGAACCGTCCGTGTGTGCACCTACATTCCAAGTGACATGGTGGCGGTCCTGCATGCTGTCTCAATCCCGCACAAAGCGTGCGTGTTTCTGTTTGCGATAAAAACACCATAAGTGGAACAGCGACCAGGCCAGCACCCCACGGAAAGCACCTTTCATGCAACGCTGTGTTGTTATATCGGGTCATACCGGCGTGGTCTATTTACATACGGATTTGCTTTGTTTTGAAAATTATTTTAATTTTACAAAATATGTCAAACGAACATAAAACAGACTAAAAAAACATTTTGAACAAGCACATGTAGCTGTTACACCTGGCGTTGTTTTTATTATTTATTTTAAAGACAGTAACGCCTGCTTGGCTCCTAAAAATTTATACAATAATGCATGGTGCAGTGTACACCTGTATAGCTGTATATGAAAGCATGAAACAGAAAATCAATAATCGTCTTAACTCGTATGACTGGGTTTATTTACATTAGAGTAATGATTTTAAGAAATTCAAATAAATATATCTCTCCCCAAAAGTTTTGCAGCAAAATGGCCAACAATTCTGACACCCCAGGGTACTGCAGAATGTGTGTCACGAGGGGCGTTCAAAAAGTTATTGTAAGTGAGATACAATAGGTGAAGAAGTGCCAATGCTTCAGACTTTAAAAAAATCCAACATCGAGGCTCATGGAAGAGTGAGGCAACAGAGTATAAAAAGACAACAACTTGAAAGTGAGGCACAAAAAGCAAAATAATGAATGTATAAGGAAAGAGAAAAGGGGTGAAACACCGTATAACTTGCAAACACAAGACTGAGTTTGGCAGGGCTAATGGGGGTGGTAAAGATTGCAGGTATCTCATGAGATAGTAGTGCACCGCCTACTTGAAGCCCAATGGGAAGACTGCGGTTGAATAATCTCCGGAATACCGGAAAGGCCGTTCCACAAACGGTAGAAAAGTGGAACACAAAAGAGAGGAAGTGTGCGGAAAGCCTGGGTTTGGGGAATTTAACTCACAAGGGGCTTACTGGAGAAGAGGGAGTTAAAAAAAAAAGAAGCACATCATGGTTGTACATTTGATGATTCCATCCCTTGCTGATATAGCTAATGTTCCAGAAATATGTACGATTCATAATCGAGCTTTTCCTTTTCCATCATTTGGGCAAAATGGGCGACCACTGAAAAGGTCTTATCTGTACTGTTGTAGAGCTTTTCCGATAGTATAATATAAATCACAGAGGTGAGATTGCAGCCCATCACTACTACCCATATGCAAGCAGTTATCAAATTAACAATCCGAGTCATTTCAAAGGCAAGTGCTGTAATTGGGTTTTTTTTTTTTTTTTTGCACAGGGAGAGGAGCAACTAATCTGATTGGGGATAGAGGAGGAGGAGTTAGAAGTCGGGGGTGGGAATGAGCTTTCTCCATCCCTGTGCTCACAAGATTTGCTCGTTGGGTGATCTCGTTTGGATTCTATTGAGAGATCAATCAGATGCCTAAACTGGCCATTATAAAGATGAAAACGCGAGACAAGTGCTGCGAAATCGCCATATCTGAGCCGCAGGTGGATCGCAAGCTGGCCAACATTCCTCGAATGCTGAAAAGAGTACAAGGTCATGTCACCCTCTCCTCACTGCTAACATTTTATAGTCGATGTCATGCAAAGGTTGTATTTTCTTTTCGATAATATGCCTTAACACCACATTTCAGTCCATGCAATGTGTCCTGTTACAATTCTTTTATAAAGATTTTGATATCGAGTGTCACCAGTGGTGTAGCGCCAAATTTTGAAGTACCGGAGCCCTGCAAAAAATATGTCGGTTGTGACGTCATCACCAGATTTACCGACATCAAGTTCTAACATGCCACTAACCATTTCAGTCCCCCAAAATGAGTGATAAATGAAAAATGCACATTTTCCTGCAATAAACAAAAGCTTAACACTCAGACCAACTTAATCTCACAATTAAGAATCCCCTTTTAAAGAAAGGTCAGATCAATTTCATCTCCAACCACAGTTTTTCACCAAAACTATGTATTTTGAGAAATGAAAAACATCCTCTCCCTCTGGGAGCAGCCTGGGGAGAGGATATTGGGGAAGGTATGGCAAATATATTTTGTGCTGGGGATAGTAATCCCCTGTCTCCGGCAGGTCAGTTCAGGTATGGGAGCATGCACTGGAGCAGTGCGTTGCTGTGTCCTTTCCGCCGGTACTCCAGAGGCCTCCGTCTGGCCATCCTCCAGACAGATGCCTGGCCCATCCCCATATCCTTGAGATGCTGATCAACCTGCTGCAACCATGAGAAATGTGGTCGAAGCTCCCTCATTGAGAGAATTTGGTGAGCAGGATCAGCGTCTGGAAAATGAGCCACATGTCCATACAGCCTGAGCTGACACTGCCGGACTATAAAGGTAACAAATCTCATTTGAGTGTCTCTCAGCAACCGCTCATTGAACACAAAGTGCGACTAGCGATAACCAAGGACTCTCCGAAGAGACCTGGTACCAAAGGAGTTAAGTCTCCCTCTCAGATCCCTGGTCAGAGTCCAACTCACATCCGTAGAGCAAGATTGGAAACACCACGGACCTGAAGATTCAGACTTTCATCCCCTGCACAAGTACTGACAGCGCCACACCCCATGATCCAGTGAATCTATGA
>CM068960.1:87167081-87182324 GCA_035128595.1 Eptatretus atami
CCCCATGAAGACCAAGAATCCTCCAGAGGGCATCCCGATTTACTGAATCAAACACTTTACAGAGATCCACATAGGCTGCAAGCAGCCCCTGCCGAATCTCTTGTCTGCGTTCGGTGAGGACCCAAAGAGCAAGGATACGGTCAATCGTTGACCTTTTTGGTATAAAGCCTGACTGCTTTGGGCTCTGGTGCTCAAGCAGATGGTGGCGAACCCTATCAAGAATTATCCAAGCAAAGACCTTGCCTGGCACTGAGAGCAGCATCACCCCTCGGTTGGAGTTGCAGTCCTGGTGACCCCCCTTCTCTTTCCAGAGAGGGACAACAAGGCCCCTCTTCCAGTCAGTTGGGATGATGCCTGTATTCCAAGCAGAACACAGAAGTGCATACAATGACACGAGTTCAGCATTTTCACCAGCCTTGAGAAGTTCACCATGGATGCCACAGATCCTGGGAGCTTTACCCCATTCCAACCGGTTCACCGCAGCCTGTTTCCACAAACGAAGCTGAATCACAGTTGATTGTAAGGTCAGCAATAGGGATTGTAACACCCCGACTTCCAACTCAACAGCTGGTGGATCAGCCTGGTGCAGCCGCTCAAAGTAACTGGCCCATCGGGCCATCACTTCCGACTCCTCTGTCAAAAGCCCACCACCCTCTGCTCTAACTGCAGTTCACCGAGGGACGGGCTTGGAGTAACGCAATGCACAAATTTCCCTGTAAGCAGGGCAAGAATTACTTGATCACAGGTGATGCTCTACCCCCTAACAATTTCCTCACACATCGGACTCCTTGTCCACCCTCAGCACACATACAGTTTTACACCTCAACTCCCTGAACAGCTCAGCTCTGCCATTAAGTGTGGCCCTGCGACTCTGATCAATGCTATCCAACATCCCTTGAGAGACAAAATTCTTCTTCGCTCGATGGTGAGTTCAAAGACATCCACCCAGCAATATCAAGGATGGTAGTCTGGTTTTTTTTCTTTTCTTTTTTTGTACACATTGTTGAGGCTCGTATGAGAGCTAACACACAACGCACAACAAGAGGGGGCAAGAGATAAGAGGGGCAGGAGAGGGAAGGCCAAAACAGTGGGGAACAGAGACATTAGGACGTCTGTGGAAGGGAGAGGGATGGGGTGGGGAACATGGGGTATACAAGATGTACACCACAGGGACTTTCAGGACCTTACACGACAGGGAACTTTCAGGAAGGAAGGAAGGTCGGGAATATGAAGGGTTTGCGGTGGATTAACAGGGGTGGAAAAGATCATGGTTTTAGATTGGGGAAGATAAGAGATGGTGGTGAACAGATGTTTTGAAGACCTGAAGGGAAGAGTGAGATTGAAGAGTGTGGGAGTTTGTTCCAGAGGTGGGAAAAAGGAAGGAAAAAGTGAAGGTGCGCAGTGATTCTTGATTTTTAAAGTTTCACCAGAAGGGGATTGCTGGCGGACCTTGAGCGCCCTGTGGAAATATTGGGGGACAGATCACAGACAGAGCAAAGGGTTGAGGCTGGAGAGGAGACTTTAGAAGACAGAAAGACCACCGACCTGCCTGTGGTGAGAGAGAGAGAGAGAGAGAGACCGAAAGACTCAACTTCATCGTGGGAGATACCAATGATCCTAAATGCCTTGGTTTCCACAGTGTGAAGCCGAGAGAGGTGCAAGGCAGGAGCACCAGGCCAGAGGGGAGAGAAGTACTCCATCAGGCTGTGGATGAAAGCTTTGCATGTGGTCAGGAGTGCCAAAGAAGGACTTTGCACAATGGAGGATGCCTAGATGGCGACTGGCTTTGGAGGCCAGCTTGGAAATGCGGCTTTTCCAGGAAAGATCATGGCAGATAGTGAAGCTTCAGTGAAAGGACTTCTTCAAGAGGATTGTTGAGAAAGTAGATGGGTTGGGGGGGGGGTTCCAGACGGTCCTTTCGGAGAGACAAGAGATTTGTTGGGATTGAAAGGCATGTTCCGAGTATTTCACCAGCTTGTGATTTTATCCAGATCTGCAGAGAGTAAAGAGGCTGCTGCTTGCTGATCTGAGGGATGACAGATGGTACGGCAGAGGGTGGAGTCATCAGCAAAGAGATAAAGAGGATTTTCCAGAGAGTTGGAGAGATCATTGATGAAATCCAGAAAAAGAACAGGGCCCAGAACGCTACCTTGAGGAACTCCAGCCTGGCCAGGAAGAGGGGATGAAAGAACTCAATTAAGGGCCACATGTTGACTGCGATAGGAGAGGAAGTCTGTGAGCAATGAGTGGAGATGTCCTTGGATACCAGAGGAAGAGAGTTTGGTGAGCAGGGCGGGGTGCTATACCGTATCGAAAACACGATATGGCCAGGGAGATTACTCTGATCTCATGTCTGGCATTGAGTTCCTCCATTCATTGTTTGGAAAGCAGAAGCAGCATGTACAGTTGTAGAGTGACCTGGTCTGAATCCAAATTGATGATCAGAAATCAAGCCATTGAAGAAGAGGAAGGATTTGATGTCAGAAGCGATGATAGATTCCATGACCTTCCTGATGATGGAGAGAAGGCTGATTGGTCTGTAGTTGCAGGGATCTGTTTTTGCACCATTTTTTATGCGGGGCTGCAATGTTTGCTGATTTCCAAGCAGATGGCAGATGACCTTGAGCAAATGAGAGGGTGAATAGAACAGAGAGAGTGTGAGCAAGAGCAGCAGAAAAGCATGTTTTTAGGACATGAGGGCTGATGCCGTCTGGACCGGTTGCAGAATCAGAGTCGAGGTTTGACAGCAAGTTCTCCACCTTCTCAGGAGAAAAGGACACAGAGTCCATGAACAGCTGGGTGTGACTGAGTAAAGTGGGCACAGAAAGCGTTGGGTTTGAAATGCAACATTTAGAAACAAACACAGTTTAGGCATTCAATTTTTCGTGTGCAGTGTCAGCTGTGCAGCCATTTGAGGTAATGGAGGGGGAACATAAACCAGAAACAGACTTAACTGGATGCCACCAGGATTTGGAGGAGGGAGACAGGTTTGACAGTTCAGACTTGAGATTGGAAAGATGTTTCCTGATTCTCCTGACGGTAGACACACACACTTGTTCCAAGCTTGTGGAAGGAACTGAGATTGCCTTCAGTGGGATTTGCTTTCCATGAGGCAAAGGAAAGTTGCTTTAGGACAACTGCCTCGTCACAAGCTTCAGTGTCTCATGGGTGGGAGGAAGGGTAGGACAACTAAAGACAAGATGGAATAAATCTGTGCATGAGAGACAGAGAAAATTTATTTGAAGGAATTCCCAGGATGAGTTGATGTCAGAGTAGAAATGGGAAACCAGTTTCGAAGTTTGATGGCTGCTTGAATTCCCTGCCAGTCAGTCTGAGTGAAATGCCAGACTCGTCGGTTCTGTAATCATGGCCAGAGAGATGACCACTTTGACAAGCATATGGTCAGATTAACTGATTGGAGCAGAAGAAGAACAGTAGACATTTTCTGGGAAATTCGTCAAAATCAAATCCAGAAGGTATGTAGTACCGTTCGCTGAGAACTGGGTGAGGAAGTTGACAGATTGTGTCAGTCCTAATGAGTCGCAAAAGTCCTTTGCTGAAGTGCCATGGCAGGTGTGAGAGGTACCCACACCCAGCCAACTGGCATTATGGCAATTGAAATCACCACATTTGAGGAAGAGAGAGTTGGGATGAGTGGATAGAAGTTGGTCCCTGTTTTCAGCGAGCGAGATGTAAATGGATTCATCACTGTTTGGTGGATGGTGCCACACACATATAAACAAGAGGTGGGAGCAGAGGGGAAGCCAGAGCCAGAGGTATTGTTTTGGGTGTGGAGGAGTGAGGGCAGTGCATGGAGAGTGAGGAATAGAGTTTTTGATAAAGAGAGCAACTCCGCTGCCAGGATGAGGCCCAGGTCTGTCATACCGGAGGAGGGAGTAACTAGGGAGTTAGAGACGTCTTGAAGGAGGAAAGTTTCTGTTCAGTAGATTATATCTGGTTTGTCAGTGGCTACCTATATGGAGAGATCAATCAAGTGAGAGCGAAGGCCCCAGATGTTTGAGGTCCATTCTATTAAGGAGGAAGGGAGGGGAGGAAGCTTTGATTCCAGGGGAGGGGAGGGGTAGGGTAGGACGAGGGAGGAGAGGTGGTCGGGAGAGTGGTTTACAGTGTGTGGGAGATTTCCGAAGAGCTTGGGGAGAAGGTCGGATGGGGAGGAGGACAAAGGGCTCGGTGGTAAACGGATGAGTCACAGTGGGGAGTAATAATAGAGGGGTCAAAGGGAAGTAGTAGATTGGAGGAGGTGGGGGAATGAGTTTGGAAGAGAGAGGTTGGCGAAAGAGGCAGCTTTGTAGATATGAGTGGGGAGGGGGGGGGGGTGAGGGAGGAGAATTGAGAGAAAAGGGTCAGAGGTAATTGTGGGGGATTTGTCAGAGCTGTCAAAACAGTCATGAAAGTCGAAAACCGTTCACATGCAAACCATCCACAGAATTTGCAAATATTGATGTTAAAAGTAAATGTAAATCTCCATGAGCGAATTCGGAAAAATGGAAACCAGGGAATACTGAAGAACCTTTAAAAAAAATCGAAATAGAGAAAAATACTGAATAGCATCCTCGAAGTAGTAAATATATATTTTGACAAATTATAGGTTGAAAATGAACAATTGATTTTCACGAAGGTTTATTTATTTATTATTTTTGTTACTGTTGTGGAGCTCTGCCTCTGATGGACTGAGGTGTCACGCTCGAGCAGCACTACACTCCAGGTGTTACTTACCCATGTAACATTGACCGTTTTAGACATGGGTTTTATCAAGCTGTAATCAGTAACGACTCAAACCCTCCACCCTTCCCTCCTGCACACCGAACAGCAGGAAATTGATCAGAGAGCGGCTTGAAACACTGCCTCAAAATGACCAGTCCATGTTATGTAGTTTATCTTAGAACCATTATACATCAAGTTTGTCATTTTTCTTTATGATCTGCTGTGAGGTTTTTAATCTTTGACGAAAAATAACCCAAGAGCAAATATAGGGCCTTCATGCACGATTTTTTTTACATACACATGTTGGGAGAAGGAGGATATGGAGGAGGGAGTTGGCCCAGTGCATACATGAAGCACACGAGGAGGATGGCAGTTTGTCGGGACTGCATACACACAAAACCACGATCCTCGAATACCAACATCTATCATTTGTAGCATTTCCCCTGAATCGTTTCCTTCATTTATAAGTGTTTATTTCAGTTAAATGTCGAGTTGGGCATTTAGAAAGCTATAAAGTCTATTTGAAGCCCCATTTCTTAAACGTAGTCTATTATGGTACTCACCTTATGCATACTGACCTCATTCGCACAATGAACTTTGTCTCACTTCACATCTACAAGTACACCCTCTTACATCTACAACTCACATATTTCATGCATCAACAATGGTTGTGCAGCTTCCTTATACCTCTCTTCCCCCATCTCCCTTCACAGGCATGCACTTCCTGCCTAGATGAGATGTCTATGTGGGAATTCCTGGTTGCCATCTCTGCTTGCAGATGAGGATGAAGGTTCAGAGTTGAAGTGTGCATGCCGAGCAAAGTTTAATAAATTAATGTTTGTATCTGACCTTTCACTCTGGATGAGCTAGAAATTACTTGGCCCAGAAATGAGTACTTGTGCACTAGGTAGAGATCAGTGTTACTCACTGCACTGCATTCTGGAATGAGGGGGGAAAAAATGTCACGCATCAAAAGAACCTCCTCCTTTTCTTTTCTTACCCAGGCCGATAAGCATATTTGGGGTTCTGTCATTGGCTCACGTGAATCATGTGGCTTCAGAATGATGTCATTACAATATTTGGTTCTCGGTTCTGGTCATGCCTGGCTTGAATCGAGAGTGAAGGAGAGAAAGATAAAGAGAGGTGGAGAGATATGGAAAGAGAAAAGAACAAAAAAAGATGATAAATATCCAATTTGCTCTTCATCCTCGAAAAGACAAAAAGGGACCATCCTTTGGGAGGTCGTCCGCCGTAAATAATGATGGCCCAAGAAAGAGTCAAAAACTGAGAATTTTGACAAAGAACAGTTTGTAGTTTAGTTGGAAGACTCCATTGTCACAAAAGGTTCGAGAACCGCAAAGAAAATGCAAAAGCACAACCAACTTGAGGTTTTGTCAAAAATGGCAAAAGCTCAGATAGTACACAGGTGGAGGTAATCAAGAATTAATTTGTTCTGCTTCCCAAGATTCACAACATAATACAAGTTAATAACTATTAAGAATAAGTCGGCCGAGATTGAACGAAGTGAGACCGTTTATAACTGATACGTGGAACACCCTGCTGCCCATGCCTGCAGAAAACAGACTTTTTGGAATACCGGCCACATTTTCCATCCAATCATCATGGAACTTTGGTGAAACATTCTACATGGGTAAGCGCTCCTTTGTTGAAAGTTTCGTGTCAATCACTAAAGCGGTTGCGGAGAAAATGAATTTAAAATCAAATAAAGGTGAAAAGGCGAGGGTGAAAAAACAGTGAGGGCCTCGGCCAACATTCCCCAACATTGTCAAGGATGGTTGTGGACACTTGTTACTAGTACTGTGATAATAATAATAAATTGTTATTATTGCAGTATTATAATGGCATATCGATGTTTCTTGATTTTTTTCATTAATTCTGAATCGACCAAGATTATTTCATGTTATGGGCTTGCTCAGACGTCAAACAAAATAACGATTTTATCACATATAAGAACATGGATATAAATTTAAAAAATCAAGTTGATGAAATCCTTTAAAAGGAACATCACCGTACTGTTTTTAATGCAGAATGTTTACATTGCTCACATATAGAACTTCTCTGAGGAACCTAATAGTTCGGATTTTTTTATTCATCCATCGGATGATGTGACGACATATTGTCACAAACATTGCCCGGAGGGAGTTTGCAATGACCCAAGGGCAGACCTCCTGTATTTGTGAGTGCAAATGGCCACTCTCGTCGAGAGGATACCTGTTTTCTTTCTCCCAAACGCTTGATTTTGGAGCCTAATTGCACTGCGGACGCGAGCGAGTAACCACCTTGACGATAAGCAAATTATTAATTAAAGGCATACAAGAACAGAAACAAAATGGCAGAGTAATAAAATCACCAACGACAATCGTCAATTATAATGGAATGGGCCAAGGGGAAGATTACGGACAAGAGGAAGGAAACATGGGGAGGGAGAGATTAAAAAGGAAAATAATAATGAGAGGAAACAGGATTTATGGGAGGATTTTGAGAGTTCAATGACACTGAAAGTGAGAGCTGAAAAGAGAGAAGTGACCATGAAAGCAGCCACAGTTCGTTTCAGAATGGGTGCGGCAAATGATGACACATTGGTGTGCTGGAAGAGACCTGAGGATGACCACAGCCTACAAAATGACAGTTGATGGGCCGAGGACCCCCTGAGTGCATGAATGCAAAACGCCACACAAAAAATACAGAGTCAAAGAGAGAGGGAGAGGGGAGGAGAGAGGGATGGGGGCAGAGGGGGAGAGAGATAGAAACCTCACCAAACCAAAATCACTGACTACTGCTTTCAATCCTCATTTAGGACTATTACATGCATTGCTTGCTGGGCACTGTGGCTATTGAATGAACCAACTCTGAGAGCTGAACATGACTCCCCTTCACACTCTACTGCTTTGTCTTGAATCCTCAACAACTAAACTCTGCAATGTCTCAACATGATTCTCTCACACTTTCACATCGTCCCTTAAATCTTCAATCTCCATGATCATCCAACCCTGGTTCCCATTCGAACCAACACACAAGCCAGTGAATCGGTTCAAGCAACGACTAGTTTAAACTCTCTGCAGAGAGCAGACATGCAAATGCCCGTTTGTATGTCGAGACCAGCTCCAAGCTCACACACAGTGCAGGTTGAGTGGAAAAGTGGAATAAACGAATAACAATCGACAAAATAAAATACCATCTGCTGGCCATTTCAATCTTACCCTGCATGGAACAATAATGTAATATTTACATCACTAAAGTACAACGCACAATATTATGGAACAGTCGAGAAGAAACGTTAAAACAGCTGCAGAAATAGCAGGCAGTTTAAAGGTGGTGGAAAATACACATCAAAGGAAAGACGTAAACATACTTCGTGAAGATAATATATTTTTTAACATGTTTCATGATAATCACCTGTTTCTGAGTGAGAAGTGATGTCATAGATATAAAACGTTCTGACACAAGGCATTGTTACCGGTTCGTGGGAGAAAGTTCTGATGGAATAAACTGATGGAATAAAAAGGTTTATTTCACAGCATTAAGAGTTAAAATTGTTGGTGACATTTCACTTTCTTTCGATCAAAAACGAAGCTAAAGAGCCATCGCACCCACCTCTCCATGTCGCTCAGGCGGGACGAGTCGCGAAATCCCTTGGCAAACGGATTGCTGTCGATTTTCAGCTTGGTGATCTGCAGAGACAAAGGGAATGAGTTCCACAAACGTGTGCCCAAAAAGGGAATGAATAAATACACTCACGAGGCTTGGGGTCACGTTGCATGACCTATTTATACAAGTTAATGTCGTAACGTGTATTGGTGTACAATGAATATGGGCCTGAAATTAAAGTAAGCGATTTGTGAAAGGCTGAAGATTGTGAGAGTGTCGCATGTAAAAAAAAAAAAGTCTGCTTTCGTTGGGATTCAATCATTCACGTTTGTACGATATGCAATGGACTCATTCAGCACCTCGTACATCAAATTAAACCCAGGGATTGCCTTGCACAACCCGCCCCATGGTGGAAAAAGGAAATGGTTGATAAACACTTTTGCAACGCAAATGTATTGTCAAATACAGAACACGCTCGTTGTGTTGGTCTCATTTAAATACAAAGTTAATAAAATGTATCATCGGTAATTTAGCAACTGTGATATTGTCAAAATAAATCAGAAGTTATCATTTTATGAAAATGAGGTTTTTGCAATTAAATCCATCTCTTTAAGCAACATGTGAGCGATAGATACAATTGAGGAATGCGTTTCGTGAGCAAGGGAAAATGCGGTGCATTTGGGACACGAAGTGCATTGGGACATCACCTCGACTAGCTCTTCTTGGGCAATGATATTGGGATATTAACGTGCACACACACACACACACACACACACACACACACAATTCTCAGAATTGAAAAACATTTTCTTTCAAAGCACTGTCGGACCCCGCTATTTGCGGATTCGCTGTTCACGGACCCTGCATATCTGTGGTTGATAAAATGTGACCTGCTTCTACATTCGCGGTCCTGTGCTTCACAAATTCGCAGGTTCCCATTATCGCCCCCATTATCGTGGGGGGGTTTTTGCATGCGTTTTCACGGTTTTTCAGGAAATTTTTTGATTTCCCTTTATGAATCATGAACCCCCGGGAAGCTATCCCCTTTTTCCCCATTGAAAAATGCCCCGACATTCGTGGCATTTTCCAGGAACGTATCCCCTGCAAATAGCAGAGTCTGACATATATATATATATATATACTTGTAGATTACAAACTTTGCATTTCTTGGGTTGTATTGGGACGTCGGCCTCCGTCGGAGAATATCGTAATTTGCTATGATGTATAGCCAACGCTCAAAACTTCAACCGCATCTTATTTCGCATGGGTGTGCACATGCTTTTATAAATGTTGACAGAATCCATTGCAGAGCTTCAATTCGATTGATCCAAAGAAAGAGAAGCAGAGGAAGAAGTATTTCAGCTTGTATTACATGTTGACACATCACTTTGAGAAACTGAAATACAAGCACCGTGTACTCTCCTGATGCACATTTATCTCTCTGACGTACAATACTCGGTTACATCGCGTCGGTGCTGCCGAAGCAGTTTCTTGGCAAGGATTATGTTGGGTGGTTTGCCATTGCCTTCCCAGCAGTAGTTATGGCAGGATTGCAGGAATTTGAAATTTGTTCATGGTGCCGGTGATAGCTCGCCTATTCTTCACGAAGGACACCGTGGGATCTTCAACATCCACCAACTAATGCCGGCAGATGGGACACACAGTTTAACATCCATCCGAGGGACGGCACACACTTTGATGAACCACCCTACATGTAAAACACTGGGATGACAGTTTATAACTGGGTTGGAGTTGAAACCCAGACAACTTAGAGACGGATGTGCATACCTCCAGGCCATCCTTTCAGGCCCGCACATACGAGGTTCGTCTAAAAAGTAAATGGGACTGAGCCTGATGTTGTGCTCCACTTACACAACTTGAATGAACGGGTTGCATCACAATCTTTCGCAACATTCCAGCAATATATATGATTGGTGTGTTGACTGCGCTCATTGTGTGATTTTTTACAGGTCGTGTTTTACACGTTGTCTAGTCTGAGTCGTCGCACTATGAGTCGTGAGCAGAGAGCCAATCTGAAGTTTCTTGCCAAACTTGGCAAAACACCTTCCGAATCCTTCGCAATGCTGCAGCAAGTCTACGGGGAAGAAACGATGTCACGTACACGTGCATTTGAATGGCACAAGAGGTTCAAAGAGGGACGGGAGGAGGTTGAAGACGATCCATGGTCTGGAAGACCTTCAACGAGCAGAACGGTGGACAACATCGGGCGTGTGAAGCAAATGGTGCGCACAGATCATCGACTCACGGTGCGGATGATTGCTGAGGAACTTTCCATCAACAAAGGCACTGTATGGAGCATCATCACTGAAAATCTCGAATGTGCAAGGTGTGCGCAAAGGTGGTCCCAAGCTGTTGGCGAGGACAAGAAACAGCAAAGAGTCACTGTCTGTCAGACATTATCTCGTGCATCAAGGACGATCCAGACCTGCTTGGGAGAGTCATTACTGGCGATGAATCGTGGATATTCGAATACGATCCCGAGACCAAACGGCGAGTCTCAGTGGAAAAGTCCGGCTCACCAAGAGCAAAGAAAGCAAGGATGTCGAAGTCGAAGGTCAAGGTGATGCTCATTGTGTTTTTTGACATCAAGGGCATCGTCCACTTCGAGTTTCTACCACAGGATCAAACAGAGAATCAATGTGTACAAGGAGATCCTCCGGCGTCTCATGAGATCACTCCGGGACAAGAGGAGGGATCTGTGGGAAAACAACGCCTGGGTGCTCCACCATGACAACGCCCTGCTCACAGTGCCCTGCGCATCCGACAGTTTCTGGCAGAGAGAACGTGCCAACTCTGGAGCAACCCCGTATTCGCCAGACTTGCCCTTGTGATTTTTTCCTATTCCTCAAGCTCAAGGGGATGATCAAGGGGACTCGATTTCCTGCTGTGGAGGCCATAAAAAGGGCGTGACGAGGGAGCTCCGGAGGATTCCAGAAGAAGCCTTCCGGGGGTGCATCGAAGCATGAAAGAAGAGGATGGACAAGTGTGTGAGACTGGAGGGAAACTATTTTGAAGGGAACAAGCTGTGATTTCAATATATTTGTTGGAATAAAATTTCTGTGAAGTCAGTCCTATTACTTTTTAGACGGACCTCGTATACACCGATTCCCGATATGTTACATTGAAACCAGTTAAGTGACCTAGTTGCTGACTGGTTAATTTAATGACTGTGCAGTCATCAGCTGGGCTTCATCACCAATATTTCAACAAACTAAGCACCAGAACCTCTCCAAACCAGTGGGTCCACAGGTTACCAAATTAGGCAGTACAGTGCAATTTTAAGTTGGTGAGCTATCACCAGTACCTTGCCCTAATTCCAAGTTCCTGCTCAGATAATTAATCTAGAGGGGGCACTGCCATGTGCTGCATAGGAAAGAAGAAGTGCAACTTTATAACTCTTCTTCAGCTTTTGGTCAGGCATTTGCCTTTATCTTTCGAGGTTATCTCACATTGCCAGTATAGTGCCACGTAAAAATTCTGCTCTCTTTGGTGCGCATCATTTTGACTTATGAGAAATAGATATAGCGAGAGAGGTGCTGTTCGCAGACATCTGCATACGAAAGAAGAGAGATATATATATATATATATATATATATATATATATATATATATATGTATATATATATATTCATAGGAAAACACCACACACCACTACCTCAAAGGGGCAATGTGAAAACTGTATGGTATAATTGCTGTGGACCTGCATTACATCAAATGATGCACAAAAGAGTAGTTGGGAACAGAATGGATAAAAATGTTTTCATAGTTTCTTCAGTTACTCAGACAACGGTTGTATACGAAATAAACCGATTGCATGTTCAGTCATCTATCACCAATTAATTAATTTAATTATATATTAGCCTGAAAATTGTGTGAAGTTTAGCATCCTGTAGATTTAGTGTGTTAAAAAGCATCTGGGCACAATTATCTGATTCTCATGAAAAAGTCCACATTCATAGTTTTGGGTGTCGATGATAACAGCAATATGGCAGCTTCAGACGTACATTCACCTGTGTACGAGCTAGAAGTTTGGAAATGGTACATCACTTGTGCCAAATATGATGTATTCATGAATCCTGGTTGAGACACGTCATTTCCAAACTTCTGGCCCTTCGTAGCTGGAAACCGCCATTCACATGTAATGTGTGAACAACGTGGGAACATGAATTTGTTTATGGTGTAGGAGCTGTTGCTTAAACAACAACCCAGCAACCACACTCTGAAATAGCAAAACATTTTTTTACCTGATGTCGGAATATCAAAGACGCCCAGAACACTGGCCTCCAACAGTTTTAGGCAATAATTTGTCATTTGGTCAGGGTGCCGGCGATAACTTGCCTTCCCTTCACCAAAGACACCGTGGGATATTTAACCATGGCTTCGTTACACCGTGGTTTGACGTCCCCTCTGAAATATGGTGCACTCGTGGATGTCAAACCCTGCCTGTGAAGTTCCAGGATCGCAGTTTATAGTCGGATTGGGAATCAAACCCAGGCTAAAGAGCATAAAGGTGAGTATGCTACTTCTGAGGTATATTGCCAACCCAAATGGTATGTTTCTGTATACAAGGATGTAAAGTGAAAAATATTGACCGTACCAGCTGCCAAAATAGATTGTGGTTTCGTACATCTACCTGAAAGATAATATATATACATATATATGTTTATGTATGGAATCTGTGCACCTGATAGTGGACTAGATCACCTCTTGCCGAAGGGTTAGCATTTTGCTTCATATTTTAGCCTCAATGCCAAGCAAACACTATAAACACTCTCCTTTTTTTTTTTTTACACAATTCCAGGCTCATGAAGGAGCTAAACGACAGAGGGCAGCGGATTCACAGGTTGCGAAGAGGAAGGGAAGGGAACAGGGAAGCAGACATAGCACATGAGTAGAAGAGTGGTAGAAAAAAAAGAGGGGTTTATGATGGTGGGAGGTGGAGGATGGAAGTCAGTGTCAATGAGAACAGCTGAGAATACTTTTTAACACCAATTATGCAACAAAGGAAAGCCCCTCCAATTCAAAGTGGACCTCATGACCATTCCCTCATAAATAGAGTTTTTAAAATCCACAAGGAACAGATGAATGCTCAGTAGGTACACAATATCACAATGAAGTGATCCACCGCAGTTTTACCATATTATGGTATACTTGTGGCAAACCAGTGCTGGAGGAGCATCCCCCAACTTAACATCCTTCCAATGGACCACTCACTCATTGATGCCTTACCCCGCATGCAAAGCACCAGGGCGACAGTTGATAGCTGGGTCGAGATTGGAACTCAGGTTAGATAGTTCAAAGGTAATTGTACACACCCTCTAAGTTATCCTGCTTGCCCACACTCTCCACCAAAGATGTAACAATAATATACCGAAGGCTGAAACCTTTTCGAACTCTCTGATGCTCTTGAGTGCAGGTTTTGATGAACAGTTTTAGAGGAATTAAACCACCTGAGCAAAGAAGAGTTTTTTTTTAGCTTTTGAAACATGTAAATTATCACTATATACCAGAGTAAGCCTGGTATTGGCTTAGTGGTTAGGGTGGTGGCTTGGGATCCTAGGATCCTGAGTTTGAGCCCTGTTTGGCTGCTGAATTAACACCAGGGGGTTGATTCAGCCTGTCATCCTTCTGAGGCTGATGATATGAGTACCAGTGTACTGGTAATAGGGGCACTGCATCAGTGGCATAGCTGTTCCCCTAATCAATGATGCAACCAATCGCCAAAAAGGCTGCACACAAAGGGATATACCAGAACAAGCCATTTATGGTGTGCATGTGTATGTGTCCTTTGAAAATGATGGATGAGGGAACATCATTTGCTTTTTATATCTACCAGTAAAAAAAAAAAAATTCTAATTTTGAATCCTTGCGTTGATGGTGTCTTACAACTTCCGAAGGCCTGGAAAAATGGGTTTTTGCAGAAGCTTTGGATCAGCCATTTCTGTTTTACTGATGAGGATATGATGTCTGAAATGCAAGTCCATGATTAATAAATATGAGTTCTCTTACAAGGAACTTTGACGCAGGGAGGAGACCATTAGGCCCATCAATGCTTGCGCTATTATTGCCAACCTATGGTTGTTTGTCAAAGCTCTATCCTCTTAAATACAGAGCATCAAGCAAGGAAGCAGCAAATACCATTTTTAAGTCTTTCGTACGACTCTGCCAGGGTTCGAAGTGCTGACACAGAGCTTATGCTCGAAACCATGATGCCACCGAGCCTGGTTCAAAAATAAATAATTTTAAAAACAAAAATTTCTGAAAATTCAGATGGACCAATGAACACGCTGCTGCTATTTTGCTTAGTGCTTCGAGGTGGCGCACCTGGAGTCCTCCTTCACCTGGAAACTTACCAGCTGGTTTTGATAGGCCGTGACGGCGGTGAAAACCGTTTCTGGGAAGATGAATGACCGAAACTCTTCGGACTTGAGGTTGAGCAAAGACGACGTGTGTTCCTTCTTCCTGATGATGTGCACCCGTGGCTGATACTTGTGCATGGAATTAAGAATGATCTGCAAGAACACGTGATAAGTCACGTTAAAGGCTGGATCATATAATATACACCTTTGTGTAATGCATAGCAAATGCGAATCATTTTGAAAATGCACGACATGTACGCTGCACGAAAGCATTCTCCTGGCCTTCGTACATTAATAGTCAGGGAGATGGAAACAGTGTAACAGGGTTGAGATGGGCATAAACCACTGTTATGTAGGTTTTCAATTATTTCCTAAAGTCGTTAAGTTCACTCACGTGGCCGTGTTGATCCAATTCGTTATTAGTGAGTTTCAGCTTCTCAAAGGAGACCATCTGCTTCTGTAGCTGCTCTCCGGAGAATGGGGAGTCTGGATGGATGTAAAGTCTGCAAGGAGGGTTGGGGGAGGTAAA
>CM068960.1:87207705-87218095 GCA_035128595.1 Eptatretus atami
ACTGTAGCACGGAACGGACCGCTTAAGCGGTTCGTGTCCTAGGCCGACCTGCGGCGAGGTACGACCGCCCAGTCGACTACTCGTGCAGGTACTTAGGTAGGTTGAATTTGGCGAGCAACCCTATCCTGCAAGCCGGCGTGAGGCACATTAGCCCACATCGTGAGGTGAGGTTAAACCCCCACCCATGTGACCGGTCGCTCCTGGCGTATTCCAGGAGAGCCGTCCACGAACCTGACATTCGTCCGTTCCTTCACCTTTCCCCCTTATTGTATCCTCCCTTTCCCGCCCTACTTTTACGCGTTTCCAAGCGTGCGGCCGACGCCCGGTCGCGATTTGAGCTTTACCGTGGCCGAACGCTAACGCCGCGCGGGACCGAAAATTCGTAACAATTATATAGTATATAATACGCACACACACACACACACACACACACACACACACACACACACCACAACAACAATCACACCACACACACCGTACGGACGGACATGGTCGGTAGGGGTCTGCCACATAATGCCATACCAGTCATACAGTTTTGACGGGATCAGGCTGAAATTTTTTGACAGAGGTTGATAATATAGATGGCCATTAAAAACCTGGAAGCCGATTTTTGATTTTCTAAAAATATTACATTTGTTATGATTTTTCAAAACTTCAAAAAGTCCCGTGCTACAGGCCAACAGGTGCGCCGTCCCATAAGCAACGCGTGCCTCAAAAGCATACAAACTAGATCCTGGTATGAACCTACCTGTCAAGTTTCATCAAAATCGGTTGACTCCTCTAGCCTCCAGAGCTATCCATTACATACAGACAGACGGAAAAACTGAGAATAAGGGTAGTCTAGCGACCACCCAACATATACATAGATACCTGTGTAAAAGAAAAGCACAATGAGCATTAAAAGCAAAGAACACCTCTGAGGATGAGAACCAGCTAGCTCTTCAAATGTCAGGCTTTGATAAAGAATTTATTATTTTACTGCTCAGTGTGTGAGCTTTTACCAATATGAATCCTGAGTTGCAAAATATGTCAACTCCCATACTCTTCGAGCCAAAGAAATTTGCATAAAGCAACCAAGAAATGCAACACAAGGTAAGCCCTTTGCTGTTTCCAACCCTGTGTTCCTTTACAGCTGCAGACATTCATAAGTTGTACACACGAGAATCCCAATGCTACATGCCCTCCCAGCCACTGGACCAATGTCATCACTTATTGGACCAGTGTCATCAGCAACAACGTAGCAAGAAACGCATACCACCACCGAGACTCCCAAGCATGGGAGCACATATCGGGATATATATATATATACACACAGGGTGTCCCAAAAAAATGTACTCACATTTTGGCTCCTCATAACTCATTGAAACACGAGAGAGATAGATATTAATTGTGGTGTAAGTGTGTTTATATTGTGTTGTGAATGAACATTGTTATTGTACAAGAATGTTAACGATCACGCCATCATATTGCCCTGTAATTTGCAACTAGTACAATAACTGTGTTCAATAACGCCGGTCTATCCGACGCGTTTTATTTTAGGTGGGAAGACTGTGAGAAAAACCATGTTCTCACCAAATTAGTGTCCCACCACCATGTCACGTGACCTTTTTCAGGCTTCCAGGGATTGGTTGCCTTGTCGGCAGCTGGTGGCGGACCGCGTCAGAGCTGGGGCGCCATTGCTGGCAACAGAGGTGGCTCTTAAGATCGCGAGTGGAAAAATATATCGAGCGCTCTGACGCGATGTTATAAAAGCGATTTTCAAGTGATTTTCAGAATCTCGACAGCACAGTCGCGCTGATCATTGATAGCTCCGTCTAAAAGGATTGAGTTAAATCGGGACGAGTGTGATCGTTATTCCCGGCTCCTGCTCGAGCGCGGAGCACGGAGTTGTACCCTGTTTTTGGAACCTAATTGTTGCCAAGAGTTCTGGCAGGTTTTTTGTGCTGTGTAATCCATTCTGTTACCAGCCATTTTTGAGATCGAGCCAGAAAATCGTCGCACCCCTGGAGCCGATTGAACACAGTGGTGTGTTTTGTTGTTCTCTTTGTCTACACGTGGACTGCTTGAAGCTCGGACATAAACGTCAGTATTCCGTGCTGGAAGATATTAACAGCCGGGATCGCGACAATATATATACATATATATATATATATATATATATAAATATATATATATATATATATATATATATATATATTGTTAGCCCTGTGGAAATTCGCAGACCACCATAAAAGACCTTAGATCAGTTATGGAAAGTATATGTGAAGTTAGATTTCCCCACCGTTGTTTAGAGGGAATTTCCCGTGTTTACAGGGCTGCGATCTTTGAGATAGCCGTTTTTTCTTTTCTCTGTCGTTATTATGGACCGAGAATCATCCCCCAACAACGCAATCGCCACCACCAACAACGCCCCCAACAACTACACCAAACCACCACCACCTTCGGCCCCTTCACTCCACAACCCCACCCGCACAAATCTGCCTCACCCCAACTCTCAAACCGAGCAGAAGAACAAATCGCCACACAACACCCTTCCCAAACCACCACAGCAAACTCCACCACCTTCGCCTTTCTAGCCGAACGTGTGCCATGGGGTTGTGAATGAGATCCTTTCGAAGAAGAAATCGGATCAGGAATACATTCACGCCCACTTTTCTTTCCATCTAATGAGCTGAGCATCAGGTGGTGTAGCACCGCCTCCAAACCCGCTGTGATCCACAAATTACACTTACCTACTCCGGCATAATAAAGCGCCGAGCACAACGCAGCTTGCGGCAGTGTCGGTGAGGCAGTGTCGGTGGGTGTACAGGCTGGGGCAGAGTCGGGAGACGGAGCTCGAAGCAGACGGGGAAAGGCAGACGGGGCCGATCGACGGAGAGGAAGGACGCTCGGAGCTCAGGTCGAGTTGAGGGGGAGAGGAGGGCGAGTTGCTGAGTGGAGCAGGTACGCGGAGGAGGGCTCAGAGGCGAACAGAGGGCTGAGTGGGGACCGCCCCGGAGAAGGGGGTGTGGAGGGCCACAGCCAGGAGGAGTTTGCCGGAGCCAGGGCGGTCAGCGTACTCAATTGGACGGAAGCGTCAGCAATTCCCCTCTCCCTTACCGAGCTCCGCGCTAGAGAGCGCGGTCACCCGTCCGTCGTTCCCCTCCCCACGTGGTGGCTGACGGTGAAACAACCGTGCGGCCGCGGAGAAACCGCCGGAGAGAGCTCACCGGCCACGCAGGGGCACGAAGCCAGGCGCGGCTACGCTGACATTGCGGCTTGCCCGCCATCGCACCACGAGTGCGCGGGTAAGACCCCTCGTCTCGTGGACCTGGCCGCTCATCCAGGCCACGTACATGTTGGTCCCGACCTGTCTTGCCACCCTTGTCTGTGAGGGTGGCTTTTCTTTGCTTTTGTGTAAATGCATGTGTGGCGCCGTCTTATAAGAGAATTGTCTAAGTGTGCGTGTGAAATAAAGACACTTTATTCGGTTGTAACTCTGCCTTGCTTGCTTTTCACTGTGTAACGTGCATGATTTACTGTATGGCTGTAAATACGTGGCCTTGTCTGCATGTGAAATAGAATGTGCTTGTTGAACGTTCCCCGTTTCGTTGCGTCCTTTTCCCTTGTTTGAAAGTTCCATCTTGCATCACGGAAGGAATTGGTAGAAGGGTGTGAGCACAGTAAATAGAATCTGATCCGTCGAGGTCGGCGATAACACCGCTCGGTTATCACTGTAGAGAAGCCGCGCCGTCGTACGGTTCGTGTCCTAGGCGAACCTGCGGAGGTACGACCGCCCAGTCGACTACTCGTGGCAGGTACTTAGGTAGGTTGAATTTGGCGACGCAACCTATCCTGCGCGGGTGGGCAAATTGGCACGATCGTGGTGAGGTTAACCCCACTCGTGACTGGCCCCTGGCGGTAGTTCCAGGAGGGTCACGACTGAATTGTCCGTTCCGGTGGGCGACGCGGTCGCGATTTGAGTTAGTAGCGTGCGATCGGCACGCGCGGGCGGGCCGAATTCGTAACAATATATATATATATAATATATATATATAATATATATATATATATATTACGCGCACACACACACACACACACACACACACACACACAGCACACACGTAGGCGACTATGGGTGGTCGCTACATAATTGCATACCAGTCCATACAGTTTTTTGAGGGATCAGGCTGAACATTTTTTGACAGAGGTTAATTATATGCGCATGAAAAGCCTGGAAGCCGATTTTTGATTTTCGAAAAAAAATTATTTTTTCTAGGATTTTTCAAAAACTTCACAAGTCCGTTGCTAGGCAACGGTGGCGTCCATAGCAACGGTGCTCAAAGCATACAACTAAGATCCTGTATGAACTCACTCGCTCAAGTTTATACAAATCGGTTGACTCCTCTTAGCCTCCAGAGCTAATCCATTACATACAGACAGACGGAAAAAACTGAGAATAAGGGTAGTCTAGCGACACCCAACATATACATAGATACCTGTGTAAAGAAAACGCACAATGAGCATTAAAAGCAAAGAACAACCTCTGAGGATGAGAAACCAGCTTGCTCTCAAACGTCAGGCTTGATAAGAATTTATTATTTTACTGCTCAGTGGTGGAGCTTTAATCCTGATTGCAAAATATGAATATGAATATGATCCTGAGTTGCAAAATATGTCAACCCCCATACTCTTCGAGCCAAAGAAATTTGCATAAAGCAACCAAGAAATGCAACACAAGGTAGCCCTTTGCTGTTTCCAACCCTGTGTTCCTTTACAGCTGCAGAACATTTCATAAGTTTGTCACACGAGAATCCCAATGCTACATGCCCTCCCAGCACTGGACCAATGTCATCACTTATTGGACCAGTGTCATCAAGCAACAACGTAGCAAGAAACGCATACCACCACGAGACTCCCAAAGCATGGGAGCACATATCGGCGATATATATATATAACACACACAGGGTGTCCCAAAAAAATGTACTCACATTTGGCTCCTCATAACTCATTGAATTTCTCATTTATTTTCAGATCAAATTGACCATAATAATGGCAGAAGTACGACTAGGTTTTGAAGAAAGAAATTTATCATAAAGTGCTACTGGAAGCACGAAAACATCATGGAAGTGCAAAGACAATTTAGAAGACATTTTCACAAAGATCCACCAACGCGACGCACCATTGCTCGCATCCGAGATAAGTTTGAAACAGATGGAACTGTGCAGTGACGTCCATAAGGAGCGTTCAGGAAGACCCGGTCATCATAAACCCCGCCAAAGGAAAATCAATTGCTGGAAACCCTCCACCGATCCCCACGAAATCTGGTACGACAAATGGCTCGTGAGACAGGAATCTCCAAAAATCAAGCGCGCCATCACCATTTTGAAGGAAAATTAATTGGACAAGTTACATTCCAAAAGTTAAATCACGCTTAAATGAAGAAGATCCTGACCGAGAGCTGAATTTTGTGAGTGGTACCTGGGCAAATGCGAGAAGACTGCAGCATTTTCCATCCAGAATTGTTTGGGCGATGAGCCAGCTTCAAGTTAAATGGCTCAATTAACCGACACAATTGCACCTACTGGGCTCCTGAAAATCCGCATGTTACTATGGAACATCAATTTAACTTACCAGGGGTTTACTGTGTGGTGTGGATATCAGCATTGGGCATCCTAGGGCCATTCCTTTTTAGACCAGACGTCACTGGGGATGTTTACTTAAAACTTGCTGCAGGAATCTGTCGGTCCACCTGTCAAGAGATATTTGGTGACGAAGAGATTTACTTTCAGCAAGATGGAGCACCTCCCCACTACCACCGTGATTGTATAGGGCTTATTCGAAGCAACTTTTCCGAACAGATGGAATTGCGCGAAGAGGTAGTGTTGAATTCCCTGCGCGTTCCCCCAGACGCTCACTCGCATGGACTTCTTTTTATGGGGATATCTCAAAGATAAGGTTTACGCTCAAAACCAGCAACAGTCGATGAGCTGAAGAGGAAATTAAAAGACAATGTCTTGCAGTTCCAAATGAATGATTCGTAAGCTGTGAATCCATTGGTCCGCGATTATCGGCTGTGTTTGGAACGTGATGGTCGTCAGTTTGAACATTTGTAAACATGCCATTTATCCATTATACATTTAACCATTAATGTCGTTTCTAAGTCAATAAACAACGCATTTATTATCATTTAAAAGAGTGAGTACAATTTTTGGGAACCCTGTATATATATATAATATATATATATATATTATATATATATATATAATATATAATATATATATATATATATATACAGTGGGGAGAACAAGTATTTGATACACTGCCGATTTTGCAGGTTTTCCACTTGCAAAGCACGTAGAGGTCTGTAATTTTTATCATAGGTACACTTCAACTGTAAAAGACGGAATCGAAAACAAAAATCCTGAAAATCACATTGTATGATTTTAAAATAATTAATTTGCATTTTATTGCATGAAATAAGTATTTGTTCACCTACACAACCAGTAAGAATTCCGGCTCTAACAGACCTGTTAGTTTTGTCTTTTATGAAGCCCTCCCATTCTCACTCATTACCTGTATTAACTGCACTTTTGAACTCGTTATCTGCATAAAAGACAGCTGTCCACACATCAATTCAATCAGACTCCAACCTCTCCACAATGGGCAGACCAGAGAGCTGTCTAAGGACATCAGGGACAAAATTGTAGACTTGCACAAGGCTGGGATGGGCTACAGGACAATAGGCAAGCAGCTTGTGAGAAGGCAACAACTGTTGCGCAATTATTAGAAAATGGAAGAAGTTCAAGATAACAGTCAATCTCCCTCGTCTGGGGCTCCATGCAAGATCTCACCTCGTGGAGCCTCAATGATCATGAGAAAGGTGAGGGATCAGCCAAGAATACACGGCAGAGACCTGGTCAATGACCTGAAAGAGAGCTGGAACCACAGTATCAAAGAACCATAAGTAACACACCTACGCCGTTATGGATTAAAATCCTGCAGCGCACGCAAGGTCCTCTGGCTCAAGCCAGCGCATGTCCAGGCCCGTCTGAAGTTTGCATGACCATCTGGATGATCCAGAGGAGGAATGGGAGAAGGTCATGTGGTCTGATGAGACCAAAATAGAGCTTTTTGGTTTAAACTCCACTCGCGGTTTGGAGGAAAAAGAAGGAAGAGTACAACCCCAAGAACACCATCCCAACCGTGAAGCATGGAGGTGGAAACATCATTCTTTGGGGAGGCTTTTCTGCAAAGGGGACAGGACGACTGCACCGTATTGAGGGGAGGATGGATGGGGCCATGTATCGCGAGATCTTGGCCAACAACCTCCTTCCCTCAACAAGAGCATTGAAGATGGGGCGTGGCTGGGTCTTCCAGCATGACAACGACCGAAACACATAGCCAGGGCAACTAAGTAGTGCGCTCGTAAGAAGCATCTCAAGGTCCTGGAGTGGCTTAGCCAGTCTCCAGACCTGAACCCAATAGAAATCTTTGGAGGGAGCTGAAAGTCTGTGTTGCCCAGCGACAGCCTGAAACCTGAAGGATCTGAAGAAGATCTGTATGGAGGAGTGGGCCAAAATCCCTGCTGCAGCTGTGCAAACCTGGTTAAGAACTAGGAAACGTCTGATCTCTGTAATTGCAAACAAAGGTTCTGTTCCAAATATTAAGTTCTGTTTTTCTGATGTATCAAATACTTATTTCATGCAATAAATGCAAATTAATTATTTAAAAATCATACAATGTGATTTCAGGATTTTGTTTTAGATTCCGTTCTTCACAGTTGAAGTGTACCTATGATAAAAATTACAGACCTCTACGTGCTTTGTAAGTGGGAAACCTGCAAAATCGGCAGTGTATCAAATACTTGTTCTCCCCACTGTATATATATATATATATATATATATATATATATATATATATATATATAATATAAATATATCCATCATCACCGTCTCCTCCATAACTCCAAAACATGAAACCTAGCGGCCGCAAACTTTGCATACATACTAAGGGAACTCCAAGTTTATTCATGAATGAAAATTGGGTGTTTGGGTTAATTTAAACGCCCCTTTTGAAGATAATTAGGGGGTGCTCATCACGAAAAAAAACAAAATAAGCCTGACGAAGATGGCGGTGTGCCATCTCGTTCAGCCCTCTGTCAGCTCACAGAATGCCATTTTTTTGTATACACTCTTGAGGCTTGTATGAGAGATGACACACAGAACGTACAACAAGGGGAGCAGGAGACAAGAGGGGTGGGAGACGGAAAGAAAAAACACAGTGTAGAACAAAGATATGAGGAGATCTGTGGAAGGGAGAGGGATGGGGTGGGTAAACAAGATGGACATGACAGGGACTTTCAGGTCCTTACACGACAGGGACTTTCAGGAAGGAAAGCAGGGAATTTGAATGAGGTGGGTTTGGGGTGGATAACGGGGGTATAAAAGATCGTGGTTTGAATAAGGGAAAGTATGAGATGGTGGTGAACAGCTGTTTTGAAGACCTGCAGCAACGAGGTGGATTGAAGAGAGTGTGGGAGTTTGTTCCAAAGGAGGGAAAAACGAGGAATGAAGAATGAAGGTGAGCAGTGATTCTTGATTTTGGTAGTTTTAACAAGAAGGGGGTTGTTGGCAGACCTTGAACATCCTGCAGAAATATAGGGGGTGGGGGGGGGGGGTGGGACATATCTCAGTGTGGGGGAGGGGGGCGAGGCTGGAGAGTAGACGGTAGAAGATGGAAAGACCACCGACCTGCCTGCAATGAGAGAGTGACAGACCCAAAGACTCAGCCTCATCGCGTGAGATAGCAATGATCCTAAATGCCTTGGTTTCCACAGCATGAAGCCAAGAAAGGTGAGAGGTGGGAGCACCAGCCCAGAGGGGAGAGCAGTACTCCATCAGGCTGCGGACAAAAGCTTTGTATGAGGTCAAGTGTGCAAGGAAGGACTTTGCATGATGAAGGATGCCCAGTCGGCGACTGGCTTTCCTTAACTTAGGTCTAAAATATAATGCCTGCTAACAATGCCTTGATTTGAGAGAGACTACATTGATTTCTCAATGATAAAGTATTTTTTCACTTTCCTCACTCATATCGAAGCCTGATCATCATCCTACAAGTAACTGGATACATTGTAATGCTTATAAACATCCAGACGCCAGCGTTTGTGGCTTTATTTCTTTCCGCACATGCCATAACTTCTACAATCTCTCAAACTAAGCCAACTTAAAAAAAATTTAAGCTCCAGAATTGACTTAGCAGCAGTTCTGACTGCTAAAAAAAAGTAAACAAAATTTTTTAAAAGCTGTTCCTTTGTCCCATATATCTATATAACCTGGCAGTTAAAAGAAAATGTTGCTGTTTGGACATATTTGACCCCTTCCCATCCCCTCACACTCTCTCCTTTCCCTCCCCTCACACCGGCCTTCCCTTCCCCACACACGGCCTTCCCTCCCCATCATGCTTACCTCTTCCCAAACCCCTCCCAAATACCCTCCCTCCCAACCGCCATGGACATCTCTCGGCCGTCTCCATGTGCTGTATCAACATGCTGTTTTAACGTACCCCATTTCGTTCAATCCCGTACTACCCTCACACCCACCCCCCCTCTCTCCACAAGTCCACGACCAAAACACAAGTTGAGAACCCCTCCCCTCATGTTTACCTCTTCTCAAACCCCATTCCCCTCCCACCCCCACCCTCCTATCTCCCCCACCCCCTGGAGTGTATAGCTATGTTTGGTGAGGTGCCGTTCTCCCCACCCACCCACCCCTTCCTCGCTCTTCCCACCCTTCCTCTCGCTCCCCCTTCCTTCTTCTTCTCTCCCCCTCCTCCCTTCCCCATCCCTCTCCCCCTTAATACTCTGTCAACAAAGCGATGGATTATATTCTTGTGGTTTCCACCCGTTCGGCGTGCGGGCGACGCTTTTAGCTAATTCGCGGCCGACACGCGCCCACCGACGGGCAACCAGTCGTAGCTTTCCGGATCAACACCGAAATCCAGCTACGGGTGTGCTTTTAAGCACACACAATCTTGTCAATACTCTACCGCGCACTACAGGGTCCGATCACCGAATGGTCGATTTACCTAATTATTCGCGCGGGCAGACTACCGAGAGATTGTACCATAAACGGATCTGCTTCGAAACGAGCCGCTTAAGCAGCTCGCTCCATTTGCGATTACCGAGCAGTGTATTATGCGAAGCCCGTTGGACCCGATTAGCTTATCGGTATTAAAACCAGCTATTTATTCCGAACGCAATTACGACAGCTCAATTACGAACCCAACCTGTCCACCAATTTTTTTTTTTACAATCCATCAACAACCTTTTGAGATTTAGTGCTATATATCATTTTTGGCTCTATCTCTCAATAGTGAATAATTATTTTAAAATTCTGGTAGTTGTATCCGG
>CM068960.1:87233730-87265319 GCA_035128595.1 Eptatretus atami
CCAACTTACATTTCTCAGGTTATTTTCAGCAACAGTAAGTTTCAAGATGCTGGTGGGGAAGTTCGTATTAAACAGACATTCCGAGTTGTTTATCCACAACAATTGAAGGTCTCATTAGTAATGCCATCACTGGATGAGCGAATCGATCATTCTTACAGACCGGATGATACCCAAATCTATCGGAGACCGTTTTGGTGATTCCTTTCGGTCCAGCTAGCTGGTGGTGCGTGTTTAACCATCGTGTCGTTTTAACGGAACCTTTGTCGTAATGGAGCAATAAGTTTCCACGTTATAAAATACGAACATTTTTCAATCATTAAAGTGATCAAAGATGAACTTGTACTTCTTCCATTGTGAAAAAAAAGGAATATATATCACGATTGTTCTACCCCGTGTCGTCCTATCATTCGACTCGACGAGTCGGATGGAAATCCTTTCGTTAAAAGTATTTTTTTGTTGTTGAAAATTCTCGATTTGAGTAAAACGTTTCAAAATGTAGAATAAGAGTTTGTGTCGTTGATTTTATTTGAGTGTAATTTTGTTTTTCTTTTCAAGCCACGGACTTGCTGATCATGGGCTCCTGGTCGAGCCGAGAGTGTTGCGCGCACTCATCTCTGAGCCGTCCACCCTAGGTTCGAATTTCGACTCGTCTGCACCTTTAACCGGACGTCCAGTGGATGTTAGCATTCCTCGGTGGACGTTAAAGATTCACGAGGAGTAGGCGAGTTATCGCCGGCATCCTGAACAAATTACAAATTCCCGCCATCTTCCAGTCCATGTCAATTGTGTCACGTGAGAGTGGCCACCAATCCATCCCGCATTGGAACCTTTGCCAAACAAACAGCTTCGGCAGGACCACGCAACCTGTGGCTGCATCATTTTCTGGGGGCAGTGCTGCTGACGCAGTGCCCCCCCCGCTGATGCAGTGCCCCCCCCGCTGTTACAGTGCCCCCCCCCCGCTGTTACAGTGCCCCCCCCCCCCGCTGTTACCAGTAGCCTGGTACTCATTTTGCTGACCTCGGAAGGATGACAGGCTGAGTCAGCTCCTGAGAGACAGGAGCTCAAACTCTCAAGACCTAAGATGTTAAGCCAGCATCAGGCTTGCCACATTAAGTGATACGTATAGATGGACTGATAGTAGAGAAAGTACTGAATGAAGGACTGAATGACTGATGGATTATGAATGATTCTCGCCAGCAAGTGGTCGTGCCTCTGTGGATTGTTGGTAAAAAGGTTGCCGAAACCGTAATCGAATCCCTCGGCCACCAAGAGGTATGGATGGCATTCACAAGTCCGCAATTCGAAGCGCCCAGACGATGCAGGAGGCAATGGTTTGTCAAAGGGGGGACAATGTCTCGGCTCTTCTTAAAGATCAAACGTCACCGGCATCGCGTCCCACTCGCCAACATCGTTGACTTCCCTTTTCTGCCCACCAAAGCGCTTAAACCGCGGCCTTTTCATCCTCCCTGGCCCCGTTTCCAATCGTTTAATATTTCCGCAATGATGAAGGAGTGCGGGAGGGGGGGCTGGGAGGGCGAACGAGCACAAAATCAAATGTTCAGAGTAATCTAATTTGGAGCGAATTTGGCGGGAGGGGACGAGCCACCCCCGCCCCCCCACCCCCCACATTCCCAACCTCCCCCCTCCCCGAATTTCGATATAGCAGCAAAAAGGGAATCAGGGCGACTCGAGACAAAGTTATTAAATGGATCCATTTAGCGTTTTGCTGCCGGGCGTTGTCGTGTCTGTCTACGGCTGGTGGCACCGAGTGACAATGAGAGAGACAGAGTCCTTCAGAAGTTGAGGTCAATCCGTGGCAGCGCCGAGCCGGGAATCCAATAGCACGTTCGCCGCTGAACCGGGTGGACTGGCGACGCCTGGGCGGTAATTACCGCGCCCGAGGGTCGTGCTCCAACTTCACAAAGATGACCCTGTCCGTGTGTCGCGCTCTTACATTTCAAGGCGAGAAGGGTCGGGGGTCGTCAGCGCAAAGCTGTCCGCCACGTTTCACTAATCCTTGTTTCATCGTACGGCCACACAAATACTCACCGCACGTACAGGTCGTGTGACTATCGGTCGACTACGTGACGTGTGAGTGTGAGTGCGAGTGTGAGTGAGAGTGTGAGTGTGTGAGTGTGAGCTCTTTACAGAGCGTTGGTGCCACCGAAACAGCTTCCTAAGCAAAGGGTTATCCTGGGTGGTTTGCCATTGCCTTCCCAGCAGTAGTTCGAGCAGGAATTATGTAATTTGGCCATGGTACCGGCGATAGCTCGCCCACTGTTTGTGGGGTCTTTAACATCCACCAACTGGTGTGAGCAGACGGGAAGCCGAGTTTAACGTCCATCCGAGGGATGACACACATTGATGAATCACCCTTAGCCCTGTGAAACACCGGGATGACAGTTTGTAGCTGGGTCGGGATTCAAACCCAGGCTAGATAGCTTAGGAGAGTGTGTGTACCTCTAGCTCGGCCATCCTGCCAGTCCACGACGATTGCGACTACTACGACTACTACTCACAAAACGCACTATGGGATCTTTAACATCCACCGACTGATGATATCAGGCAGTACACCCAGCTTAACGGCCATTACCAGCGACGACACACTTTGTGATGCAACGCCCTGTCTGTGACACGCCTCTGAACCGGTTTAGATACGGGTCGGGAATCGTACCCAGACGAGTCGGTTAAAGGCAAGTGCACTCACTACTTCTACACCATCCTGTGGGCCTTTTATCAGGTCTAAACAATTTGTAACCAAATATACTTATCGACTAATTTTTTTAAATAAATAAATAATCTCGGCCTTTCTTGATTTATTGTTAGTAACTCGTTCATGGAGCGTTTCCAACTCTCCTGATCATCAATCTTAATCAATGATCTTTAACATCAGACACGCCGTGATGAGCTGTGTTGTGTTTTCGGGTCATGTTGTTGAAATAAAAAATAACATAAAAATTCTCCAATATTCTTACAAAGTATTTTAACGCACGGCGAGCCCATTTGGCCCATCAAGCTCGCGCAATGGTTGCCAACTTATGGATGTTTGTCTATGCTTTATCCTTATTAAATGCTGAGCGCAGAATCAACCATTTTCGGTCTTTGGTACGACTCGGTCAGGATTCGAACCACCGACCTCTCTGACTCAGAAGGGACGTTCGAACCCCAACACCACCGCGTCTCACGCTCACACCAGGAATTGAACACGGAACACCTGGGTGGAAAACTGGAACACCTGGGTGGAAACCTGGAACACCTGTGTGGGAAAACTGGAACACCCTGGAACACCTGGGTGGAAACTGGAAACCTGGAACACCTGGGGGGGAAACCTGGAACACCTGGGTGGAAACCTGGGAACACCTGGGTGGAAACCTGGAACACCTGGGTGGAAAACTGAACACCTGGGTGGGGAAACTGGAACACCTGGGTGGAAAATGAACACCTGGGTGGAAAACTGGAACACCTGGGAAGAAAACTGGAACACCTGGGTGGAAACATGGAACACCTGGGTGGAAAACTGGAACACCTGGGTAGAAAACTGGAACCCTAACCACTAAACCATATCGGATTACTAATCTCAAAATTAAATAAATTGCTTTCCATCCGACCTTTATAAACAAACATGCTTTCAAACCCCAACATGAACAAAGATCATCTACAAATTACATACGCAAAATGTTTACAATGTGCAACACAACAGCTGCTTGGTTTCAAAATTTCACGTCAGTTCCATTTGTCCAAAGGCATCACGAGACGCCATTGTCTCACGTCCATAGATTGCGCCGAAATGCCCTTCGCACGTTCATCACCCGTGGCTGTCATCAGCAGGCGAATCTGCGCACGTTCGTTCCTTTTGCTAATGGTACCCGGTTCGAGTATCGGGGGAAATTTGCCTCGGAACGGACAACACGTCGTGTCAGTGTAAATAATCTCTGCGTACACAACCTCACCGGACTCTGATGAAAAGCCCAACAACGAAATAATCATACGGTTCGTACGACTAACCACAAGCCATAACATCCTGCGGCGATGTAAGTTAAACATATTTGCCCCGAACCCCCTTTAGCCTCGTCCCGAGCAGTTCAAAGCCTGCTCTTTGTGTGTTTCGGGCCATTAAGATAAAGTTGTCTGAGTGGCACTTTGCTAATGAGTCTGTTAGATATCTGTACAAAAGGCTGTTCCCTCTCGGGCCTTAGAAAAGGCCTCTGGCTTCACCTCCCACCCGCATGGACTCTTGGCATTCCTTGGTGAGGCCTTGTGAGCTATGTATCTATAGGAGGAGATTGCTTTTGGCAGCACTTTGCTATTCTCCAGAGGAAAAAAAGAGAGGAAGGCAAAATTGAGTTATGTGGTGTTGTCATCTTGAGAACTTGACGGCCGAAGAGATGTTGTGTTGTTTTAACGCGGCATTCGGCGTTACTTTCTTGGGAACCCCACGCAACATGATGTTCACATGTATGACCGACATGATGATTCCGATAAAAATCCAAACAGATTAACTACGTCGTAATTTGAAACCCATGATGGTATGGTGGGGCAAGATGTCCCCTTGTCAGGAAGGTTAGCACGACCCCCCCCCCCTCCAGCCCCCGATACATGGAGGATGTTTCACCAGACTCGCGGGTGTCATGGATAGATCGTCTGCTCTGAGTCTGTGAGGTCGGTGTTCAACCCTTGGCCGAGTTCAACCCTTGGTCCATGCTCTTCCTTGCTTGACGCTCACCATTAGAAGCATGAACAAACATCGCCGGGATTGGCAATGGCAAACCACCCAGTTTCACCCTTGCCAAGAAACTGCAGTACCGACGCCCTGTAGCAAGAGTATGGTACATAAAATGAAAATCAATGTATATGTACAGGTGTATGGTGGTACAGGTGTATATGTACAAGTGGGGGGCATGCTTGCAGACTGCAAGCAGAAAAGATGGGATGCTTGCCTCCTTACATTGCCCAAATCAGTGCAGGTTCGATTACCGTGGCTGCTCAAGGCTGTAATTTGTCACTGGTCACCTGTACAGGAGTCGTTCGAAGCCACGGAAATGTTCACCTGTCCTGAGATCTCGGATGCTCAACCCAAAGTATCGGCTGACCTACACTCTTCACCTCACCATGTTGAAATGAATGGAGTAACATGCAGCCTTTAACCTGCTACAACTACTACTTTCTCTGGCCCCAATGAATCCCACATTCTTTTGGGGTCACCTGCAGGACCTGCAGGTCACATTTGGCCCAAGTGTTTCACAAATTGGCTGGCCAAGGCAGATGTTCGATTGTAATTGATTGTGGCTGGAAGTTCAGGATGCCGGCAATAACTCGCCTTCTCCTCGTGAAAGTCAAATATGGAGCCTTTCAGGATTTTGTTCATTCCATCTTGCTTCAGGCTGGATGTTTCCTGGTTGTGTCTATATTTGTATCCAGCAACTAAAACCTGGCGCTTTGCTGATGGGAATATTAAGAGAGGGCGGGGGAGGAGAGAGAGTGATTAGGGAGAGGAGGGTGAGGAAGGGGGGGGGGGAGCAACGCTTCACCACACGTCACTATGCACTCTGGGAAGTAGGGGATATGAGGAGCCTGTGGGAGCAAAGAAGATGGGGAAGCAAGGAGGGGGAAGTGTGGAGGGGAAGGGGGTGTTCTGGACTTGTTTGGTAGTGGGACTTGAAGCAAGGGTGGGGGGTTCTATTTGCATTTGGGAGGAGGACTTGAGGGGAAGCGGGGTGGAATGTCCCATCTGCCGACATTAGTACAGGATTGAATGAAATGAGATACGTTAAAACAGGATACCAAAACTACCCATTACTTTCAAACAGTATGTACCATTTTTAGCTTATCTGGAATGTAAATTCCAGATAAGGTATTGTCATCGCGCACCGTCCATCCATCCATCCGTCTCCTTTTTCGACTTCTCCCGCCAAACCGCTGTGCCGATCTGGCTGAAATTTGGCAGCAACATTCCTCTCATGACCGGTAACAGGAATTGCAAAGCTCGTTCTGGTCACATGACTTTAAGTAGGTCAAAATGGCCGACTTAATAAACTTCTTCAAAAATCTTCTTCTCCAGACCCACCAGTCAGAATGCCGCCAAATTTTGGTTCCAACATTAGGACAAGGTCCTGATGTTAAATTGGCCCTGATGACAGGGCCGTACCGATCACATGACCGGAAGTGTGTCAAAATGGCGGTCCCGCAAATTCCTTCCAAAATCTTCCCCTGTTCCACCAGTCAGAATGCTATCAAATTTGGGTTCCAACATTAGGCCAGGACCCAGATAATCTACAGGTCTAGTGGTCCTATTTTGAACGAGATTATAACATGGGCTTCCCTTGAGGTATCCGACTCCAACTGTGGTCGCCACCCTGTTTACCCACTCAAGAACTGGATCTCTCCGAGGGGGTCACACACTGTTCGGAGATGCCCAGACTGCCAAAGAACTCGCAAACCAGAAAAAGGAACACCCCTCCAGCAGCCAGACCTGCCGCCAAGCCCAACCCCACAGTCCAAACCCCGAAACCCGGTTCAGGCCAAGAGACCCGAGAGTCCATCCCATCCGAGCTGCAATGCTTATGAACGCCCGGAGACGCCAGAGTTTCATGCCTTTATTTAATTTCAGCACACGTTTTGCAACTAAAATGCGATAAGCCCCAGAATCTCTCAACCCAAACCAAATCCCAAAAGTCAAACCACAGAAATGAGCCCAGCAGTAGCCCGGATCAATATCAAAGTGCTCATCAACCCAACCCACACACTCCCCGACACTCCGGGCTTAAAACACAACGCAAACACCACGGCACAACATAACCACCTCCCAACCACAACACAACCAGCTGTGGGAAATTATCACACCTACCCTTTGTTAATCATTTCATGAAAGTTGGAAGGGGTGAGAGAGGGAGGAGAGAGAAGATGAAGGGGTGGGGGAATGAGGCCAAACAGAGATGGAGGGAAGGGATGGATGGAATGTGTATTCACAGCAGGTTCCACAGTTGTTCATAACCACGTGATACTCCAATCTCACAGAGTGAACTTGAGGCGTAAGGAATGAATGAATGAGGTCCCACCTGCTGTTCCTTCGTCTGCCATGACATTCCCTGTAGCATCTACAATGAGCTTTGGTTTTGGAAACAACTCTCCCCTTATAACCTCTAAAGTACTTCACGAGGTGGTGCATCTCCAAGCGTCTTTGGGTGGTGCTTAGCATGACCGCTCCGAGGTGAAGTTACATGATAAACTTTTGTCAGATTTAACTCGGACAACAGAACACACTTTTATATATGAACTTCATTGACATTATCACCTAACATTGTCTTGAATGTGAATTTGTAATTTTATTTTCAAAAACGACGACTGTGATTTAAAATAACTCATTTACTCCGCTATCTACTGTCTCGCCATGGCTTTCAGACGTTTGTTTGATCCATCCCTTCCCTCCATCCATCCATTGTTAAGGAACGACAGGCTTGGCACCGCATGCCATCGTGTGGCGCAACACACTAGGCAGGTGGTCGATCGATGTATTTTTTCTTGTGTTGTGCAGAGGGACAGTGCAGGTACTTTTGCTGTGTATCGCCAAGGCTTGCAAAAGAACACCCACACAGCTTGTAGAGTGCTTGCCAAGTGGCTTAAGCACTCAAGCATGCACTCCAATGAAACGGTGGATTAGGAATGGCAGGCTTGGAAAGCGATTATCGATCACTCATCGGTCATATTAAATACCTCCCGGAGATGCCCAGAGTATCAAACAATGTCTGAATTGGACAAATAAACACTTTTTAAGCAGTCGGAACTGATGCTAAGGTCAAGTCTACAGTTTAAATTTTGAAATTCGGCTTAGTGTAAGAGATTCTAGAGGTTATTCTATGTGTGGAAATGAAATAAAGCTATGAACACTGGCTTTTCCGAGTGTTTATAAGTATTGTGATACATTCAGCGATTCCTTGGTATGATGATCAGACATTCGATGATGTGAGAGAGGAAAGTGGAAAAAAAACTTTATCGTTAAGAAACCGTTGTGGCCTGTTCCAAGTCAAGACATTGTTGAACAGGCCAAAAAAACATAGCGGCTTCAGACCCCAGCGAGAGACAGCATGGTGACCAATGACGATGCCTTGATAAAGGATAATTAAATATGGCCTTTAATGTAAACACCCCTTTTGAAGATAATTAATCCAAACACCCAATTTTCACTCATGCACCACCTTGGAGTTCCCTTAACATGCATGCAAAGTTTCAGGGTTTTGTAGTGATGGAGGACACACACACACACACACACACAATATAAAAGGTCGGTCGTGGCGTGCCTGCCTGTGTGCGTGCATCCTTCAACAATTGTCCTTCCAGTGCAGCATGCATGTACAGAGGCATGACAGAAGTAAATAGACACCTTAGTAAATAGACACATTTCTTCATTTCATCTGCATAACGCAGTTTTACTCAGTGATTTGTACTAATATTAGACTATTTCTTTGAAAAAAAGTGTTCCTTGGTCTTGTATGACAATTAGCCATGCCTCGAACCCAGGGAGCACACAAACTTTACGATTTTCAAAGAGGACGAATGGTTGGCCATTTTGAAGGTGGAGTCAGGCAGCATCAGAAAGCTCAGAACCTTGGCATTCTGCTTTCTATGGTCAATCGGGTGATTGTGCAATTCATCAGGGAAGGCAAGGAATCCACAGCTTCCCGTTCTGGTCGATCTGGTCCCTCAGAAACGTGTCTTCCAGCTGTCAAGCGGTCCATTGAGAAAACGCCTCGTTGCAAGGCAGCAGATGTTGCAGAGGAGGTCCAAGTTAGCTCAAGAACTGCCGTGCGGTACCTTTATTAACTGGGCTACTATGGGAGAGCAGCGAGGAGAAAACCTCTTCTTAGACCAGCCAACAAAGGAGAAAGAAGTGGGCTGACGAGATGGCAAACAGACCCTTGGAGTTTTAGCAAACTGTAATTTTTTCAGATGAGTCCAAATTTGCTCAATTTTCTGAAAGTGGACGCGTATGGGTCTGGAGACTTCCCAGTCAAGAGTTTTCTTTGAACTGATTGCAGCCAACTGTCAAGCACGGTGATTTTTCAGTGATGGTGTGGGGAGCAATCTGGAGCGCTGGTCGGTCAGCGATTGTGAAGTGTGTTGGCAACATCAACTCTAAGATATACATTTCTATCCTTGAGGATGGACGTCTCCCTGTCTTCTCCACTGGTCAGATGGTCAAAAACAACACTCTGTTCATGAAAGATGGAGCTCCATGCCACACTGAAAAAAAGACCAAAGAATGGCAGGACAGAAATGGGATCAAGTGACTTCCATGGCTAAGTCAGTCTCCTGACATGAATCCCATTGAACCAAGCTGTTAGGGTTAGGGTTAGGAAAAAAAAGTTCGGAAAAAGTCGAGGAAACCAACATCACGGGCAGAATTGCTGACTCATTTGTGTGAAGCCTGGGCAGAAATTCCACAAGAGAAAACTTCAGAACTTGTTAGTTCTATGCCTGAAAGAGTAAAAGCATTGAAATCTGAAAATGGCAAGTCTACCAAATACTAGTTAGGTCATCTCTATCATCTCAGTAGAGATGACCTAATAACCCCAGTCTCGAAGTCTGTCCGTTCTGATCCGTCCACAATCAAAAACCGATGGAGACAAGATAAACCAATAGTGGAATAGTAGAGGACGATGAGAAGACAACGATATGATCTTTCAAGGTCTCAAGTCGAGGTCCACGTCACGAGGGCTGTCAATTGAGAAAATCGGATTTCAAATACGGAATCCTCTATATCAAGAGCAGACTCGATCGTTATTAGTGATTCAGTATACTGTGGCACCATTTATCTAGAAGCAACACAGAAAAAGAGCATTTTTTTAGATTTGCTCATCGTTCAATTTATGGCCTTCAAACTTCGTTCTTATTCCCCGTAGGCGTTCATAAAGTACATATCAAATAAAAGATTTAAAATTAAGAACCGGGAACTCTTCCGAGACAATATTACATTTGAAGCTTTTGTCAGATTTACTAAAACAAATGACGCAGTATATGCACACTTACTTTTATTTATGACATTAACCATTGTTTTGACATGTCGAGATTTGTACTTTTATTTTCAAAAAATACGGTGCTGTGATATTAAAAGAAAAAAGGTAAAATTACACCGCTGACTGATCGTCATGACTAAACGTTCATAAGGAACTCTGGTTTTTGCAAGCGATTAACATGTATCAGGGGTGTGGGTTGGTCACTTAGCCTGCATCACATAGGGTGGTGTCACTAGCCTGGCATACACGAGAGTGGTGGGTGTGGTCACTAGTGCATAAGAGGGGGTGGGTGGGTACAGCCGCATACAGGAGGGGGGGTGGTGGTCACTAGCTGCATACAGAGAGGGGGTGCGTGGTCACTAGCTGCATACAGAGGGGGGTGGTGGGTGGTCACATCGGAGCCTGCATACAGAGGGGGTGGTGGGGTCACTAGCCCATACCAGAACAGAGGGGGTGGGTGGTTTTTGAAACCCGGAAGTAGAGCGTAGTACTTATATGAAACTGCCCTTATTCCGTGGGCACAGAGTTACTTTCGACCTCTGGCAGAGATGACCGGCACTCCCTCTTGGGGGTATTTTATATGTATTGAAATGGATCTAATGTACTTCAAATGTTCAATAAATAAATTCTTTTCAAATCATGGTGTCTATTTACTTCTGTCATGTCTCTGTCCATGCGCAGCATAGCAATACACGCATATACACACAGCACATAACGTGCTGCACATACACGCATGAGGAGAGTGTTTCCTGGCATGGCCGTGCTTAATACGTACCCCCCAGACAGTTTGATCAAAAGAAGGAAGAGAGGAGGAGGGGGAGGACGAGAATTTTTTTGTTTATTTTGATCTTCCTCCTCATGTGTTGTATATTATTTGGAATTTAACATCTAAATATACCATCAGAGATGGGGAATCCCCTGCCATTGAATGAAAAAGGTCATACATATTCCAGATAATGCAGGCAGTGTGATATTGGGGAAACAAGACACCATTGGTCATCATCTCGAAAAAGTTCCCCAGGGGTGAGGAACTGTAACCAAAATAATTGAATCAAATCAGATAACGGTTTTCCATTTATTACAAAAAACATTTTTTCAAGATGGCCCCCCAGTCGGCCATCTTTGATCCGCCACGCCAAAATCAATAGGTTCTTCTTTTTCAGGTGGTACATGTGACTCAAATTTCAAATCGATATGGCGAAAAAACATTTTTTTTCAAGATGGCCGCCCCAGTCGGTCATATTGGATCCGCCACGCCCAAAATCAATAGGGTTCTTCCTTTTCAGGTGGTACATGTGTGACCCGAATTTCAAATCGATATGGCGAACAGTTTATGAGTTATCGCACTCACAGCTATAAATGTTGACGCCCGGACGGACGGACAGCCGGACGACCTGGGTGACAACAATATCCCCCTTCCGCCACGTGGCGGGGGATAAAAATGCTGTGATGAATATCCCATTAACACTCTCCCCCTCATTGCTAACGAAGTGTTTAGCTGGGCCAGTATCTATTTCAAATTTTTTTTACCATTAACAACAACCGTTGTTTTTTTGTTTTTTAAGCACTTACACAAAGACTGGTATTCCCATCAGCAAAGCGATGGGTGTTAAATTCGAGTTTATTATGATGGGTTCACGTAGCCATGATTTGGGAGGTTATCCAAAGTGAAATGCTGTATTACAAAAACACCCAAAGCTATAGGTATACTAGCTATACTACTATACCAGTTATATAGTAATACTACTACTACTACCTACTTTATTAAAATATATTTTCTATATCCAGATTACTTTACAGCCATAGATTTCTTTCTGCGGGAGAGGGGGCCGGGGGTTGATGGAGGTGCCCCATTTCACCCGTTCGCCAGTATAGATTCAACCAAGGTCCTTTGAGTGTGTGATTATAATTGTATATTTAACAAAACTGGAGTAAAACAATATGTAGGCCATAATACGCACCATATCGCAATACAGTACCGACAACATCAGGCTTTTGCAGTAAGTACACTCTGTGGGTAAAGTTGTTCCCATCTCTCGTCATGTCATGGTCCCATGGAGGTGCAAATCTAATTGAGCAGGTTTTGTTTTCATGTTCCAGTTCTGAGAATGCACAAAGGATTTGGAACATTTCATTAGAGCCATAAACCTATCCTGTTCCAGATCCATTATTGAAATGAGCATCACCCAGATACGTGAAACTGTGGTCCAAGCAGGGGCGGCTCACACAATCCTCGAGGTTTTCAGAAGCAATAACAGGTGTACACGCTCCGAGGGCTTTGCCCCAAAATCTTGTTTCTTTTGTCACAACAAGGCAAAGCAGGGATGGATTCGGGCATTTCTAAAGAGGGGAGCTCTCATGTCCGAAACACCGTCGACAAATACATGGCTATTGGTCATGAAATAGTTGGAGGTCTCCAAGGCCAAAAATGCGACACAAAAGTCAAATGATGTTTAAAAAACCTTTTAAAGGAAGGTCCAAATTGCCTGATTAAAGTGAAATTCTGATTCTGATGTACCATATTCTGTTAGAGAGTGTCGGTGCTGCCGATGTAGTTTCCTGGCAAAGGTTAAACTGAGTAGTTTGCCATCGCCTTCCCAGCAGTCGTCTGGGCAGGAATTTGTAATTTGTTCATGGTGCCGGCGATAGCTCACGTACTCTTCATGAAGGACACTGTGGCATCTTTAACATCCACCAACTAATACCGGTAGACAGGACGCCCAGTTTAACGTTCATCCAAGGGCTGGCATGTACAATGATGAATCACCCTGTCTGCGAAACACCAGGATGACCATTTATAGCTGGGTCGGGGTTCATACCCAGGCGAGACAGCTGAGACACGAGTGTGCATACCTCTATGGAGTCTATGCCATCCTGCCAGCCCAAAGGCTAAGGTTCAATATTTACCTTGAAATTTGGAAGGTGAATCGCCTGCAGATTAACATCCCTGAACAAATTCCAAATTCCTGCCACCTTCAGCCGAATGTCAGGCCTGGTCAGCCGATACGTGAAAGACTGAGGCCAAACTAGTATTGCGCTGTGTTGGTTTGTTCGTCATCTTTAAAATAGTAACCTCTCCCGAGAGAAAAAAAAATTACATCAATGTCTACGTTTTTGTCTTTAATGGGAAACGTCTTCAAAAGCAGGCCCATCGAAACCAGAAAATAAATCCATTACACTTACAGCTGCTGGCTTTGGAGGTCTGTACAACCCATTTTGTTAACAAAGGCGACACATGGCGACTGATACATAGACACAACCCGAAAACGACGCAAAATAACAACCTGCGACAGCTCGATATTATTATTATTTTTAGGAAATTATACAGTACAACAGTATAAAGGATTATAAAAACTTGGAGCTGTGCTCTCACGGGATAATGCTGGACTCCTCAATACCCCCAGTGCATTACGCCATCGACCCGATTCCATGTTTTCTCAATAATAATCCCGCCGCTTCACTCTTCGATCAATAAAAGGAATTTGAGGATGAGCGCTTTTCAATGAGGATGATAAACCCTGTGCAAAACGCCGCTTAGGCGTACAATACGTTAATGCTCGTAAGCAATTGTGTTTGTGAGTACGGTCCCCGGGGGAGCCTTTGGAACAAACACCGACGGCATTGTGACGTCACCAGGTACCCATTAATCCCTTCATTCGGGATGTATTGGTGCATGTCTTACAGCGGCGTTTTAACTGAGCCTGGGCTAAAGGGCTCTCCAAGCGAAGCGATTTCCCCTCGGTCACCTGCAACTGAAAAAGGAGGTGCTTTAGCAACTCGATACTACTATGGGTGTCAAAATGTTCTCGGATCGAGGTATCCACGTACTGGTACTCCAAGAAATGCCGTTTTTATTTTTCCATATAGGTATAAAGAAGTGAGTGAGAAAATATTTTTCTTCTTCGTTGTATATCTAATTTATTGAAAATTACAATAATTAAGGTCTGATTTTCACAATCGTGTTATGAGAACTTTTTTAAACTCCCCCCCCTCATTTCTGAACGACAGAAAATATAAATATTATTTGTTTAATTCATAATGTGTTTTGGAGCATTGATTGTAGATTGTTATTTGATTGTTGTAGATGTCATCTGAAACATGTAAACAAAAAAGAGGGATGAGCCTCAATCTGTGGCATTTGATACTCTGCAGCCATGCAATTCGGTTTTCCCTTGGAGAAGATGGAAGAAGAATAAAAGTTCAGTTTTGAGGAAGTCTTGACTACAATTTCGACGTACAACAGCTTCACACAAACCGATCTGGGAATTTGCAAAAATCTAACGTAATGTGTATATATAATGGAGCAAGTGTTTGTATGTATGTATGTATATATGAGTACACTAAGAGGCAATGAGAACACATTTTCCATTTAGATGGAGAGATGGTGTAGAGCCTGTTCTTGAATGCAAACGCTGAGCAAATAGTAATAAAACATGCATGATGGACGTCTGTTATGGGTGTTTGATTGTGTTAGAATCTGGTTTGTTACTTGTGTCTGGAAGTTTGAGTCTGAACGCATCTACATGGCAAATAATGGAAATGATGAGCAGTGGTTAAAAAACACATACTGCTCGTGCAACATGTGTATCCATGCCCTGTAAAAGCACAGGTTGCCTTAGTTGTGAGACCGTCAATGAAAATTCCACGTCTAACGAATGATCAGAGGAACCAAGCCATCGGTATGCTGAATAGTGGAATCGGTCAAGAAAGAGGTGGTGGTGTTATGGCTTGGGGAGCAATCAACGCACATTTCCGATTACAGCTGGTCATTGTTCCAGATAACCTGAATGCTCGGGACAACATCGCTAACATTTTACGACTGGTTCTCTTTCCATTGGTGAGACAACATGGTGGTAACTGGAGACACATGTTTCAACATGACGATGTGAGACCCATTCTGCTCGGATTGCACAATATTTCCTATGAAACAACCATGTTGCTGTCTTGCAGTGGCCTTCCTGATCACCGGATATGAATCAAATTGAGCATTTGTGGGATGAACTTGGTCACTGTGTTCAACGTCAAATGAACCCTCCATGCACTGTTGCAGAGCTTACTGCAGCCTTACAGTTCCATTGGATAGCAATAACACAAGCTCTGATCTTCCGCCTGTGCTTCGCCATGTACCGTAGACATCAAGCATGTATTGCCACCCAAGGTGGTTACACTCGATATTGACTGTACAGATTCCTGCATCATTTGATGTTTTTGTGACGTCACGTGCACATTCCGATTTTCCTGTCTCTGTGCTGTAGGACTGTCCCTGACAAATCTCATGTCATTGAATACATTGATCCTTTTTCACATGCTATGACATAAATGTCAATATTAATTTGGAATGCATTTTCATTGCCTCTCAGTATATATGTATGTATGTATGTTTGTATGTCTGCTCTATACTCATTGGTTGGACAACTGGCCTGACTCCACCCACAATTGTAACCTGAAAAAAAGAATCATACGTCCACCATTTTGGTAAACCTAAGATATCTTCAGAGGTGTCATATTCACAATCGCCATGCCCTCCCTACAAGTTTTCCATTCATTGCAAAGCAACCGAAACAACTTTTAAAAGGATCATCAAATATCGAAAGGTTGGAGCCGATAGGTGTCATTGGCCTTGTGAAGGCGACAGTACGTTTTGGCCTAAGGCCTCCGGTGTCGGCCAAGTGCGATTGGAATTATCTGAGCTATTTAACTACGATGTACGATATATGCACATAAGAAGTATGCATGTTTTTGCTTCATGTACATAACCTAAGTTATTTTTTATTTTGGGGAGCAATTGAGGCAGTGGTCTGTTACATATACACCACCCAAATAACGGTATGTGTCAGAAGAACATGTTGCATGCCTGGAACAACATCATCTGTAGGTACATCATCTGTAGCTACTCTGCAAGTACAGGGAGTCCCTGACTTACAAACGGGTTACGTTCCTGCAGTTTGTTCGAAAGTCGATTGGTGTGCAAGTTGGAAAATACTGCTGATAACCTTATCATTTATGTATGTGTACCCTACCTAATAAACTAGTAGACCGCATACCTCCACCACGCAATGCCTGATCCAGTGGAACATATTGGGCCCAATAACTTTTTGAAATATCATGCTACATATTGTTTTTGGCCCCATCTCTCAATGGTGAAGAATCACTTTAAAAAATAAAAAATTCTCGTATCCAGATCTGGATTAGGATCTTCACCAAAATTGAATCAATTTGTCCTTGTCACACACTCAACGTGTCCATCAAGTTTCGTTTGAATCCGTCCACAACTTTTTGAGATATTGTGAGATATATTCGGTGTACAAAACATTAGGAACACCTTCCTAATATTGAGTTGCACCCCCTTTTGCCCTGAGAACAGCCTCAATTTGGCGGGGCATGGATGCTACAAGGTATCGAAAGCATTCCACAGGGATGTTGGCCCATGTTGACTCCAATGATTCCCACGGTTGAGTCATGTTGGCTGGTAGTGGATCTCTATTCTCTCCGAATAGCTTATTCCATCTCAACCCACAGATGCTCAGTTAGATTGAGATCTGGTGACTGGGCAGGCCACTGCAGTAAGCTGAATTCACTGTCATGTTCGTGGAACCATTCCTGGACAATCCTAGCCTTGTGGCATGGGGCATTATCCTGCTGAAGAAATCCATTCGCAGATGGAAACACTGCTGCCATGAAGGGATGCACCTGATTGGCAATGACGTTCAAATAACCAGTGGCATTCAAACGCTGCTCCACTTTTATCAAGGGGCCCAATGTGTGCCATGAAAACACACCCCACACCATCACACCACCATCACCAGCCTGCAATGTTGACATGCAGCATGATGGATGCATGCACTCACATGCTTTGCTCCATACTCTAGTCCTGCCATCAGTGTGAAACAGCAGGAACCGGGATTCATCAGACCAGGCAATGTTTTCCAATCCTCCAGCGTCCAGTGTTTTAGTTCCTTAGCCCATTGGAACTGCAGGTCCTTGTTTTTTGCTGAAAGAAGTGGAACTCTGTATGGTTGTCGGCTGCCATACTACATTAGTGTCAAGGTACGATTTGTTGTGCATTATTTTGTGGGTCTTTCAGCACCAATGTTGTACTGGCCTCTCAGTTGACTAATTGTAACCCGTTTGTTGCTCTGCACAATTCGTGTCAGCCTCCCTTGGCCTCTTTCATCAATGAGCCATTTTCGACCACTGGCCTGCGTTGGCTGGATGTCGTTTGGGTAGCGGACCATTCTTGATACACACGGGAAACTGTTGAGCGTGAAAAACCCAGCAGCGTTGTGGTTCTTGACACACACTCAAACCAGTGTACCTGGCACCTCCTACCATACCCCATTCAAAGGCAATTAAATCTTTTGTCTTTCCCATTCACCCTATGAATGGCACACATACAATCATCTCAAAGCTTAAGAATCCTACTTTAACCTGTCTCCTCGCCTTCATTGACACTGACTGAAATGGATTTAACAAGTGCAATCAATAAGTGGTCATAGCTTTCACCTGGATTGACCTGATCAGTATATTTCATGGAAAAAGCAAGTGTTCCAAATGTTTTGTGCACTGAGTGTATATCAGTTTAGCCCTATCTCTCAATAGTGAAGAATCACTTAAAAAATTATCGGATCCGGATTCAGATCGTCACCAAAATTGAATAGATTCGTCCTTGTCACACACCCAACATGCCCACCAAATTATCAGAATGTGTCCACAACTTTTTTGAGATATTCTGCATACAAACAAACAGGGGTGGCAACATAACTTCTTTCCACCTTCAGTGGCAGAGGTAATAAAATACAATAACAAGAATAAGACTTTGTGCAGAGCATGATACTTGCAAAATCCACAAAACAAATTTGATCTCAAAAATAATTGGTGGTTGAATTCAATGACCAAATATGCAACTCTTCTTAAAATTTCAAGTGAATCGGATGAAAATTGACAATTTTAGAAATTCGGCCCATGTTGATCTTTTGGCTGATGTGGACCTCAAAAATAATTGGTGGTTGAATTCAGTGATCTGATCTGAAAATCCTCTTCAAATTTCAAGTCAATGGGATGAAAATTGAGGATTTTAGAAATACCACTTTAGTTGTCAACCTTGGGGTTATGTTGACCTTTTGGTTGATGTTGACCTCAAAAACAATTGGCTAGTTGAAGTCAGTGACATGAAATGTAAATCCTCTTCAAATTTCAAGTCAATGGGATGAAAATTGAGGATTTTAGAGATCTCACCAAAGTAGTTGACCTTTGGCCGATGTTGACATGATGGTCGCTGTTGACCTTATAACCTCTGTTGACGTCAAAATTGGTCTCTGTTGAGAAGACAGAACAACAAAATCGACTAACCAATATACTTGAAAAATCTTCGATTTTGCAAGTAAATAAGTAAGATAAAAGTAATATAAAATGGAGGGGGAAAAGAGGCGATTGAGGTCGAACGAACGACCGATTTGGGAGAGAGCTTCACCTTTATATTCGATAGTTTTATAACGTCCATTTTCGTCTTCAGTGTTGAGGCTCTGCATTTCTTCATTGCAGGAACATCACTGCAATGTTTATCAGCCATGAGTAGGGTTCGTTGTCATGATAAAATACGTGGCAATATGAATGCTGTTGTGAGCAGTACAGTACTGTACAGTACAAGGGATACTGGAGAAAATGTGATGCTGACTGTACATCATGTGGAAGAAAGAATCACGCTCCCCTCAAACAACGGGTCCCGAGTTGCCTTGCCTCCGCTCACGGTCGGTTCGTATGTACAAGTGAACGTTCATATGTTGTACATTAAATACTATAAATACTGTCCAGAGGCAAACACCGCCCGTGCATGTCCGGAGACAAACACTGCCCGACATAACCACCATCCAGACACGTATGGAGATAACCACCATCCGGATACGTCTAGAGAGAGAGCGAAGAGGTGTGGGAAGATGGTGCTGCACTGTATTGGAAGGGGGGTGGAGGGAGGATTGTACAAAGAGAGAGAGGGAGAGAGATGAGGTTGGAAGAGAGAGGTTGAGAGAGAGAGGTTGAGGTGGGGTGTAGGGAAGTTAGCAGAGAGAATGTCATGCTTCATGAACAACACACACAACACACACACACACACACACACACACACACCACACACTAGTACTAGTGCATGCCCATAGGTGCGTGGCCGTACGTGCAAACCAAAAAAAAAATAAAATTCAAACCACGTGCCAGAAACAAACAACCGCACAGGCCGTTTCCTTCGCTCTCGCGTGCCCGTATGTCGTGGCCATATGTGCGTGGCCATATGTGCGTGGCCGTACATACAAAAAAAAAAAAAACTTTCAAACCACGTGCCAGAAACAACAACCACACAGGCCGTTCCTTCGCTCTCGCGTGCCCGTCCGTGCGTTGCCGTATGTGCAAAAAAATAAAAAAAACTTTCAAACAACCACACAGGCCGTTCCTTCGCTCTCGTAAACGACGACTGGATTGAGGCATTGTGTTTATCTATAAATGCACATAAAAAATCGAGAAATTATTAGAATACAGTAAGTCATCACTATCCAGAAGTGGTGCGTGCCCATACGGAATGTTCACATCATTCCACGAATTATCGCTTTCATTGAAGTAACAACTGCTGTGATACTTACACACACAGAGTTAATTAAAATCGAATTAAAATCAAGTTTACCTCCCTGTCTTTGCTAGCCATGACATTCGCTGCCATTTACCATTGCCACTCTGTCGGCGACTGACAGCTTTTGCAGGCGGGGAAATATTCACGCATACAAATTAGGATCGCCTACATACGTGCACCAAACCACGCCTCCCTAGCTTAATTTGTTTACGCACGAAAAATTAAGGTTGGATACTTTTTGAACACACCTCGTACAGTGCCCAACTGTCTGCGGACGTCCTGTGGTTGGATTACTTTTGAAATGAAAAGCCAAAATGAAATGAAAATGACCCCCATTCTTTGAAATGAGGAAAAGCACAGGGTTAATTTCCTGGTGAGATTGTGGTGGGTGTGGAGCAGAGTGGTGGCAGGATTACACTCTGGAGGTTGGTGGCAGGATTTACACTCTGGCCACTGGAAAACACTTCATTCCGCAAAACCCATAAATGCAAAGAAAACTGAAAACACACTCCGTGGGAGTACCACCTGTGTTGCTGCCCTTCTCAGGGCAGCTCACCGGATGACGGGATTGGCGCAAAGCCTTCGGGACCCCCATTCTTTGAAATGAGGAAAAGCACAGGGTAAATTTCCTGGGTGAGATTGTGGTGGTGTGGAGCAGAGTGGTGCTGAGGTGTTGTCCACCAGACAGCGTTCTCCTTGGGATGACCTGAGGCAGTCCCTTCGGGGTGGGTGCCTGGAATGTCCTATCCTGAAGAGAGGATGATCACCTGTCTCTGTTATCATCTGAGCTCCAGCGTTTGAACATCGGCATTGCAGCACTCTCTCATGTTCGGAGACCGGATAGTGGCGAATTCATGGCAGGTGGTTACACCTACTATTGATCTGGTCACTCTGATGGTTACCATGCTCAAGGAGTTGCTGCAGCTGTGTCCAATAAGCTAACTCCCATGATAATTGAGGGAACACTGGTCAACGAGCGTATTATGAGTCACTCCTTGGGTGTCGTTTCCCTGGTCTCTGTATGTACTCCAATTGACGTCAGTGATCTCACCTTGAAGGACGCATTCTATGCTGCGCTTGAGTCCGTGATTAATCAGTGCCCCAGGCGAGATACTCTTCTCATCTTGGGGGATTTCAATACACCAAAGAGGTCAACGATTAACCGTATCCTTGGTCTTCGGATCCTCACCGAAAGCAGACAAGAGTTTCAGCAGGGGCGACTTGCAGCCTATGTTGATCTCCGCAAAGCATTTGATTCGGTGAATCGGGATGCCCTCTGGAGGATTCTCGGTCTTCATGGGGTGCCACCAAAACTAATCAATCTGCTTTCTGAACTATACTCTGGAACTGAGAGTGCTGTGAGGTGTGGTAGTTCCATCGCCGACATATTTTCAGTTGTTACTAGAGTTTGTTAGGGGTGTGTGCTGGCCACCACACTTTTCAGCACTTGTGTGGACTGGATTCTGTGGAGGATATCAGAAAGATGAAGCTGCGGTCAATCATTTGGGAGTGTCAAGATCTCTGAACTTGATTTTGCGGATGATGCAGTCATCTTTGCAGTGACGCACTTTGTCCTCATGGGGGCCCCTCAAGGTGCTGAATGAGGAGTCAGGGCTGCTGGGATTATTGGTTTCCTTTGTGAAAATTAAGATCCAGGCTTTCGATGACATCTTGGATGCTGCTATCTCATCTGTACCCTTTTGTGGTGAGGATGTTTAGGTCATGGAAAGATTCACTTTTCTTGGCAGTGTTATTCATGTCTCCACTAGGGATACAACTTTTTTGCAACTCCATAGTCCTGTATCATATTCTGATGAGCTTTTGCTAGAAAACAATGAAAATCAATGTTTTTTTTTGTATTTGTTCAAAAAAGTTCACCCATGACTAACTTTGAAATTTGCATGACTTGCATGACCTTAATTGCTCGCTCACAGCATTGATTGCTTCTGCTGATGTTTAGTTTTTATGGCTCTTGTTTCCAGTGATTTGTCAAGGATTTCAAAGCAGTCTTGCAGGGTAGTAAGGCTTTTTAAAGTTAAATAAATAATTAAACAGGGTTCTATTTTTGGAAATCCACCCAAATGCAACGAGTATAAAAATTTCAAAGTTAGTCATGGGTGAACTTTTTTGAACAAATACAAAAAACATTGATTTTCATTGTTTCTAGCCAAAGCTCATCAGAATATGATACAGGACTATGGAGTTGCAAAAAAGTTGTATCCCTAGTCTCCACATGTTGTGAGCCAAAGATCAATGGACGTCTGGGTGGGGCCTGGGGAGTCATGTATTCACTGGATCATGGGGTGTGGCGTTGTGAGTATCTATGCAGTTGGCCAAAAGTCCGAGTCTTTAAGTTATTGGTGCTTCCAGTCTTGATCTGTGGATGTGAGACTCGGACTTTGACCAAGGATCTGAGACGGAGATTTAACCCTTTCGGTTCCAGGTCTCTTCGGATAATCCATGGTTATCGCTGGTCAGACGTTTTATCCACCAAGCAGTTGCTGAGAGAGACTCAGATGAGATTTGTTTTCTGCATAGTCCATGAGAGTCAGCTGCTGATATATGGACATGTGGGTTGTTTTCCTGATGCTGATCCTGCTCACTAGATTCTCTCACCGAGGGAGCCTCATGAGTGGAGGAGGCCAATGCGCCGATCATGTGCTTCGCGATTGAAGCAGGTTTATCGTCATCTGAAGAAGATGGAGATGGGCCAAGCATCTGCCTGGGGGATGGCCAGACTGAGGCCCCTGGAGTACCGATGGAAAGTGGATGCAGTGACACACTGCTTTGGCGCATACTCCCATACGTGGCCTGACCTGACCTTCCGCATCCTGTTCAAGGCAAATTTTATATTTAGCTTTTTTGTCCTCAATTCTCTTCCATAAATAATTATGTGAAAGAAGAGAACTTTACTTGCCGGATATACATCTCCATCCAAGCAAACAAAGAAAGCACTCATTGAAAAAACAGACACACCAAATTCATCACTATCATAAGACTGAGGAGAAATTTGCAAAAAACTTCAACAGAATAAAGAGAGACAATGGGCTGCTCATATCAATGTGACTGATGAGCAAGTTGCAAAGTTGTCCTACCCTTTCTCTCGCCCATGGGAGACAGAAGCTTGTGGCGAGGCTGTTGTCCTGGAACAACCTCGTCCTCTCTCCAGGTTTTCAAAACAGCTGTTCACCACCATTTCATATCTTCCCCCATCCAAAATTTTGACCTTTATTACCCCCTCCCCCCATTAATCCACCCCAAACCCAGCTTCTTCAAATTCCCTGTTTTCCTTCCTGAAAGTTCCTGTGGACCATCTTGTTCCTGAAAGGTCCTGAAAGACCATCCTGTTTACCCCGTTTGCCCCCACCCCATCCCTCTCCCTTCCACAGATCTTCTATTGTCTCTGTTCCCCACCGTTTTGTGCTTCCCTTTCCTGCTCCTCTTGTCTCCTGCTCCCCTTGTTATATGTTATGTGTGTTAGCTCTTATACGAGCCTCGACATTGCATACAAAAAGAAGAGATGTCATTGGAGTAAAGAGAGACAACAGACTGGTCTTGTATGTTATATTCGTGATCTTAAGTGGGGGTCCCAACTTCTTTGTAATATATGCGATCTTGATGAGGAGACCCAATTTATCTGCACTAATAAATGTCAGTGTGTGTGTGTCAGTGTGTCTCCTCCATAACTCCAAAATCATAAAACCTAGCAGCTTGGAACTTTGCATGCATAGGCCTGACTCAGAAAACTCCAAGGAAGTGTAGAGTGAAGATTGTGTGTTTGAGCAAATTAAAACACCCCTTTTGAAGATAATTAATGGCAGTAATTAATTACATCCTTTATCAGGCGTTTCCTGGGTAACCTCGCTGGGGTCTGAAGCTGCCGTGTTTTTTGGCCTGCTCAACCATGCCTCGACTCGGAACAGGCTGCAACAATTTCTTCACGAGAGTTTTATTTTTCACTTTCGTCACTCATATTATCGAATGTGTGTTCATCATAGCTACGAATCACTGGTACATCACTTCTGTGCATGCTATAGTTTTCATATTAGGAGCTTGGAGTGATTTCATGCATTATATGATGCAATTTTCCACGATCCACTCTCACCGATTGATTAAAGTCCATCATCAAAGTATGATTTCGGCTTTGAGGATTGTATATCGTCCGAACTAAATAAGTGTCGAAATCTGGAGTGAAATCTGATAATTTAAAGAAATAACGAGTCTTATAACTCAGCCTAGTATATACTCATTTACTTTAAGCAAGCAAGGCGAGATACTCTTCTCACGAACCTGGTGTTGTCTGGTGTTGGCGTAGTGGTTAGGGTAGTGGCTTGGGATCCAAAAGGTCCTGAGTTCAAGCCCCGTTGGCCGCTTGAATTAACACACACCAGGAGGTTGACTCAGCCTGTCATCCTTCCGAGGTCAGCGAAGTGAGTACCAGTGCACTGGGCCCGGTGTATGCCCCGGTTAGAATAGGTGTACCATATCCCTGTGTCGTAAGAGGCGACCAGGGTTGCGTCAGGAAGGGCATCCGGCGTAAAACCTGTGCCAAATCATTATGCGGATCATGACGGATGATCCGCTGTGGCGACCCCTAACGGGAGCAGCCGAAAGAAGAAGAAGAAGACTTTAAGCAAGCAAGGCTATGGTCTCTCCTTCTCCATATACAGTGCACAAGAAAATGTGAAGTTTCCAAAGCATTAAACATACCTTTTTCTACTGTTTGGAGAATTATACTGAGTGAACAAAAGATTTAGGGATGTGCCAAAATGAACCACCTTCATTGAGCGATACGAGTTAATGCATTCACTGCTTGACCTCAAGCCGTATCCCCAAAAGTGACTGTTAGCATCTGCAGATCTGTCAATATTTTCGGAGGTTTCACAAGGTGCTCTACAGGAAATCAAAGCAAATCTGGTGAAAAACGGACGTTTTAAAATAAAAGTTGTAACATTTGTGCAGACCGTGAACTGATGTACCACGTGATGCGTGCACAGACAAGCAGGCAACATGACGGATTAATTATCTGCAATGTTATTTCACAAGCAATTAAACTTTGCGATGTCTCCAGCATTGTTCTACCTACGTTAAATAGCAACTCTTTTATGGATAAAGTCATTACTTCAATGAATTCATTTAATTTATTTAACTGCTGCGGTTTCAGTGAAGACGAGCTTTAAAGTTGAAGGGGTCCGACATGGTATGCAGCCCCAGCCTGGCCAGCCATTCCTTATCAACCAAGCCACTTGCCGAGCGCCTTACAGTCGATAGCGGTACAGTTTGTGTCCCGATCGGGATGTAGAGTCAGCAGTTGATACAAGGTAGAGGAACATGATTTACAAAGGTTATAAGGTTTATCCTCGTGAGTTTCAAAGCAAAATGTATTTGAGAACAACTGATTTCTGAGCCGTTTGCCATATTAATATGTTTTCTAAATTACAGAGCCAATTTTTTATCCACTCATCGCATGACGATTGATAGCTGTTTATAAAGATTAATGTTTATGCACATGTCCCTAAAACATCTATAATGCAACATTGTTTTTATGATTTGTTTATTGAAATTTCCCCAAAACAAGGGTGAATGCTACTCAAGGTTTTTGGGTTGTATATAACACTGTACATACTATAGTTCATAATCACACTGACTCCAATCTCACGATTCCTGAAGGATTACCGATATTGGCCAAGCACTAATACAGTGTGTGTGTGTGTTTTTCATAAAGCATAACATTCTCATTCTCTCTCATTCTCTCTCTCTGCCAATGCAGAGCAGCACCCACCCACTGTCTACATCCAAGCACTCCAGACATTCTCCTCTCTCTCTGGATGTGTCCGGGTGGTGTTTGTCCCTGGGCAGTGTTTGTTTCCAGACTGCACTTATCTCCAGGCATGTCCAGGCGGTGTTTGTCTCAGGGTGCTGTTTATAGTATGACCGGTAGAAAATGGATTTCAGACATTATTTTGTTTCCATCTTCACTGTTATTCCATGCAAAAGCATTTTAATGAGACGGTATGAATCGTAACTAATGCTCCACCGCACATCTACCTTCCATTCCTCTCACCTCTCGCTGCCTTCCCTTCCCCCACCACTCCTCACTCACCCACCCCTCCTCACTTCCCTCCCCTCCTCACTTCCCTCCCCTCTCAGTATTCCTGTCAGCAAAGGGATGGGTGGTATTTGCTAGAATGTAATATGAGCAATCTTCATCAGGTGACCCAACTTGTATGTAATATTAACGATCTTTATCGGGTGACCAACTTGTATGTAATATTACCGATCTTTATCAGGTGACCCAACTTGTATGTAATATTACCGATCTTTATCAGGTGACCCAACTTGTATGTAATATTACCGATCTTCATCGGGTGACCCAACTTGTATGTAATATTACCGATCTTCATCAGATGACCCAACTTGTACGTAATATTACCGATCTTTATCAGGTGACCCAACTTGTATGTAATATTACCGATCTTTATCAGGTGACCAAACTTGTATGTAATATTACCTATCTTTATCAGGTGACCCAACTTGTATGTAATATTACCTATCATTAATAGCGTGACCCTACTTGTATGTAATATTCACGCTCTCTTCATCAGGTGACCCAACTTGTATGTAATATTACATCTTTATCGGGGTGACCCAACTTGTAGTAATATTACCGATCTTTATCAGGTGACCCAACTTGTATGTAATATTAGATCTTTATCAGGTGACCACTTGTATGTAATATTACCATCTTTACTCAGGTGACCCCAATTGTAATGTATATTTACTCTATCTTTATCAGGTGACCCAACTTGTATGTATATTACCGATCTTATCAGGTGACACAACTTGTATGTAATATTACCAATCTTTATCGGGTGACCCAACTTGTATGTAATATTACAGATCTTTATCTCAGTGACCCAACTTGTATGTAATATTACCATCTTATCAGGTGACCCAACTTGTATGTAATATTACCTATCTTTATCAGGTGACCAACTTGTATGTAATATTACCATCTTTAAGGTGCCCAACTTGTATGTAAATTACCGATCTTTATCAGGTGACCCAACTTGTATGTAATATTACCGATCTTCATCAGGTGACCAACTTGTATAGTAATATGTACCTGAGATCTTTATCAGGTGACCCAACTTGTATGTAATATTACCGATCTACATCAGGTGACCAACTTGTATGTAATATTACCATCGTCTTATCAGGTGACCCAACTTGTATGTAATATTACCATCTTTTATCAGGTGACCACTTGTATGTAATATTACCGATCTCATCAGGTGACCAACTTGTATGTAATATTACCTATCTTTATCAGGTGACCCACACTTGTATGTAATTATACCTATCTTTATCAGGTGACCCAACTTGTATGATAATTACCGATCTTTATCAGGTGACCACCTTGTATGTAATATTACCGATCTTACATCAGGTGACCCAACTTGTTATGTAATATTCACTTAATCTTTATTAAGGTGTACCAACTTGTATGTAATATTACCGATCTTCATCAGATCCCAACTTGTATGTAATATTACCGATCTTTATCAGGTGACCCAATTGATGTAATATTACCTATCTATATCGGTGACCCAACTTGTATGTAATATTACGATCTTTATCAGGTGACCCAACTTGTATGTAATATTACCGATCTTCATCAGGTGACCCAACTTGTATGTAATATTACCGATCTTTATCAGGTGACCCAACTTGTATGTAATATTACCGATCTTTTCAGGTGACCCACTTGTTGTAATATTACCGATCTACATCAGGTGACCCAACTTGTATGTAATATATACCTATCTTTATCAGGTGACCCAACTTGTATGTAATTATTACCGATCTTTATCAGATGCCCCACTTGTATGTAAAATTACCGATTCTTATCAGGTGACCCAACTTGTATGTAATATTCCGCGATCTTTATCAGGTGACCCAACTTGTATGTAATATTACCGATCTTTATCAGGTGACCAACTTGTATGTAATATTACCGATCTTTATCAGGTGACCCAACTTGTATGATAATATTACCGATCTACATTCAGGTGACCCAACTTGTAGTAATATTACCGATCTTTATCAGAGTGACTCAACTTGTATGTAATATTACCTATCTTTATCAGGTGACCCAACTTGTATGTAATATTACCCGATTCATCAGGTGACCCAACTTGTATGTATATTACCTATCACTTTATCAGGTGACCCAACTTGTATGTAATATTACCGATCTTTATCAGGTGACCCAACTTGTATGTAATATTACCGATCTTATCAAGGTGACCAACTTGTATGTAATATTACCGATCTTACATCAGGTGACCCAACTTGTAGTAATATTACCATCTTTATCAGTGACCCAACTTGTATGTAATATTACCTATTTTATCAGGTGACCCAACTTGTATGTAATATTACCACTATCTTTATCAGGTGACCCAACTTGTATATAATATTACGATCTTCTATCAGGTGACCCAACTTGTATGTAATATTACCGATCTAATCAGGTGACCCAACTTGTATGTATATTACCGTATCTTTATCAGGTGACCCAACTTGTATGTAATATTACCGATCTACATCAGTGACCCAACTTGTATGTTATTACCGATCTATCAGGTGACCCAACTGTATGTAATAATATACCGATCTTTATGGTGACCCAACTTGTATGTAATATTACCGACTCTATCAGGTGACCCAACTTGTATGTAATATTACGATCTTATCAGTGACCCAACTTGTATGTAAATTACCGATCTTTATCAGGTGACCAACTTGTATGTAATATTACCAGATCTTTATCAGGTGACCCAACTTGTATGTAATATTACCGATCTTTATCAGGTGACCAACTTTATGTAATATTACCACGATCTTTATCAGTGTGACCCAACTTGTATGTAATATTACCGATCTTTATCAGGTGACCCAACTTGTATGTATATTACCTACGATCTTTATCAGGTGACCCAACTTGTATGTAATATTACCGATCTTACATCAGGTGACCCAACTTGTATGTATATTACCGATCTTATCGAGTGACCCAACTTTGTATGTAATATTACCGATCTTATCAGGTGACCCAACTTGTATGTAATATTACCGATCTTTAATCAGTGACCAACTTGTATGTAAATTACCGATCTTTATCAGGTGACCCAACTTGTATGTAATATTACCGATCTTATCAGGTGACCCAAACTTGTATGTAATATTACCGATCTTTATCAGTGACCCAACTTGTATGTAATATACCGATCTATTATCAGGTGACCACTTGTATGTAATATTACTCTATCTTTATCAGGTGACCCAACTTGTATGTAATATTACCGATCTTTATCAGGTGACCAACTTGTATGTAATTACCGATCTACATATACAACTTGTATGTAATATTACCGATCTCATCAGGTGACCCAACTTGTATGTAATATTACCGATCTTTATCAGGGTGACCCAACTTGTATGTAATATTACCGATCTTCATCAGGTGACCCAATTGTATGTATATTACCGATCTTTATCAGGTGACCCAACTTGTATGTAATATTCCCTATCAGACCCAACGATCTTTATCAGGTGACCCAACTTGTATGTAATATTACCGATCTCATCAGGTGACCCAACTTGTATGTAAATTACCGATCTTTATCAGGTGACCCAACTTGTATGTAATATTACCGATCTTTATCAGGTGACCAACTTGTATGTAATATTACGATCTTTATCAGTGCACCAACTTGTAGTAATATTACCGATCTTTATCAGGTGACCCAACTTGTATGTAATATTACTATTTATCAGGTGACCAACTTGTATGTAATATTACCGATCTTTATCAGGTGACCCAACTGTATGTAATATTACCGATCTTTATCAGGTGACACTTGTATGTAATATTACCGATCTATCAGTGATCCAACTTGATAGTAATATTACCAAGATCTTTATCAGGTGACCAACTTGTATGTAATATTACCTATCTTTATCAGGTGACCCAATTGTATGTAATATTCTATCTTTATCAGGTGACCAACTTGTATGTAATATTCAGATCTACATGGTGACCCAACTTGTATGTAATTTACCTATCTTTATCAGGTGACCCAACTTGTATGTAATATTACCGATCTTTATCAGGTGACCAACTTGTATGTAATATTACCGATCTTATCAGGTGACCAACTTGTATGTAATATTACCGATCTATCAGGTGACCCAACTTGTAGTAATATTCCGATCTTTATCAGGTGACCCAATTGTATGTAATATTACCTATCTTTATCAGGTGACCAACTTGTATGTAATATTACCTATCTTTATCAGGTGACCCAACTTGTATGTAATATTGCCGTCTTACATCAGGTGACCAACTTGTATGTAATTTACTATCTTTATCAGGTGACCCAACTTGTATGTAATATTACCGATCTTTATCAGGTGACCAACTTGTATGTAATATTCCGATCTACATCAGGTGACCCAACTTGTATGTAATATTACCGATCTTTATCAGATGACCCAACTTGTATGTAATATTACGATCTACATCAGTGACCCAACTTGTATGTAATATTACGATCTTATCAGGTGACCCAACTTGTATGTAATATTACCGATCTTTATCGGTGACCCAACTTGTATGTAATATTACCGATCTTTATCAGTGACCCAACTTGTATGTAAAATTACCGATCTTTATCAGGTGACCCAACTTGTATGTAATATTACCGATCTTTATCAGGTGACCCAACTTGTATGTAATATTACCGATCTTTATCAGGTTGACCCAACTTGTATGTATATTTACCGATCTACATCAGGTGACCCAACTTGTATGTAATATTACCGATCTTTATCAGGTGACCCAACTTGTATGTAATATTACCGACCTTTATCAGGTGACCCAACTTGTATGTAATATTAACGATCTTTATCGGGTGACCCAACTTGTATGGAATATTAACGATCTTGGTCGGGTGTCCCACCTTGTATATGATGTCACTGATCCTGATCGGGTGACCCAACTTGTACATAATATGAGCGATCTTGATCGGATGACCAAACTTGTATGTAATATTAGCGATCTTGATCAGATGACCCAACTTATATGTAATATTAGCGATCTTGATTGGGTGACCCAACTTGTATGTAATATTAGCGATCTTGATCGGGTGACCCAACTTGTATGTAATATGAGCGATCTTGATCGGGTGACCCAACTTATATGTAATATTAGCGATCTTGATCCGGTGACCCAACTTATATGTAAATTTGCGATCTTGATGGTGACCCAACTTAATGTATATTTGCGATCCTTGATCGGGTGACCAAACTTGTACGTAATATTAGCGATCTTGATCGGATGACCCAACTTTATATGTAATATTAGCGATCTTGATTGGGTGACCCACTTATATGTAATATTAGCGATCTTGATCGGTGCCCAACTTGTATGTAATATGAGCGATCTTTTATCGGGTGACCCAACTTATATGTAATATTAGCGATCTTGATCCGGTGACCCAACTTATATGTAATATTTGCGATCTTGTTCGGGTGACCCAACTTTTATGTAATATGAGCGATCTTGATCGGATGACCCAACTTGTACGTAATATTAGCGACCTTGATCGGATAACCCAACTTATATGTTATATTAGCGATCTTGATCGGACGACCCAACTTGGATGTAATATTAGCGATTTTGATCGGATGACCCAACTTGTACGTAATATTAGCGATCTTGATCGGATGGCCCAACTTGTACGTAATATGAGCGATCTTGATCGGATGACCCAACTTGTACGTAATATGAGCGATCTTGATCGGATGACCCAACTTGTATGTAATATTAGCGATCTTGGTCGGGTGACCCAACTTGTATGTAACATTACCGATCTTGGTCGGGTGACCCAACTTGTATG
>CM068960.1:87283012-87301638 GCA_035128595.1 Eptatretus atami
ACTGCCATCTCTCCTAAGCACTTCCATGCCTCCACTGGTATATCATCTGGGCCAACCGCCTTTCCATTTTTCATCTTCTTCATAGCACTCCTCACTTCATCCTTACTGATCCACCCCACTTCCTGATTTACTATCTCCACCTCTTCCAACCTTCTCTCTCCATTTCTTCATTCATCACCTCTCAAAGTATCCATCCACCTTTACAACTCTTCCTCGCTCGGCCAGCACATTCCCATTTGCGGTCTTTATCACAACTGCAGCACATCCTTCCCTGCTCGGTCCCTCTGTCTTGCCAATCGGTATAAATCCTTTTCCCCTTCCTTTGTATCCAATTTTTCATACAACTCGTCATATGCCTTTTTCTTAGCCTTTGCCGCCTCTCTCTTTGCCTTTCGCCGCCACTCCTTGTCTCCTGCCTACTTCTTCATCTCTCTGACTATCCACTTCTTTTTCACCAACTCCTTCTTCCTTATACTTTCCTGTACTTCCTCGTTCCACCACCAATCTCCTTATCTTCCTTCCTCTGTCCAGATGTCACACCAAGTACTTCCTAGCTATCTCCCTCACACTTCTGCTGTAGTTGCCCAATCATCCCACCCATCTTTACCACCAATCCAACACCTGTCTCGCCTCCTCCCTAATTCCACGCACCAGTCTTCCTCCTCAGCTTCCACCATTTGGTCCTTGGTTCAGCCCTCACTCTCTTCCTCAACCTCACCTCCAAAATCATCCTACAGACCACCAATCGATGCTGTCGAGCTACACTCTCCCCTGCCACCACCTTACAGTCTCTAATCTCTTCAGTTGCATTTCAGGTAGTTAAACGAATCTCTGACCTACAAATTTTTTAAACATTTTGCAATACTTTTTCGTCTTCCATTATTAATCGTTCCTTTTTTCCAACTTCAGTGCAAATTCATCCCACCTCCTCAAATCTCCCTCCTCCTCACTCCTCCCATGTTGACCCATCCTAGTATCTCTCACTGTCTTCTGCCTTACTAACAGTTTCCCCTCTGGTATCTCAAACTGTATGGCTTTCAAACATCTGTGGGCTCCATTCAAACCTAAGTAATGTCTCACACTCTCATTCAGCACAATCTCAATATCTCTAACATGCTCTCTCTTTCTCTCATCACATTCCCTCTCTTCCCACCCCTCAAATCCTGTTCCTCCCCTGCCTGCTCGACCTCGACCATACCACTACCCATCTCATCCTCCCTCTATCCCCACCCCTCCTTTCTCCCTCCTCCCCATGACCGGGCCTGCTGTCTCTTCTCGCCTCTCTCTCAAAGCTTCACTCTCACCCTCCCTCTCAAATCAGCCACCTCCTCCCTTTTCAAAGCAAACTTCACTCTCTTTCCCCCCCCCAAAGCTTCCCTTCATCCTTCTTAAAAGCTCCCCCACATCCTTCTCCCTCAATTCTCCGCTCTCACTCTTCTTCCCCAAATGTCCCCCTCACCCTTCCCATGCAATCTCTCTCCTCACCCCTCTCCTTCAAATCTTCCCCATTGCCCTCCCCTTCAAATCTCTTCCACACTCAATTTTCTTCCTCTCCCCTCGCCTCCAATCTCACACATCTCTACCAGTTTCATCCTTACCCTCTCCCCACCTCCCTTCTCTCTCTCCTCCATGTTCATGCACTATTATCATTCACCCTCCCTCACAAATCAAACGCCTCTCACTCTTCAAAGCAAACTTCTCTCCCCAACCTCCTGCTTCCCTCACCTTTCTCAAAAGCTTCCCCCACAACTTTTCTCCACAATTCTTCCCCTCACTTTTCCCTCAATTCTCACTCCTTTCAAACTCTCCCCCTACTCCCCCTATCTCAGTGACGCCCTTCACATCCACAAAGCTGCCTCCTTCCCCCACCCTCTCTCTTCCAGCTCATTCCTCCACCTCCTCCAATCTTTCACTTCCCTTTGTCCCCTCTCTTATTACTCCAAACTGCTACTCATCCCTTCACCACCTAGCCCTTTGTTCTCCTCCCCCATCCGACCCTCTCCTGTAGCTCTTCCACAATCTGTCATAACTGTCAACAACTCTCACGACCTCCACATCTCCTCCCTGAAACTACCCCTCCCCTACCCTGCACCCAAAGCCTCCTCCCATCCCTCTTCCTTAACAGTGTGGACCTCAAACATCTGGGGCCTTCACTCTAACCTTACAGATCTTTCCAGACAGGTTGTCACTGACAAACCAGACATAATCTGCTTAACAGAAACTTTCCTCCTTCAAGACATCTGACACCTTAATTTCTCTCACTGGTTTTGCCCTCCTCCGGTATGATAGACCAGAGCCTCGTCCTGGTGGCAGAGTTGCTCTCTTTATCAAAAAAAAACTATTCCTCACTCTCCATGCACTGCTCTCACTCCTCCACACCCCCAGTAATACCTCTGGCTATGGCTTCCATTCCACTCCCACCTCTTGTTTGTCTGTGTGTTGTACTGTCCACCAAACAGTGATGACTCCATTTACATCTCACTTGCCGAAAACATGGACCAACTTCTATTCACTCATCCCAACTCTCTCTTCCTCATATACGGTGACGTCAATTGTGATCATGCCAGTTTTGCTAGGTGTGGTTACCTCTCTCACCTGCCATAGCACTTCAGCAAAGGACTTTTGCAACTCATTGGGACTGACATAATCTGTCAAATTCCCATCGCTGATCTCAGCCAACCGATCTCAGCCAACCGTGCTCCATCTCTTCTTGATTTGATTTTGCCCAATTTCCCAGAAAATGTCTGCTGTTGTTCTTCTGCTCCAATCGGTTCATCTGACCATATGCTTGTTAAAGTGGTCATCTCTGGCTATTACTAGAAAACCACCTCAGCACCGACGAGTCTGGAATTTCACTCAAGCTGACTGGCAGGGTCTTCAAACAGCCATCAAACTTCTAGACTGGTCTCCCATTTCTACTCTCACCAACATCAATTCATCCTGGGAATTTTTTCAAAGAAACTTGCTCTCTCTCATGCACTGATTTATCCCATCTCATCTTTAGTTTTATTTCCCTTCCTAATGCCCATGGTACACTGAAGCTTATGGCGAGGCTGTTGTCCTGAAACAACTTGCTTTCACCCCGTGGAAGGCAAATCATAATGAAGGCAATCTCAGTTCCTTCCACAAAGCTCGGAACAAGTGTGTGTCTACCCTGAGGAGAGAAACAAAACAATATCTCTCATCTCAAGTCTGAACTCGCAAACCTGTCTCCCTCCTCCAAATCCTGGTGACATCTAGTGAAAGTTAGTTTCTGGTGTATGTTCTCCCTCCATCCCCTCACTTACCTCAAATGGCTGCACATCTGATACTGCATGTGAAAATGCTGAATGCCTAAACTCTGTGTTTGCTTCTAAATCTTGTGACCCAAACCCATCGCTTTCTCAACCCATCTTACCCAGTCACACCCAGCTGTTCCTGGACTCTGTGTCCTTTTCTCCAGACAAGGTGGAGAGTTTGCTGTCAAACCTCGATTCAGATTCTGCAACCGGTCCAGAGAGCATCAGTCGTCGTGTTCTAAAAACCTGCTCTGCTGCTCTTTCTCACCCTCACTGTTATATTCAAACTCTAATATACTCAGTCATCTGTCATCTGCTTGTAAATCAGCAAACATTATCCGCTCTGCATAAAAGGGTGCAAAAAATGTTTCCTGAAACTGCATACCAATCAGCCTGCTCCCAATCATCAGCAAGGTCATGGAATCCATCATCGTTTCTGACATCAAATCCTTCCTCCTCTCCAACGGCTTCATTTCTGACCATCAATTTGGATTTACACCAGGTCACTCAACCATGTACATGCTGCTTCTACTTTCCCAACAATGGATGGAGGTCCTAAATGCCAGACATGAGATTAAAGCCATCTACCCAGACATATTGTGAGCTTTCGATACGGTCTGGCATCCTGCACTGCTCACCAAACTCTCTTCTTATGGTATCCAAGGAGATCTCCACTCATGGCTTTTGGACTTCCTCTCCTGTCACAGTAACGCATAGCTCTTGATGGAATTCTCTCATCTCCTCTTCCCGTCCAGGCTGGAGTTCCTCAAGCAGTGTTCTTGGCCCTGTGCTTTTTTTAGTTTTCATCAATGATCTCTCAGATTCTCTGGAAAATCCTGTTTATGTCTTTGCAGATGACTCCACCCTCTGCTGTACCATCTCAGTAGGGTGGATATACTGATTCTGGCTCACTTTTCCCCATGTAAATGAATGGGGGATTTTCAGAGATCAATTAATTAGAATTTCTCTTCGCTATCTTATATTCCTCTTATCGATTCTCTCTTTAATTGAATTTCCTCTTTAGTTAGAATTTCCTCTTTGGAAAGAATGAAATTAAGATTTGGAAAAGAGCCCTGTGGAGAGCTTAGATTTGATGCTAGGTTGGCTAGTGGTGTTCCATCTAACTTGTAAGAATCTAGAAACCTAATACGAGTTTATGGTTTTGTGAATATCATTTTTGCAAATGAAATATACTTTTGATTTGTGTTTGTTATGCAGAAATATTCCCTGGTGTTTTTGAAAGTTCATTTATGAAATAGATGTGTATCATAGTTGGCGCTGTTTGTGAAGAAAGACTGGAATAAAAGAAGGTAATTTATTTAAGAATTACAACAGGATGAGGCGGGACCTCTATATTTACCAGTAAGATGACAATGATCCCTAACTTTAGACTCCTCAATTTCCTCCTCACAAATATGACAGATATTGTCCTTTCTAAATTCCTAATTTTTCTTCTTTGTTAATTTCATCGGTTCATTTGTTTCTTTCATTAATTTAGTTAGTCTTATAGCAATCTTTTCTAATCGTTTTACAAACTCTTGTGAAGCATTTTTTCCACGATAAGGTTCAAGTTTATTATAGTTTTTTCTCGCAACAGATGATTTGATATAATAACAGAAGCCACACGGAATATGTTTTTGAGATATTTATTTGTAATTGATTCTTTTGGATTAGGAGAAGCAGTATTTATCTTTTAAGGATACACTCAAAATCAGCGTATATTAACAAATGGGTGCATGATAGATTTATTATAATCTTCAAAGAAATCTTTTTCACAGGTTTAAGCATTGTATTACAGCTGATTTATGATTACTACAATATTTTGAATGTTGTTCTAATCGTTCTTTGTATGAAATGAATTAAGACATCGCTTACAAGGATATATTTTGTTTGCTGTTCTGAATACCTGAGAAGAGATTAATCTTGATAAATTATTGATGTATGTGTAATGTGAATCTTTCCAACACTAAAATATAAAAATCAATGTTGTTTCTTCATTTTTATAGTTGTTTGAAATTTTTAATATTTGAACTTTGTTTGTATCCGTTAATCCATATACATTAATAGAAAGATTATTCTTTTTCTCAAATTAGGAATATCTTGTTAGTGGCATTGGGAATTTAAAATCTTTAATGTCCAAGGTTTCCTCATATTTCATATATTGTTTTACTCTTTACTGAATTACATTTTGGTGATGTAAGTGAGCAAGAACAGACCAGAGAAAACATTTATTATCATTGTTCTTAATATTAACAACTGCCTTCTTTAGTTTATTTCTTTTGGTAATTCAATATAAGAAGAAGCTTTAAGAGGGTTTGATTTAGAATGTGATATCTAAAAGATGATTTTTTAATATTGAATCCACTTCCTACCACTGTATATCAACATCCTCCTCTTGTCTTGATAGTTCTTCATAAACCCCACTATTCAAAAAATCTTGAAATGATGTTATAAAATGAAGATCTGTTCTCATATAAGGAGTTTGTTTTCATCTTGTCTTTTCATATTCATTTTCACTCCCATATAAAACTTTAAAGTTTTCATTTCTTTTAATGTCTTTTTAATAACTTTTTCAACATCAGGTTTCACTATTTCAATTGATTCAGCTATTGATGATGGACCGGGGTTCTCCAAATTGAAAATCCTTATTTTTATATGCCCTTTAAATGCCCCATCAGTGTTTTCAATATGATAGTCTCCCTTTACTTTAAACTCATTTTTCTTGTGTTTTGTGATTGAAGATGTCTATTATAACTACTCTTCAAAACATCCTTTGAGCAGATATCACATGTTTTCTTCCAACTCAAGAGGAGTATATTTATGAAATAGATTAAATGTGTGTTGTTGTTGTTCGGAGGTGTTTTCTATAATGTTTATATTCGTGATTACAAACATCGCAGTACGTTGTATTCACCATATTTATATAATAAAACTTTGCTGAAACTAAAATTTTCTTGATGAAAATTTCGTTGATTTTACAGGTGAATCTCTGCTTAAACTAAAATTTTCTTGATGAAAATTTCGTTTATTTTACAGTGAATCTGTGCTTAAACTAAAATTTTCTGATGAAAATTCTTTGATTTTACAGGTGAATCTCTGCTTAAACTAAAATTTTCTTGATGAAAATTTCGTTGATTTTACAGGTGAATCTCTGCTTAAACTAAAATTTTCTTGATGAAAATTTCGTTTATTTTACAGGTGAATCTGTGCTTAACTAAAATTTCCTTGATGAAAATTCGTTGATTTTACAGGTGAATCTCTGCTTAAACTAAAATTTTCTTGATGAAAATTTCGTTTATTTTACAGGTGAATCTGTGCTTAAACTAAATTTTCTTGAAATGAAATTTCGTTGATTTTACAGGTGAATCTCTGCTTAAACTAAAATTTTCTTGATGAAAATTTCGTTTATTTTACAGGTGAATCTGTGCTTAAACTAAATTTTCTTGATGAAAATTTCGTTTATTTTACAGGTGAATCTGTGCTTAAAACCATTTTATCCTCCAACTTTTTTCATTAATAAATACAATGTTCAAGACACAAAGACAAGTTTCAATCAATCTCTTCATTTGTTAAAGATACTGAGAATATGTCAAGGATGTAAAATTGAACAAAGATAAATATAACAACTATTGGATAAAAACAATTATGGCGAATGATATGAGTTCTTCAATTACTTAGTGGAAGGGCTTTTAGTATACCTGGTAGAACATCAATTAAAGTATCTCTAACAAAAGTTTCTCTCTCCTTTTGGTAATATATTCAAAACTAGAAAAAGCAATGAAACAAGAAAAAGTATCAAAAAACAAAAACCTTATGGATGAAGCTTTAGAAAGAAAAGATAAGACCATCTGTAATATGCAAGGAGAAATTTGTATTTTTTCAACAACCCTAAAGATGTAAATCCTGATGAAATAAAGGATGTTAATATATCAGGTGAAATGACATTTCGTTCAATAGTAGTTAAGGATCATTTTAAAATTACCTTTAATATAAAAATGTTGTAGTTGAATCTGGTAATGAAAAAAAGTATATAGATATCGATGGTAATATTATTAAATATGAGTCAATATGCAACTGAAAGTATAGATGAATTTTAGTTTAAGTAAAGTTTTACTTTATAAATTATGAAATAGTTTACTCGATTTTGAGCCTCTTGAATTCCTGATTCTCCATATGACAAGTTTGAGAATTGTCCTGCGTGTGAAAGACGGGGATTAAACACAGAGTCAAAAGCCTATAAACAATGTATTTCTGTGATTATCTTCTAATTAATGATAATAAAAATATAAAAAGGAAAATAATTCTTTTAGATTTACACCAAAAATGAATTACTTTACAAGATTGATTAGAGAAATGAATGTAAAGTATGAGGGTGATAACACACCTTTCCTTACAAGGGAAGAAACTGAACGTATTAGAGAAATGTTCAAAAGATTGCTGTTATTATTATTCATGGTGTGATTTTCAGGGAAATATCAACACAAGATATTGCTAAATAAAATAATGGATTATCTTGAAATTAAACCTGAACTTAGGATAAATATAGAGTTTCTAAAAAAGCCAATAATAAATTAAATAACCTGTTTTCCAAATATATAAATGAATGATTTTTTACCCATTTGGGAAAATAAATAAAATTTAACAACCATAAAAATCTCCAAATTCATTAAGATGCCTCATAGTTGGTTCAAGTGGATGTGGAAAAACCTGCTTACTTTTAAAGATGCTCCTCACTCCAACTTTTTAGATTATGATAATTTAATAATTTTCACAAAGTCGAGTTTTCAACCAGAGTATCAACTACTCTCACAAGGTTTTAATGCTGGTCTTCAAAAAGAAGATATAATTGGTTTATTTAAACTTCAAAAAAACCTAAATGATTAAACATTGAAGATATAATACAACTATTTGTGTACACAGAGATGTAAAAAGAAATCAAAACCGATAACTTGTATTCTTAGTGATAATACGGGATGATATACCGTCTCCCCAAGATTTGGATAAATCCAAAAAGAACCTCGTTATCTTTGATGATTGTGTTAATGAGAGAAACCAAACGGTAATGGACAGCTACTACACAAGAGGGAGACATTCTTCTTGTAATTGTATTTATCTTAGTCAATCGTACTTTCAACTTCCTCGTCGTTCCATCAGAAACAATGCTAATACTTTTATTTTATTCAAGTTAAATTCATAGATATTAACAATTTTGGAGAGACAATTGTTCTAACATTATGTAGTAAAAAGGAATTTGGGGATTACATGAAACACACGACTGAAAAATATAAATATATTGTTGTGAAACAAGATGAGATATTAAATGATATTTTTCAATAAATAAATGGATGCGAAAGAAAGAGCAAGAAGATTTAGGGAACATCAAGAGTTGGTTTCAAAAGTTGTAAAACAACAGGAAGCCATAAAAAGAAACGCAGGCAAAAACTAACGGGTGAAGAAGCATTTGAAAGAAAACAAGAGAAATTTTTTAAAACCACTTTTAAAAACTTCCAAGAAAAAATTATAGATGTTCCACAGTCCCACAATAAAATATACTCCTAGAAAGCTCCAAATGTTAAAGATTTCAGTCAAATGAGGGAGGAAGAATTAGAGCATATAGGAGAATTAGAATATGATGATAAAGGATTATTCAACAAATGGAAGAGATGAATCGACCCCTGATTATATTGTGAATGCTCTTCAAAACAATGAATATTCAGCGGATTCAAAACCAAAGCAGGGCTCATTCCAACAGAACAATCAGCAATATTTCATCTTGTTCAAGAAAAGGTATTGATATTTAATGATGAATTAAGGTTCTTGAATTCTGCTCGACCCCCTGTCAAACTAACTCCGAGATTAATGTTTCTTCTCACAAAAGATGGAAGACAAGGTTCAACTGTGAGGGATGAATCAAAGTATATTGATAAACCATTGGATATGAGAAATAATGATGATAAAGTATATATTGATCTGCTGAACTCTGTTGATTATAGGGTTATTCTTTCTGGTAAAAGTAGGAAGAATGAGAAGGAGAAACACATTATTCAGGCTTTAAGTATCCTTGGTTCAGGTGTTAGTTTTCTTCCAAATGACCCATCACTAATTAGTTAATAGACTGTTATTGTTGTTAGGCAGTAAGAAGGCTGGAAATAACATTGTTTTATGAAGCATCAGCCATTTTAGACCAGTTGATGAACATGAAAATAATTAATAAAACATCAATATAAAGACATTTTATCTCATATTAAATAAGATGAGAAGCACAATCCTAGTTTCAATTTCACAACAAGCGACCACACATCTTCATTCCCATACCCACTACAACTTGACACACACACAGAATATGAGGCATCTTTATTGTCCATGGAAACTTATAATACCTTATTTAATATAACTGATAAAAATGACAAGTTTAGTTATAATCCGGGAAGTGGATACAAACGATAACAGTCTCACCCGGAGCATATGAGATTTCTCAAATATCTTCCGAAATTGCTCGTCTTAATGAAAGAACAGGGTGATGAACCAAAAAATATTGTCATAGACATTCAAAAACATACTTCAAAATCAACGATTAAACTTAAAAATAACTACAAGGTTGATTTCACAATTGATAATTCATTTAGAGAGTTATTGGTTTCTCCTCAAAAAAGATTGAACTAATGGGACGTTTTACAGTGATAATGTCATTCAAATATCCTCAGGAATAAATTCGGTATTAATTCACTGTGATTTAATTGATGGTGCTTTAAATGATGGAATAAAAACAAATACAATATTTTCATTCAGCGCATACTCAACCCAATTGGTTATAAATTCAATATGGAACCCAAAAATTTGGTTTATCTCCCGTGTCAGGAAAAACCATACACAGAGTAAATTTTAGGATAACCGACCAAGATAATCGTATGATTTCTTTTAATGGAGAAGTTATATCATCAGAATCACCTACGTGAAGTTTTCCAATAAATAAATACGATGGTTATTGTGAGGAAACACGAGTTGGGAAAATATAAAATAATTACAGGGGATGGATGTTCCTTTCCCCATACTACAAGGGCGAAGGTATGTATCTTGGTAGAGGATACTATAAACCTAGAGACAAAGGGGTGTCGGACATCAATTTCGAGGAGATGGGATAATTGATACTCTAATGGGTATCGGTTCAACTATTCTTAAACATAAAGACCTAATTGGTTCAACTGCTTCTGCTGTGGGAAATGTAGCAGGTGCTATAAAGAGTATAAAAGATGCCCAAAAGGAATCTCATAAATTACAAGCAATAAAAGAAATTAAGAAAGGCAAAACTCAGTTGTCTCCCCAAGAACGACAGAAATAATTCGAATACTTGGATCAGGGTTTCAAAAGTTTTAACATCTTTTTTCCTAAATAAATACAAGTATGGAAGCATTGATAGTATCTATGATTTGGATGATACTATTATTATCTCAAACTCCACTAAAAAAGAATTACTTCAAGGTAAATGCAATAACTGGAACAGACTGGAATACAAATGGTACAAATTTTGAAATAAATAATCAAAACCTATTTGAATCTATCCGAAAGTTTCTTGTTGTGTAAATTTTACATTCACTAAGGCTGGGAATAACACAAACGCCACACTCGTAAATGATTTCTTCTGGAAAATGTTTGATAGTGTTTCGTTTGTACATTTGGAACACAAGAAGTTGAAGCGGTTGATTATGTCTCTGCTGTATCTGAAATGATGAAATTTACACTATATTCATTCGGTGATAGAATGGGAAAGGGGCGTCGAAGGTTTTATTCCTGATATGTCACGGGAACAAACACAGACCCTGGATAGAATCAAAGGAAAGGAATGTATAATGATGATACAAAAGCAGGTAATAGTTTTACTGTGGCAGTTCCTCTTAAAGGTATATTTGGATTTTGTGATCATGATAAAGTTCTGTATGGTCTTAAAATTAGATTTCAACTAACAAGGAATGATAATGAAAATAGATTACTTTTTGGTGTTGGTAGTGCTTTTGGTGAGCAGAATAAATTTGTAATTGATGAAATGAGTTGGTATATTAGTAAATATACTCTAATCTTAAAACAGAAGAGATGTTGAATAGAAGACTTAACTCAAAGAAACCACTCGGTGTATCATACCTCAACAGAAGATGCCAACACGTTAAACTCAACCAAACCACTTACACGTGGAATTTGGGTGTTCTGGAAGGAAAGCCACGATATCTGTGGATCATTTTTAAAAAGCCAGATGGTGATACTGCGACTGATAAGAATAATGCATTGAGTGATAATGCTAAGGTGAAACAACTTCGTGTTTCTCTAGATGGCACATTTTACCCACGAGATAGATTGGAAATTAATTGGGAAAAAAATGATTTTGCTGAAGCATACAAGTCTTACCAAAAGGTGTGTGAAAGTAATGGAAATAAAGAACCTATTTGGATATGACAGCATTTAAAAGTTTGTATACAATCTATGCGTTTGACCTGAGTGCTCAAAAGGAAACTATAAAGTCTAATCGAGTGGATACTTCCTATACATTGAAAGAGGAGAGAGTGAAGAAGTTGAATGCATATTGTTTGCTTTTGGAAGAAACAGAATTACAGATTAATACAGATAATGGTGTTATGATTAGTCTCACTTAATTTTTTGTTAAATAAATGAGTGGCAAAGTACCAACTGGGGTATATGTTAATCAAATCAATCTTCATAAACTATCATCTTGTGTTCAAAATCAAAAGCCTTGTACGATTAACGTTAATACAATTCAGAGAAAAGGAGCAGTAAGAATTGATGTTTTGCTCACAAGAGAACGGTTAAAATCTTGAACGATACTGGCTCACTTAAAATTAAAATGACAAAACCAATGTTGAAAAATATTCAATAAGAGAGACGAGTGGAGGATTTCTCCCATTTCTAATTCCTTTATTTGCTGGTTTAAGTGCGGTTGGAGCATTGACGGGTGGTATTTTCAACAGCGGTGAAAACTGCCAACGAAAGGAAGGCTCAACTCCGGGCTCAAAAAGATTTGGAAAGACATAACAAAGAGTTGGAGAAACAAATTAGTGGAAGTGGTGTAATTGTAGATTTTGCTGAAAAACTTGAAGGTCTGCCTGATAAAGCGAGATTGTTAGTTGGAGATATGCTTTCTTCTATCGCACAAGCAGGTGTAAAATTAACTAAAAGGGGTAATGGATTATATCTTTCTAATAAATAAATGAGCATTGATGAGTGGTTTAAAGAATTGGAAAGAATACAACATCAAATTACAACTTGTCAAATATTGTAGGAAATTAAAATTCATAATGTGGTTATTTGTATGAGAGATGAATTAACAAATGTGCCGAAACATACAAAGAATATTATTATGAACTTAGAAGATAATAATGGGAACGGTTCTCATTGGGTTTGTATTTTTAATAATCAGAAAAAATATTTTTGATAGTTTTGGTCTTCCACCACCTGTTGAAGTCATAAAATTCTTACAGAATGGTGTTTATCAAACATTTCAAGTCCAAGAATTAAATTCTAAGTGTTTGTGGTCAATTATGTCTATATGTGTTATTCAACTCAACAAAAATAAAAAATTTTTATGATATTATTTTTAATCTAATATAAATGACTTATGTTGGTAAAGATGGTTCTATCTTTGGTGTATCTCAAGAACTGGATATTGATTTATCAAATTATTAACAAAGGCACAGACTGAACGACATAATAATAATATAACCAAAATATTAACATGAAAAATGCTTATAAATTAAAAAATTATCCAAGCCCGACTGACGCGAATGACTTTGGTGAGATTAAGTGATTTATCACAATAATATCCTTAAATAAAACGGCTGTGTATTCCAAAGATACAGAAGTGTTGATATAATCTCCAGGTCATACAGAATTCACAGTTCGAATTAAAATAAATTTTTATAAGAAGGGCGTATCATTTGTATGAGAATAGAACAAGGGGTATGATATGAATGATTTAGGTATAATTGGTCATTTAAAATTAACCTCGAAGACCTGGAACAATTAAATCAGTCTCGTAAGGAAGAATATTATCCACTTGGTATCGAGAATGAGTTTTGTGGGTCCACGATTAGTAAACAACAAATAAAGAATTTAATAAGGGTAAATATAATAATGGTTTTGCTCTTGTTTATATCATGAAAACAGAAAAACAGGATTATATGTAATAAGTAGGGAAATACAAATGATTTAACTATGGGAAGATGGGGAGGTGTTTCGTGTCATAATATTATTCTAACATATATTTCTAATACATAAATGACGGCAAGAAGGCTTCAAGAAAATTATCATTTCTGTGTCCAAGCATACCTTCAAGAAAAGGGTATCGGTATTTTAATAAATATGTTCTACAACAATAAGAATGATGTATTTCAATAGAAAGATTGGCTTTATGCTGATGTTGATAAAGACAACTTTTGGAATTAACTAAAAGTTAAATAATGAAAAACATTTATAAGTTACTGAAAAAGTAAGGCTCTTTTAAGTAATTCAAAAAGAATTTTATGGTTCCTGGTAAAAATTATTTGATCAGGATATCAACAAGAAATCCTGTGAATATATGTATGATTTTAATGTGTAAGCGATTTCACTATAGTAAGGACGAGAAGGAGTTGAAGAAAGAGAGTGAGAAGAGTAAGAAAAAGAGAAAGGGAAGGAGAAAGGAGAAAGAAGAGGAGAGAAAGACTGAGAAGAAAGCAGGAGGAAGAGGAGAAGAGAGAGAAGAGAGAGAAAGAGGAAGGGAAAGAGCGAGACAAATAAATATCAAAATATGGACACCAGTGAGATTCAAAAAAGATTGGTGATTAACAAAGAAAATAACTCAAACCCGCACCGAGGAGGAAAACAAAGAATGACAAGTCATTTGCAATATTTTCTTCAAGACTATTGACATCCGTCCAGCTATTCAATTTTAATTCAAGTTTTTTCTTCCATAAATGCAGGAGAGAGTGAAGGCATTTCTAAGGATTCTTATGTTTTAAAACATTAAGATCAATGTGCATGTTGGAAATAAAAAGGTTTTTGCACTCTTGTAGGAATTTTTCTCATAATAAATGCAGTTATTGTCCTCAAATGTAAAAAAGAAACTAATACTAAAAATATCATATATTAAAGTAAAAATAACAGGGTTATACAAAAAGGTATATGTTCGGTGTGTGGTTCAAAAAAAATCAATTTATCTCCAACACAAACTCGGAGGAGATATACAAAAGTTTTTATCAGGAAGTAAATTTACAACGACTGAATACCGGGGGAATTACATCTACCAGGGTATTCTTTCTGTGGTCAGGCACAAACTTGGAAAAAGATTAGATGAGGCAGACAATCCTAAACCATGGAGTAAACCTATCAATAGGGTTGATGAAGTGTGCATGAGGCACGACGATATTGATTATGGGAAATACCACACTTTAGAAGAAAAGCATGAAAGCCGATAGCGAAATGTTGTAATAATTTGTCTCTGATACAAAATCCAACTTGAGAGAAAAGTTGATCGGTTCATCGTGAAGAGATGATCAGTGCTAAATTGAAACTTGGACTTGAAATTCAAAAAACGTATAGGCTCTAATGATGTCATAAAGACTGAAGAGCAATTAGCTGATGAATTACATAAACCAATTATCACAAAGTTTCAGAGAAGGAAAGTTTATTCCAAGGAAGTTGATTATATCTGGTCCTGCTGATTTGATTGAACTCAATAATGAAATAAGGGGTACAAGTATGCTTTAACCGTTATTGATTTGAGGAGTAGATACGCATGGGTTGCCCCTTTAAAAACAAAACAGGTAATACTCTTATGTTAGCCTTTCAACAGATATTTAATAAAGTAAGAGAAAACCTAAAAAATTGGTGGACTGATGAGGGTAGAGAGTTTTATAACAAGACATTTATGAATTTTCTAAAGAAAACAGTATTACATTATACAGTACTTTAATGAAGGGAAGGCCGTTGTTGAACGTTTTTTAATCGTACCTTAAAAGAGAGACTATATAAAAAATTCACACAAACTCGGTTCACAACAATGGTTATCTTTATTTCAGGATATTGTGGTAAGTATAATAAACGATTCATACGTCAACAAATATGAAACATCAGAAACATTTAAAAATTAAAATATGAAAAAGAGATTAATGTCAGAAAACCTAAGTTCAAAGTTGGTGATATGGTAAGAATATTACAGGTGGAAATCTCATTTTGAAAAAGGTTTTCGTAAACGATGGACTAACAGAACTTTTTTAAAATTGTTGATGTAATAGATACGGTTCCTTGGACTTATAAGATATATGATTTGGAAGGGGAAGGAATTTTAGGTTCATTTTATTCACAGGAATTACAAAAGACAAAACTAAGCAGATAATACCCATGGGAGCAATGGGTTGCCCCTTCATCCCTCCTACTATACACCTTTGTGGACACTAGAGGGCCAAGTCCGAGGTGTATAACAGTATATAATGTGTGTCAAGGGGGGACGTTCTTAGATCTGTGAACCCCAAACACAGAATCCTCAACTGAATCGTCAAGGCTTAACATTTGTTTGTTGATGTGTGTGTGGTGTTGTGTGTGTGGTGTGCGTGTGTGTGCGTATGTATGTATGTGTGCGTGTGTGTGTGTGGCGTTGTGTGTGTGTGTATGCGTGTGTGTATGCGTGTGTGTGCGTGTGTGTGTGCATGCGTGTGTGTGTGTGTGCGTGTGTGCGCGTGTGTGCGTATGTATATATGTGTGTGCGTGTGTGTGGTGTGCGTGTGTGCGTGTGTGTGTGTGCGTGTGTGCGTGTGTGCGTGTGTGTGTGTGTGTATGCGTGTGTGTGCGCGTGTGTGTGCGTGTGTGTGTGTGTGTGTGTTGGTGTGCAATGGGAGCAATGGGTTGGCGCTTCACTCCCTCCTGCTATACACCATTGTGGACACTCGAGGGCCAAGTCCGAGATGTATAACAGTATATAAGTGTGTGCAATGGGAGCAATGGGTTGGCGCTTCACTCCCTCCTGCTATACACCATTGTGGACACTCGAGGGCCAAGTCCGAGATGTATAACAGTATATAATGTGTGTGCAATGGGAGCAATGGGTTGGCGCTTCCACTCCTCCTGCTATAACACCATTGTGGACACTCGAGGGCCAAGTCCGAGGTGTATAACAGAATATAATGTGTCAAGGGGGACGTTCTTAGATCTGTGAACCCCAAACACAGAATCCTCAACTGAATAGTCAAGGCTTAACTTTGTTTTGATGTGCGTGTGCGTTGCGTGTGCGTGTGCGTGTGCGTGTGTGTGTGCGTGTGTGTGTATGCGTGTGTATGTGTGTGTGCGTGTGTGTGTATGCGTGTGTGTGTGTGTGCGTGTGTGTGTGTGCGTGCGTGTGCGTGCGTGTGTGTGCGTGCATGCGTGTGTGTGTGGGCGTGCGTGTGTGCGTGTGGTATGCGTGTGTGTGTGTGTGCGTGTGTGTGTATGCGTGTGTGTGCGTGTGTGTGTATGCATTTGTGTGTGTGTGTGTGTGTGTGGTGTGTGTGTGTGTGTGTGTGTGTGTCCCAACCCTCACATTCAAAATCTCAACCCCAACTCAATCCTCGCCCAACAATGTCTTTTTCAAAATGAGATTTCCACCTATATATATTTTTACTTTTTTTTTTTTTCTTCTTCCAATTCTGTCTTTTAAGCTTTCAGGTTTGATGATGTAGAAAGGGGGAGTAAGTCTGCACTTTCTTCCCAGAACTACAATATATATTTTTTATGTTTTTTTCTCTTCTTCCAATTCTGTCTTTTCAGGCTTTCAGGTTTGATGATGTAGAAGGGGGAGTCAGAACTTTCTTGATAGGTTTAGATCCCAAAGAGTGGTAGCATTTCAAGTCTCCAAAATAAACCCAACTTTCCAAGTCTCCAAGGTATAACTCTTTGGTTGGGTCATCAAGGACGAACTCGTTCTGTGGGTCTTGGTCGCTCATGAGGTCTTCAACCAAGCAACAATTTCGCCCCAAGTTGTGGCAAAATCGGTATTTTGATATTGCATTTCAGATACAATTTCCTGTGAGAGAAAAAATAATGTATTAATTAAGTTATTTAATTATTAAATGAGTCGATGTTTAAAAGGAACTGAAAATAGGAAAATAAAAATCTTACCTCACAGATAATAGGTTTGAATCCAGTACATCAAGTTGTAAGTTTAGTTCCATACAAATATTCGAACTGCAAGGAACCCCAAAGTCATCCCACTCAAGGTCTCGCTCGTACTGTGGGTCTTGGTCGCTCACAAGGTCTTCAACCAAGTCATCAATTTCGCCCAAAGTTTGGCAAAATCGGTATTTTCAGATACAATTTCCTGTGAGAGAAAATAATAGTATTAATTAAGTTATTTAATTATTAAATGAGTCGATGTTTAAAAGGAACTGAAAATAGGGAAATTAGATCTTACCTCAACAGATAATAGGTTTGAATCCAATTCTTCAACTTGTAAGTTTAGTTCCATAACAGTCATAGAGTTCCAGGCAAGCTCAGCACAGTAGTCCATTCTCAGTAAAAGTAAAAATATGTTTAAAATGGAGCCTGGGCCTGAGGCTTTATAGAGAAAGACTGGTGGGCGTGGTTTCCTGTGAAATTCCCTGGGCAAGCCAGGCATGCCTTCGTTCGGAAAATTTTCAAACCATAACATTGTAGAATTTTCTAGTGATTTCTTTGTGAGTCAGAGATGAACTGGAAATATGTAAGAGTAGGCGGGGCTAAGAAAAGTGGGCGGGGCTTAGGGAAAGTGGGCGTGGCTTATGAAAATACCTCACGAAAAGTGGGCGGGGCTTATGAAAAGTGGGCGAGGCTTAGCAAAAGTGGGCGTGGCTTATGGAAACACCTCAAGAAAGTGGGCGGGGCTTATGAAAGTGGGCGGGGCTTAGGAAAAGTGGGCGGGGCTTATGAAAAGTGGGCGGGGCTTAGGAAAAGTGGGCGGGGCTTATGAAAAAGTGGGCGGGGCTTAGGAAAAGTGGGCGGGGCTTATGAAAAGTGGGCGGGGCTTATGCAAAATGATATGCAACTCAGGAGGTGGTCAGATGAGATCATTAAGAGAAGTATATCATTTCATAATGGCACAAAAGGGGTATCTTGAAAAATATAAAGATTCAAATGTTTTGTTTTTAAATATTTTAGATGGGGATTATGTGCAAAGAAAATTAAACTATTGAAGGAATTTGAGAATGAACAAATCTTTATAGGTTCAATGTGTGAGCTAAACAATATACATTGGTTATTTGAATAGCTAGGCTCCCTAGGTTAAAAAGGGGAGACAAACAAATATACCTTGGGATAAAAAGGGGGTGTAATTTTAGGGAAAAAAAAATGTGAATCGCT
>CM068960.1:87301663-87314615 GCA_035128595.1 Eptatretus atami
GCGATTCACAATTTTTTTTTCCCTAAAATTACACCCCCTTTTTATCCCAAGGTATATTTGTTTGTCTCCCCTTTTTAACCTAGGGAGCCTAGCTATTCAAATAACCAATGTATATTGTTTAGCTCACACATTGAACCTATAAAGATTTGTTCATCTCAAATTCCTTCAATAGTTTAATTTTCTTTGCACAATAATCCCCATCTAAAATATTAAAAACAAAACATTTGAATCTTTATATTTTTCAAGATACCCCTTTTGTGCCATTATGAAATGAATACTCTCTTTAATGATCTCATCTGACCACCTCCTGAGTTGCATATCATTTTGAGATTATAGTAAATTTTTTTCCATTGTTCAATTGATAACCATCAAATTTTTCAGTCCATTCAAGGATATTTATTATTTTCTTTACATCTCTAACTCATTGGTTTTAAATTGATTCGCTTATTTGTTTTATTTACCTTTGTTTTAGTTATTTTTTCAATAAGACTTATTTGATATTTCCACATTCATTATGTTTTCCATTTATATACCAAGACTGAGATTTTCTCCACTCTTTAGTTTGATTAATACTTGGTTCGACCATTTATATACCGTGAAAACGTGGCGGTAGCCCTTAAAAACCCTAACCCATCTTCCCATCGTTAAAACTTGTGTCCATATGGAACACAATCTATTCTATTCACTCTATCATACAATATCCATATGGAACACAAATCTATTCCATTTTCTAAAATAAATCTCTTATCACAAAGGCTCCTAATGCCTTTTTATTTATTCTTCACTATATATCTTATGTTATAAACTTCTTATTGTATTCATTTTCCTATATTCTTCTTTCTTATTCATCAAACAATTATAATAATTTCTAAAAGTTATTGATTTCTTTATTACATATTTCTTTATTCCCTTTAACCTTTTATCAATCTGATCACCATACTTATAAGCATATGCCTTTGCTCTCAATCCAATAAACTCACTCATTACTTTTCCACCCAACTCATCCTTATACACCAATAACCTTTTCATTCTTTTTTGAAAATAACTCACTTCTCTTACTAAATTACTTGTATCATACACTCCAATATTTTTCTTCATATCGTTATAAACATCATCAGTTTTTATATCTAGAATAAAGCTATCAGTGTCCATATACAACAATGAAACATTTTCACCATACTCTTTCTTAAGTCATTATACAAATAATCATACATCAATATCTTTGATAAATCAAGAACTGCTGTTCCATATAAATTGGTTTATCCATTACAATACTTTCCTTTTTCATATGAATAGCAGAAAAGTTCTCTGAAAAAACCTCTTCTCTCTTCAAAACTTGGTTTATTTCAATCTAGAAGCTTCTTTCCAAGATGTTGCGAATCTAATGTTTTGCCTGTTTCTAACATTTTCCATAGTCTTTCCAAATACAGCATTATTCATAATTTATAAAAGTCCTCTTCAAATTTTACTTTTGTATTTGCTCTCATATCTGTATTGAATTTAATATACTTTTTCATCAAGGACTTTGTTTAAATTTTAAAACTCTATGAATTTTAGCTACTCTCAACCCAGCAGATTAAATATTGTCTCAAGTTCCTTTGATGCAAACATATCCTCATTTATCTTACTAAAATGTTGTTAATAACTTTTCTGTTGATTTTCCTTTAATATTAAAACTTTTATGATAATCACTTAACCATTCTTTCTTTGGGTGTTTCTTTCTCAACATGCAAAGGAAGATCTTTATGCTTATTATGAGATTACTTGTGGGTACTTCAAATCAACTTCAAAATAATAACTTCTTCCTCCTCATTCAATTCCTCTTGAGAAGAAATAACGATATTCATCAAAGCCTTTCATAATCCTTCTTCTCACCCACTCTAATTTACCATAAGGTAGAGATTGAGACATTGCCCATCCATACAAATTATTAGCATCAAAATACATCAAATAATTACTATCTTTTTCACTCTATAATTTGGAAGATATTTATTATTTGCTTTAGCATATCTTTTTGAACATACTTGTGATATTCCACCTCTCTTAGACTTCTCAATCATCAAAAGCATATCTACATCACTGATTAAATCAATATCTTGTTTTGTCATTTTCAACATTGCACTCCAAGCTAAACCAGGAGCGTGATGCGAAATGTGGGCAGGATCTAATCCATAACAATTTTTATTATGACAGAGTGATCTAAATGCTTCAAACACATCAGCTAACAATAAAACATCTGTTTTTAGATACAAATCATGATATTCTCCAAGGTTCTTTATCTTAAATCATTTTCCAAAATTTTCTTTTGCGTGTTTATATCCTTATTCACTTATCTCTTCTTCATAAAGGTTATTATAGAAACTTTCTTTTGAAGGAAGTTGTGTTTCTTTAAATCTCAATAAATGAATTCATATAATCATAAGGATAAATTCCCTTCCTTGTAAGAATTTTCTCTTTACTTTGAATTCATTCCTTGGTTTGAATTTCCTCTCCGAGTTAGAATTTCCCCCCCTTGCTTTTTTTTTTTTTTCTTTTTTTTTTTTCCTTTTTGTTTTTCCTTCTTTTTTTTGCTTTGTTTTTTTTTTTTTTTTACTTTTTTTTATTTCCCTTCCTCTCCTTCTTCTTCCTTTTTTCCTTTCTTTTCCTTTCTTTCTTTTTCTTTTTTTTTCTTTTTTTCTTTTTCTTTCCTTTATTTTCTTTTTTCCTTGTTTTTTCTTCCTTTTCTTTCTCTCTTTCTTTTTTTTTTCCTTTCTTTTTTCTTCTTCTTTTCCTTTTTTTTTCTCTTTTCTTCTTTTTTCCTTCTTTTTTTTTATTCTCTTTCCTCGTTTCTTCTTTTTTTTTTCTTTTTTTCCTTTTTTTTCTTTTTTTTTTTTTTCCTTTCCTCCCCTTTCCTTTCCCTTTTTTTTTTTCTTTTTTTTTTTCTTTCTTTCTCCCCTTTTTCCCTTTTCTCTTTTTTTTCTCCTTTTTTTTTTTTTTTTTTCCTTTTTTTTTTCCTTCTTTCTTTTTCTTTTTCTTTTCTTTTTTTCCCTTTTTCCTTTTTTTTTCTTCTTTTCTCCCTCCTTTTTCTTTCTCTTCCTCTTTTCTTTTTTTTTTTTTTTTTTTTTTTCCTTTCTTTTTTTTTTTTCTTCTTCTTTTTCTTTTTATTTCTCTTTTTCCCTTTTTCTTCTTTTTTTTTCTTTTTTTTCCTTTTTCCTTTTTTTCTTTTTTTTTCTGTCCTTTCCTTTCTTTTCTTCCCTTTTTTTTTTTTTTTTTTTTTTTTTTCCTCTTTTTTTCTTGTTCTTCTTTCCTTTTCCTTTTTTTTTCTTTTGTCTTTTTTCTTTTATTTCTTTTTTTTTTTTCTTTTCTTTTTTCTTTTTTTCCTTTCTTCTTCCTTTTTTCTTCTTCCCTTTTTTCTCTTTTTCTTTTTTTTTTTTTTTTTTCCCTTTTCTTCTTTTCTTTTCTTTTTTCTTTTTTTTTTTCTCTCTTCCTTTTTAAATCAGGATTTCATCTTTAATCAGAATTCATCTTTAGATTTCTCTATTAGTTATAATTCATTCCATTGATTTGAATTTTCTTTACAATTAGAAATTTCTCTTCAGTAAGAATTTCTTCATAATTTCCTCATTAATTAGAATTCCTCTTTTACTTTGAATTCTCTCTTTAATCTGAATTTCCTCTTTAGTTAGAATTTCCTTTTTGGCAAAGAATGAATTAAGATTTGGAAAAGAGCCTGTGGAGCTTAGATTTGATGCTAGGTTGGCTAGTGGTGTTCCATAAACTTGTAAGAATCTAGAAACCTAATACGAGTTATAGGGTTTGTGAATATCATTTTTGCAAATGAAATATACTTTTGATTTGTGTTTGTTATGCAGAAATATTCCCTGGTGTTTTTGAAAGTTCATTTATAAATAGATGTGTATCATAGTTGGCGCTGTTGTGAAGAAAGACTGGAATAAAAGAAGGTAATTTATAATTAAGATTACAACAAGGAATGACGGGACCTCATATTTACCAGTAAGATGACAATGATCCCTAACTTTAGACTCCTCAATTTCCTCCTCACAAATATGACAGATATTGTTCTTTCTAAATTCTAATTTTTCTTCTTTGGTTAATTTCATGTTCATTTGTTTCTTTCATTAATTTAGTTAGTCTTATACAATCCTTTTCTAATCGTTTACAAACTCTTGTGAAAGCATTTTTTCCACGAAATGTTCAAGTTTATTATAGTTTCTCCAACAGATGATTTGATTATAATAACAGAAGCCACAAGGAATATGTTTTTGATATTTTATTTGTTATATATCTTTTGGATTAGGAGAAGCAGTATTTATCTTTTTAAGGGATACACTCAAAATCAGCGTATATTACAAATGGGTGCATGATAGATTTATTATAATCTTCAAAGAAATCTTTTTCACCAGGTTTAAGCATTGTATATTACAGCTGATTTATGATTACTCAAATATTTTGAATGTTGTTCTAATCGTTCTTTGTATGAAATGAATTAAGACATCGCTTACAAGGATATATTTTGTTGCTGTTCTGAATACCTGAGAAGATTAATCTTGATAAAAATATTGATGTATGGTAATGTGAATTCTTTCCAACACTAAAATATAAAATCAATGTGTGTTTCTTCATTTTTATAGTTGTTTGAAAGTTTTTAATATTTGAACTTTGTTTGGTATCCGTTAATCCATTAACATTAATAGAAAGATTATTCTTTTTCTCAAATTAGGAATATCTGTTAGTGGCATTGGGAATTTAAAATCTTTAATGTCCAAGGTATTCTCATATTTCATATATTGTTTTACTCTTTCTGATTACATTTTGTGGATTAAGTGAGCAAGAACAGACCAGAGAAAACATTTATTATCATTGTTCTTAATATTAACAACTGCCTTCTTTAGTTTATTTCTTTTGGCTAATCAATATAAGAAGAAGCTTTAAGAGGGTTTGATTTTAGAATGTGATATCTAAAAGATGATTTTTTTAATATTGAATCCACTTCCTACCACTGTATTATCAACATCCTCCTCTTGTTTGATAGTTCTCATAAACCCCACTATTCAAAAAATCTTGAAATGATGTTATAAAATGAAGATCTGTTCTCATATAAGGATTTGTTCTTCATCTTGTCTTTTCATATTCATTTTCACTCCCATATAAAACTTTAAAGTTTTCATTTCTTTTAATGTCTTTTTAATAACTTTTTTCAACATTAGGTTTCACTATTTCAATTGATTCAGCTATTGATGATGGACCGGGGTTCTCCAAATGAAAATCCTTATTTTTATATGCCTTTAAAATGCCCCATCAGTGTTTTCAATATGATAGTCTCCCTTACTTTAAACTCATTTTTCTTGTGTTTTTGTGATTGAAGATGTCTATTATAACTACTTCAAAACATCCTTTGAGCAGATATCACAATGTTTTCTTCCAACTCAAGAGAGATATTTATGAAATAGATTAAATGTGTGTTGTTGGTTCGGAGGTTTTTCTATAATGTTTATATTCGTGATTACAAACATCGCAGTACGTTGTATTCACCATATTTATATAATAAAACTTTGCTGAAACTAAAATTTTCTGATGAAAATTCAAGTTGATTTAAGCGTGAACTCTGCTTAAACTAAAATTTTCTTGATGAAAATTTCGTTTATTTTACAGGTGAATCTGTGCTAAACTAAAATTTCTTGATGAAAATTCGTTGATTTACAGGTGAATCTCTGCTTAAACTAAAATTTTCTGATGAAAATTTCCGTGATTTTACAGGTGAATCTGCTGCTTAAACTAAAATTTTCTGATGAAAATTTCGTTTATTTTACAGGTGAATCTGCTGCTTAAACTAAAATTTCCTTGATGAAATTTCGTTGATTTTACAGGTGAATCTCTGCTTAAACTAAAATTTTCTTGATGAAAATTTCGTTTATTTTACAGGTGACATCTGTGCTTAAACTAAATTTTCTTGAAAAATTTCGTTGATTTTACAGGTGGAATCTCTGCTTAAACTAAAATTTTCTTGAATGAAAATTTTCGTTTATTTTACAGGTGAATCTGTGCTTAAACTAAATTTTCTTGATGAAAATTTCGTTTATTTTACAGGTGGAATCTGCTTGCTTAAACCATTTTATCCTCCAAACTTTTTTCACTTAATAAATACAATGTTTCAAGACACAAAAGACAAGTTTCAATCAATCTCTTCATTTGTTAAAGATACTGAGAATATGTCAAGGATGTAAAATTGAACAAAGATAAATATAACAACTATTGGATAAAACAATTATGGCGAATGTATGAGTTCTTCAATTACTTCAGTGGAAGGGGCTTTTAGTATACCTGGTAGAACATCAATTAAAGTATCTCTAACAAAAGTTTCTCCTCTCCTTTTGGTAATATATTCAAAACTAGAAAAAGCAATGAAACAAAAAAAGTATCAAAAAAACAAAACCTTATGGATGAAGCTTTAGAAGAAAGATAAGACCATCTGTAATATGCAAGGAGAAATTGTATTTTTTCAACAACCCTAAAGATGTAAATCCTGATGAAATAAAGGATGTTAATATATCAGGTGAAATGACATTTCGTTCAATAGTAGTTAAGGATCATTTTAAAATTACCTTTAATATAAAAAATGTTGTAGTTGAATCTGGTAATGAAAAAAAGTATATAGATATCGATGGTAATATTATTAAATATGAGTCAATATGCAACTGAAAGTATAGATGAATTTTAGTTTAAGTAAAGTTTTACTTTATAAATATGAAATAGTTTACTCGATTTTGAGCCTCTTGAATTCCCTGATTCTCCATATGACAAGTTTGAGAATATGTCCTGCGTGTGAAAGACGGGGATTAAACACAGAGTCAAAAGCCTATAAACAATGTATATTCTGTGATTATCTTCTAATTAATGATAATAAAAAATATAAAAAGGAAAATAATTCTTTTAGATTTACACCAAAAATGAATTACTTTACAAGATTGATTAGAGAAATGAATGTAAAGTATGAGGGTGATAACACACCTTCCTTACAAGGGAAGGAAACTGAACGTATTAGAGAAATGTTCAAAAAGGATTGCTGTTATTATTATTCATGGATGTGATTTTCAGGGAAATATCAACACAAGATATTGCATAAATAAAATAATGGATTATCTTGAAATTAAACCTGAACTTAGGATAAAATATGAGTTTCTAAAAAAGCCAATAATAAATTAAATAACCTGTTTTCCAAATATATAAATGAATGATTTTTTACCCATTTGGGAAAATAAGATAAAATTTAACAACCATAAAAATCTCCAAATTCATTAAGATGCCTCATAGTTGGTTCAATGGATGTGGAAAAACCTGCTTACTTTTAAAGATGCTCCTCACTCCAACTTTTTAGATTATGATAATTTAATAATTTTCACAAAGTCGAGTTTTCAACCAGAGTATCAACTACTCTCACAAGGTTTTAATGCTGGTCTTCAAAAAGAAGATATAATTGGTTTATTTAAACTTCAAAAAACCTAAATGATTATAACATTGAAGATATAATACAACTATTTTGTGATACACAGAGATTGTAAAAAGAAATCAAAACCGATAACTTGTATTCTTAGTGAAATACGGATGATATACCGTCTCCCCAAGATTTGGATAAATCCAAAAAGAACCTCGTTATCTTTGATGATTGTGTTAATGAGAGAAACCAAACGGTAATGGACAGCTACTACACAAGAGGGAGACATTCTTCTTGTAATTGTATTTATCTTAGTCAATCGTACTTTCAACTTCCTCGTCGTTCCATCAGAAACAATGCTAATACTTTTATTTTATTCAAGTTAAATTCAATAGATATAACAATTTTTGGAGAGACAATTGTTCTACATTATGTAGAAAAAGGAATTTGGGGATTACATCGAAACACACGACTGAAAAATATAATATATTGTTGTGAAACAAGATGAGATATTAAATGATATTTTTCAATAAATAAATGGATGCGAAAGAAAGAGCAAGAAGATTTAGGGAACATCAAGAGTTGGTTTCAAAAGTTGTAAACAACAGGAAGACATAAGAAGAAACGCAGGCAAAACTAACGGGTGAAGAAGCATTTGAAAGAAACAAGAGAAATTTTTTAAACCACTTTTAAAAACTTCCCAAGAAAAAATTATAGATGTTTCCACAGTTCCCACAATAAAATATACTCCTAGAAAGCTCCAAATGTATAAAGATTTCAGTCAAATGACGGAGGAAGAATTAGAGCATATAGGAGAATTAGAATATGATGATGAAGGATTATTCAACAAATGGAAGAGATGAATCGACCCCTGATTATATTGTGAATGCTCTTCAAAACATGAATATTCAGCGGATTCAAAAACCAAAGCAGGGCTCATTCCAACAGAACAATCAGCAATATTTCATCTTGTTCAAGAAAAGGTATTGATATTTAATGATGAATTAAGGTTCTTGAATTCTGCTCGACCCCCTGTCAAACTAACTCCGAGATTAATGTTTCTTCTCACAAAGATGGAAGACAAGGTTCAACTGTGAGGGATGAATCAAAGTATATTGATAAACCATTGGATATGAGAAATAATGATGATAAAGTATATATTGATCTGCTGAACTCTGTTGATTATAGGGTTATTCTTTCTGGTAAAAGTAGGAAGAATGAGAAGGAGAAACACATTATTCAGGCTTTAAGTATCCTTGGTTCAGGTGTTAGTTTTCTTCCAAATGACCCATCACTAATTAGTTAATAGACTGTTATTGTTGTTAGGCAGTAAGAAGGCTGGAAATAACAATTGTTTTAATGAAGCATCAGCCATTTTAGACCAGTTGATGAACATGAAAATAATTAATAAACATCAATATAAAGACATTTTATCTCATATTAAATAAGATGAGAAAGCACAATCCTAGTTTCAATTTACAACAAGCGACCACACATCTTCATTCCCATACCCACTACAACTTGACACAACAACAGAATATGAGGCATCTTTATGTCCATGGAAACTTATAATACCTTATTTAATATAACTGATAAAAATGACAAGTTTAGTTATAATCCGGGAAGTGGATACAAAACGATAACAGTCTCACCCGGAGCATATGAGATTTCTCAAATATCTTCCGAAATTGCTCGTCTTATGAAAGAACAGGGTGATGAACCAAAAAATATTGTCATAGACATTCAAAAACATACTTCAAAATCAACGATTAAACTTAAAAATAACTACAAGGTTGATTTCACAATTGATAAATCATTTAGAGAGATTGGTTTCTCCTCAAAAAAGATTGAAACTAATGGGACGTTTTACAGTGATAATGTCATTCAAATATCCTCAGGAATAAATTCGGTATTAATTCACTGTGATTTGATTGATGGTGCTTATAATGATGGAATAAAAACAAATACAATATTTTCATTCAGCGCATACTCAACCCAATTGGTTATAAATTCAATATGGAACCCAAAAATTTGGTTTATCTCCCGTGTCAGGAAAAACCATACACAGAGTAAATTTTAGGATAACCGACCAAGATAATCGTATGATTTCTTTTAATGGGAGAAGTTATATCCACAGAATTCACCTACGTGAAGTTTCCAATAAATAAATACGATGGTTATTGTGAGGAAACACGAGTTGGGAAATATAAAATAATTACAGGGGATGGGATGTTCCTTTCCCCATACTACAAGGGCGAAGGTATGTATCTTGGTAGAGGATACTATAAACCTACGAGACAAAGGGGTGTCGGACATCAATTTCGAGGAGATGGGGATAATTGATACTCTAATGGGTATCGGTTCAACTATTCTTAAACATAAAGACCTATATGGTTCAACTGCTTCTGCTGTGGGAAATGTAGCAGGTGCTATAAAGAGTATAAAAGATGCCCAAAAGGAATCTTCATAAATACAAGCAATAAAAGAAATTAAGAAAGGCAAAACTCAGTTGTCTCCCCAAGAACGACAGAAAATAATTCGAATACTTGGATCAGGGTTTCAAAAGTTTTAACATCTTTTTTCCTAAATAAATACAAGTATGGAAGCATTGATAGTATCTATGATTGGATGATACTATTATTATCTCAAACTCCACTAAAAAGAAGATTACTTCAAGGTAAATGCAATAACTGGAACAGACTGGAATACAAATGGTACAAAAAGTTTTGAAATAAATAATCAACAAACCTATTTGAATCTATCCGAAAGTTTCTTGTTGTGTAAATTTTACATTCACTAAGGCTGGAATAACACAAACGCCACACTCGTAAATGATTTCTTCTGGAAAATGTTGATAGTGTTTCGTTTGTACATTTGGAACACAAGAAGTTGAAGCGGTTGATTATGTCTCTGCTGTATCTGAAATGATGAAATTTACACTATATTCATTCGGTGATAGAATGGGAAAGGGGCTGTCGAAGGTTTTTTCCTGATATGTCACGGGAACAAACACAGACCCTGGATAGAATCAAAGGAAAGGAATGTATAATGATGATACAAAAGCAGGTAATAGTTTTACTGTGGCAGTTCCTCTTAAAGGTATATTTGGATTTTGTGATCATGATAAAGTTCTGTATGGTCTTAAAATTAGATTTCAACTACAAAGGAATGATAATGAAAATAGATTACTTTTTGGTGTTGGTAGTGCTTTTGGTGCAGAGAATAAATTTGTAATTGATGAAATGAGTTGGTAATTAGTGAATATTACTCCTAATCTTAAAACAGAAGAGATGTTGAATAGAAGACTTAACTCAAAGAAACCACTCGGTGTATCATACCTCAAACAGAAGATGCCAACACGTTAAACTCAACCAAACCACTTACACGTGGAATTTGGGTGTTCTGGAAGGAAAGCCACGATATCTGTGGATCATTTTTAAAAAGCCAGATGGTGATACTGCGACTGATAAGAATAATGCATTGAGTGATAATGCTAAGGTGAAACAACTTCGTGTTTCTCTCTAGATGGCACATTTTACCCACGAGATAGATTGGAAATTAATTGGGAAAAAAATGATTTGCTGAAGCATACAAGTCTTACCAAAAGGTGTGTGAAAGTAATGGAAATAAAGAACCTATTTGGATATGACAGCATTTAAAAGTTTGTATACAATCTATGCGTTTGACCTGAGTGCTCAAAAGGAAACTATAAAGTCTAATCGAGTGGATACTTCCTATACATTGAAAGAGGAGAGAGTGAAGAAGTTGAATGCATATTGTTTGCTTTTGGAAGAAACAGAATTACAGATTAATACAGATAATGGTGTTATGATTAGTCTCACTTAATTTTTTGTTAAATAAATGAGTGGCAAAGTACCAACTGGGGTATATGTTAATCAAATCAATCTTCATAAACTATCATCTTGTGTTCAAAATCAAAAGCCTTGTACGATTAACGTTAATACAATTCAGAGAAAAGGAGCAGTAAGAATTGATGTTTTGCTCACAAGAGAACAGGTTAAAATCTTGAACGATACTGGCTCACTTAAAATTAAAATGACAAAACCAATGTTGAAAAAATATTCAATAAGAGAGACGAGTGGAGGATTTCTCCCATTTCTAATTCCTTTATTTGCTGGTTTAAGTGCGGTTGGAGCATTGACGGGTGGTATTTCAACAGCGGTGAAAACTGCCAACGAAAGGAAGGCTCAACTCCGGGCTCAAAAAGAATTGGAAAGACATAACAAAGAGTTGGAGAAACAAATTAGTGGAAGTGGTGTAATTGTAGATTTTGCTGAAAAACTTGAAGGTCTGCCTGATAAAGCGAGATTGTTAGTTGGAGATATGCTTTCTTCTATCGCACAAGCAGGTGTAAAATTAACTAAAAGGGGTAATGGATTATATCTTTCTAATAAATAAATGAGCATTGATGAGTGGTTTAAAGAATTGGAAAGAATACAACATCAAATTTACAACTTGTCAAATATTGTAGGAATTAAAAAATTCATAATGTGGTTATTGTATGAGAGATGAATTAACAAATGTGCCGAAACATACAAAGAATATTATTATGAACTTAGAAGATAATAATGGGAACGGTTCTCATTGGGTTTGTATTTTTAATAATCAAGAACAAATATATTTTGATATTTTGGTCTTCCACCACCTGTTGAAGTCATAAAATTCTTACAGAATGGTGTTTATCAAACATTTCAGTCCAAGAATTAAATTCTAAGTGTTGTGGTCAATTATGTCTATATGTGTATCCTCTCTCTGAAAATCCCCCATTCATTTACATGGGGAAAAGTGAGCCAGAATCAGTATATCCACCCTACTCATCTCTCATCCTTCTGATCAGCAGGCAGCAGCCTCTTCACTCTCTGAAGACCTGGATAAAATCATAAGCTGGTCAAGCACTTGGAATAAGTCTTTCAATCCTGAAAATTTTTACAACCTCACCATGTCTCTCTGAAAGGTCCATCTGGAACCCCATATACCCCACATCTCCCCCCATATACTTTCTCAACAATCCCCTTGAAGAAATCCTTTCATTGAAGCTTTTGAGTCTCACCATCTGCCATGATCTTTCCTGGGAAAGCCACATCTCCAAGCTGGCCTCCAAAGCCATTCGCCGACTGGGCATCCTATGTCGTGTAAAGTCCTTCCTTGGCACACCTAAGCCTCTAACCACTTACAAAGCTTTCATCTACAGTCTGATGGAGTACTGCTCCTCCTCTGGGGTGGTGCTCCTGCCTCACACCTAGCTTGAGTTCATGCTGTGGAAACCAAGGCTTTAAAGATCATTGGTATCTCCCGTGATGAAACTGAGTCTTTGGGTCTCTCACTCTCACCGGAGGCAGGTCAGTGGTCTTTCTGTCTTCTACCATATCCTCTCCAGCCTTTCCCCCACTGCTCTGTCTGTGATCTGTCCCCCTATATTTCCTCAGGGTGCTCAAGGTCTGCCAAAAACCTCCTGTTGAAACTGTGAAAATCAAGAATCACTGCTCACCTTCACTCTTT
>CM068960.1:87314975-87330020 GCA_035128595.1 Eptatretus atami
AAAAAAAAAAAAAGCCAGAACAGATGACTCGCACTAATGGCTTATCAAGACTGCATGGAGAAAGTATTCTTTGAATAATGAATACCATGTAGTTAAATCTGGTGTTGGTGTGCCACAGGCATGATCGGGCGAATGGACTCCTCCTGCATCTAATTTCCTTCCTGTCTATTCCTTGTTAATAGTGTACGGTGCCTTGCCAGGATATGTTAATAGTGTTTGGTGTCTTGCTATTCCTTGTTGTTAGTGTATGGTGCCTTGCTTTTCCTTGTTGTTAGTGTAAGGTGGCTTGCTAGTATATGTTAATTGTGTTTGGTGTCTTGCTATCCCTTGTTATTAGTGTTTTGCTGGCCGCACTAAGCCCTGTCAGAGATCATAAATGGAAATTTCTGCTTTCTGAGAACACTAGGTTTCCCCTTCAAGCGTCTGTCATTGAGCTGGAAAGGCCACTGCAGGTCGAAATCGATGGCTGACAAGACTGAGTGGTGAGAGACACAGGAAGAATGTCGAAATCTCACTTCAAAAAGAGTGATTGGAATGTTTCAATCAGAGGATATTCTCAACAGATTCATCTCCATCATTTATTGATGAAATTATTCAATTATGTCGGATGATTATTCAGGTTTGATAAATAAACTGGTTGTAGATGTTTGACAGGATGTTGCAGAAGTAGTGAACTTACCTGTGAGCTGTCTATTGTCTGGGTTCGAATCCTGCCTCTCCTCCCCCCACCCTTACAAATTGTCCATTTGGTGTGTTGTAGCTGGGTGTTACATCGCAAAGTGTGCCATTCCTGGGATGGATGTCAAGCTGAATGTCCTGTGTAAAAGCAATATTGTTGGTGGACAATGAAGATCCTGTGATGTTTTATTTGCGAAGAGCAGCTGATTGTTGCCAGACACCTGAAGAAATTCCAAAGTCCTTTCCTCCCCTGCCAAAGCGAGCAAGGGCAAGCAGTGTTGTCACCTTCGTAAGGTAGTCAGAGGACCCAGTGGGTGACGTGCAATGAAAAGCCCCTACCTGGATAATGAATGGGCTGACAGAGGCGGCCAGCTGAGACAAGTATATATATATATATATATATATATATATATATATATATATATATATATATATATATATATATATATATATATATATATATATATATATATATATATATATATATATCGAGAGAGAAGCAGGTGAGAACCACCAACTCCTCCCGGTGAGAGTCGGTGACATTGTACGGGGCCTCTTAACCCTCCACAACGACTAAATGGTGCTTGGGTGTTCTGTGTGTCTTGTGCTGTGATTCTCCATCTGGTCTTTGCGTCAAGATCTTAAAATCCTGTGAAAAAGAATCCATGCGAACAAGTGTGTGTGTGTGTGTGTGTGTGTGTGTGTGTGTGTGTGTGTGTGTGTGTCCTCAACTTCAAAACCATGAAACTTAGTAACCTAAAACTTTGCATGCATACTAAGGGAACTCCAAGGAAGTGCATGAGTGAAAATTGGGTGTTTGGGTTAATTAAAACAACCGTTTTGAATATAATTAAAGGCTATATTTAATTATATCTTTTATCAAGCGCATCCTGGGTCACCGCTCTCTATGGGGTCTTAAGGCATATCCTGGGTTACCTCGCTGGGATCTGAAGCCGCCATGTTTTTTGTCCTGCTCAACCATGCCTCTACTTGGAACAGGCCGCAACGATTTCTTAATGATAATTTTTTTTCCACTTTCCTCACTCATATTATCAAATGCCTGTTCGTCATACCTACAAATTGCTGGATACATTGCAATGCTTATAAATGCCCAGAGACGCCAGCATTCGTGGCTTTATTTCATTTCCGCACATGACATAACCTCGAGAATCTCTTAAACTAAGTCGAATTACAAAATTTAAGCTTCAGAATTGAACTTAGCAGCAGTTTGATGCTAAAAAAAGTGTTCATTTGTCCAATTCTGACATTGCTTGGGCGTTTCTGGGCGCATGGGTTTATCGAAGGCAATTGTAATCGCTTGCCAAGCCAGTTGTTCCGTTGGAGTGCTTGCTTGAGTGCTTAAGCCACTTTCCGAGCACCCTACAGTTGACAGCGGTGAAGTTCGTGTCCTGATCGGGATGTACAGTTGACAGTTACTACAAGGTAGAGGTATGTATACAGCGCATACGGACGTGGTAAATATGGGTAGATTTGGATCTGTAAGGATTCTCCGCAGGTGTGTGGGCATGCCATTCCTTTTACGGGCGCCATGGTGGCAAAGCTTGATCCCGTATCTTATGGAGGTTCTATCAGGTTTTCCATTGTCCTAGCGACTGTTTCTAAAGCAATTGGTTATTGGGTTTGCTTTATAAAGGTTATATGTTTCTATTTCTGAGTTTCAAAGCAAAATACATTTGATAACACCCAATTTCTGAGCTGTTTGCCATATTAACGTGTTTTCTGAATTACCGAGCCAATTTTTTTTCCACCCGTCACACAGCTGTTTATAAAGATGAATGTTTGTGAACATCTTGAAACGACTATATAAATGCAATGTTGTTTTTTGGTGAAAGCTACTGTGCATGCAAATTTCTCTAAAATTAGCATCATGGGTTTAAGGGTGATAAAAACATAAAATGTTGCCAATTAAACTTGATTGATAATTAACTTGAAAAAGTAAATGTTTTTAGCATATAGCCCAATGTATTGTTACGAATTTGGAATTCGATTGCACACAACATACAGGTTCCTTTAGTCAGCTATGTCGAATAAGTGCTTGTTCCCTAGATAGCTCACCTTCCATTGTTTAAAGGTTTAGAAATCGATTAGATGCATTGCGGATCGATTTAATAGTTAGGAACGAACAATGGAGAACGTCCCCCCCTCTTTGCGAAGAGGAAGAAGAGCCTTCCGTCCCGTGATTCATGACGTCAACAATCCCTCCCACCGTGATTGAGCGGGGATGGATCACGAGGGCATGAGTCACGCCAGGCGCGGGGGAGGGGGGGGGCGGAGAAGGATAAGAGGAGATCCTTTCTTTTGTTTGTGGAGTTCGGAGTGGGGCTGCGTCGTTCAGCAGGCCTCGGGTCCTGCTTGGCTTGGGTTAGGGTTGAGGCCTTCGGAAGCTTTTTGCTTCTGCAGAGGAGTTGTTCAGCAGAGCTTCGGGTCCTGCTTGGCTCAGTAGGCTTTTTGGAGAGCTGCTTGTTTGGAGAGAGTTGAGCCGGTTGCTCGGCTCGAGCTGCGAGTGGTGGCTTCTTCTTCTTGGTTCGTGGAGCTCTTTGTTCTCCGTTTGGTTCGACTCATCGACCTCTTCTTGGAGGTGGTTCCTCGGGGAAGCGCGCATCGATGGGAAGGATCGGCGCCTCGTCTCACCAGCACGTGTTGAGAAGCGGGGAGCTCGGCGAAGGATCGCGGCTCACGGCGATTGGTCCAGCTGCGGTGGTGGCTTCTTCTTGGTTCGTGGAGCTCTTTGTTCTCCGTTGGTGCGATCATCGACCTCTTCTGGAGTGGTTCTCGGGAAGCACGCATCGATGGGAAGGATCGGCGCCTCGTCTCACCAGCACGTGTTGAGAAGCGCGGGAGCTCGGAAGGATCGCGGCTCACGGCGATTGGGTCCAGCTCGCTCTCGCTGGAGCCCGGGTCAACAACTTGAAGACCCACGAGGTGGGAGGTTCGAGATAGGCTCTGGTTTCAGCTCACCTGTCCTCCGAGCTGGAGCTTGTTATTAAAGGCCTCAGCCACCATTTCTTGGGTGTGTGTGTGTGTGTGCGTACGTGTGTCCGTGGGCCCATCTAATAAGTAGGAAATTGTAAGTGCTTTGTGTGCTGTAAATCTTTGTATTGCATTTCGTAAAGTCAGTATAGTTCTGCTCTTACGTGCTTCCCTAGTTCCCCATGATTATAATTAATACCCGAATTGTTAAATGTTTTCAGCTCGTCGCGTCGATTCTTTCATTGACTGAGCATTTCGTGTGTTGGGAGTTAGAAAGCGTTGGTTTGCCGTAAAAGGGGACATTTGGACCGACGGTTCTCGGCGATTAAGCCGCTCGGAATCGCGCACAGGACAGGCTCGCCTCGGCGGTTTGTTCCGTACGAGTTCCATCGAGGGTGGAATACCCCGGTAGTTGGATCACGTGGGTATTTAGGTACATTGAAGATTGGCATTGACCCTACCCACGTGATCTGCCCATTGGCGTATTTCGGTTTCTTGTACAAGGACCCGTCGACTCGGACTTATCCGGCGGCGATCTATATCCGGCGATCGTCGGCCGACTCGACTTGCGGCTCCGTCAGAGCGGTCGGTTGGCGGCCGACGCACCGGCCCGTAACAGTATTGTTATAACCCTTTTAATGGGAAATGTATTCGAATAGAACATGTATTTTACATCTATGTACTCAAAAATGTATTTTATTTAGCGAAGGGATTCTCATATATAAATAATTATATTAGCATCTGAAAGTCTGGCTGGAGGCTCCAGTCTGGCTTCAATGGAACATATTTTTCGGTAATGTGCAGACGTATCTTCGCACTCTTATCAACTTCAGATTGTAAATCATTCTCCAGCCCTTTGAATTCGAGCTAACCTCCTGACCTCCGGATAACCACTACCATGGGGCCATGTGTGTTCTATTCCAGCACCCAAAGGGCTGCAGTGTTGGTGCTATTCTGTCTCGAGGATGACCAGACATTGCCTCATCATCTTAATCCCCCTTACCCCTGCATATTATATAAGAACTCAAAAAATCCATGAAAGGCAAAATCAGAGGAAGAGCATGTTTATTGAATCTCCTCTGGTTCTCCATATGCATATGTGTGTCTTTTAATAAATGACTCAAATGTACAAGAGGAATTGAGTATTCTTTCAAACCACCCCCAACCCCACCTTCCTCCCTTTCCCTCCCCCCCTCCCCCCCACCCCCCCCCACTTCCCCCCTCCCTTTTTTCGCAGCACACCACTCTCTCTTTCCTCCCCCCAACACCTCCCCCCTCACACCCTCCCCCTTTCCCCCCCCCCCACCCCCCCCGCACCCTACTTTTCCCCTCGCCGACCCCCACCCCCCCTCCCCCACCCCCACCTTCCCCCCCCCCCCCTCCCCCCGCCACCCTCTCCCCCCCCACCCTTTTTTTTCCCCTCCCCCCCCCCACCACCCCACCCCACCACCCCCCCTCCCCCCCCCCCCACCCACCCACTCCCCCACCCCCCCCCCCCCCACCCCACCCCCCCCCTCTTCCACCCCCCACCACCCCCCCCCACCCCTCCACCCACACCCCCCACCCCCCACCCCCAACCCCACAACCACCTACCAAAGTATTTTGGTTGTATTACGTAATGTATGTAGGTCGCTAGTCATACAGACTCCAATCTGCTGATTCCTGAAAAATTACGATATCGGCCAAACACTATAAGTGTGTGTGTGTGTGTGTGTGTGTGTGTGTGTGTGTGTGTTGTGCGGCGCGCGTGCACACCGTGTGTTGTTCATAAACATTACTATTCTCTCTGCTAACCACCTGCTTCATTGTTATAGTGCTTGGCCGATATCGGCAATATTTCAGGTGGTTAGCAGAGAACAATATGTAACACACACACACACACACACACACACTTCCATCTCTCCTCTTCCTCTCTCTCTCTCTCTCTCTCTCTCTCTCTCTCTCTCTCTCTCTCTCTCTCTCTCTCTCCCCCCCTCTCCCTTCTCTTCCATGCTTTCTACACACTCCTCAGTCAGCACCCTCCTCTCACCTCTCACTCTCTACCTCTCTTTTTCTCTTGATGTATCCGGATGTTGACGGTTGGTTATGCTGGGTGGTGTTTGTCTCTTTTGTCTCTGAGCGGAGTTTGGGCTCCAGACGTGTCGGATGGAATTTTCTCCAGACGTGTCTGGTGGTGTTTTTCTCCGGACAGGTCCACAGTGGTGTTTGGCTCAGGCCGCGTCCAGGCAGTGTTGTCTCCGGACGTGTCCGGATGGGAGTTTGTTCTGGATGTGTCCGGGCAGTGTTTGTCGCCAGAAGTGTCCGGGCAATGTTTGTTCTGGACGGGAGTTTGTCTCTGGACATGTCCGAGCAGTGTTGTCTCTTGGCGGTATTTATAACTAGTGCGGCCCTACGTGCGTGGCCGTATGTGCAAAAAAAAAGAAGAATTGTGACGTCAATCGTGACGTCATAGCACGTTTCCTGTCATTGGTTTGGTAAATAAATGGCCATAACTTGGGAACCACTTGTCCGATTAATATCAAAACTTGAAAAGGCACATCCACAGGGCCCCAGCAATATACCTGGCAAGTTTCAATGAGATCGGACCAGTGGTTGTCGAGAAACAGCGGTCACAGACATGACACACAGAGATTGCTGGAATTAGAAAACCGGTAGAAAATGATTTCAGACATTATTTGTTTTCCATCTTCACCGTTATTCTATGCAGAATCATTTTGATGAGACAGTATGAATCATAATATAACACTCCACCACACGTCTGCCTTCCCCTCCTCTCACCTCATTGCTGCTCTCTTCCCCACCCCTCCTCATTCTCCCTCCCTCCTCGTTCGCCACCCCATCCACACTCCCCTTCCCTCCTCTCCCTTTCCCCCTCCACCTCCTCACTCCCCCTCCCTCTCTCTCTCCCCCACCCCTCTCCCTCCCACCCCTCTTTATCTCCCCCCTCTCAGTATTTTCATCAGCGAAGCGACAGGTGGTATTTGCTAGTCTAAAATATAAACTCTTTCTAACCACGACCGACTCATCACTCATTGACTGATATTAAGATCTGTACCTTCCGGGTGACATAGAAAGCTGAAATTTTGCGGACGATGGATATCGAAACGGTACACTGGAAAAATTCACAGAATCGTCGGACAACATCCATAAATGAAAAAAAAAGGAAAAAAAACATGCAGGTGAGTGACTCGAGACAATGGGAAGCACGGTAATTTTGTGTGCCGACAGTCATCGAAGCCGATACACCAGGAAAAAATCACAGAAGCGTCCGGAAAGCATCCGTAAATGAAAATATTTAATGAAAAAAAAATGAAAATAAATAAATGAAAAAACAAATACAGGTGAGCGACCCGAGACAATGGGAAGCATGGTTCGTATGCAATGCAGCAGCATACCCCGTTAGTAAATAAATAAACCTTTCATAATGAGAACTTGTTTCGCATCATCATCAAGAAGCTAATTCCTCCGTATCGTCCTGAGTGTAGAAAATTTTCTCTCCTGCATGTAATTTCCTGAGCGCATAAACAAAACTACAATTTTCATTATAAATTATCCCAATTGCTTATAAATCCAATTTATGAACCTCGTGCAAAAACATAATATTGTTGTAGATTTTCGCCCATCTGGCGTGCGGACGACCACCTTTAGCCCAATTGCGGCCGCGCGCGCCACCGAACGTGGCAATCTAGTCCAGCTTCCTGATCAACGCCGAAACCCAGCTATGGTGTTTTAACACACCATAAACCAGCCAACTCTTCTGTCCACGCGCTACAGGGTCGATCGCCGAATTGTCAATGTACCTAATTATCGCGCGACAGAAATGCCGGAGTTTATACCTTGACGGACCTGCACGAAAACGAGCCGCTTAAGCAGCTCGTTCCGTATGTGATTGCTGAGCGGTTTTATATCGCCAAGTCCGTCGGACCAGATGTACGTTTATCGGCTTATAATCAGCCAGCTAATTATTCCGAAGCATCATGGCAGTCATTGGCAGAAAGTGACACAACGAGCAGGTTAACATTCAAAAATGGGGACATTTATTTTAAACGCACATATTGCAATGAATGAGGGAATGGGACAGGACACGAGCAAAAAGCCTACAGCCGAGTTCTATCATGTAATGTACAGGCACTTAACAGTTTGTTACTTGACGACAAGGCGCCACAGACTTTCATCCAAACCCCAGAAAGAAAGAAAGAACCGGGCTCGTGAGCCTTTATAATTGCTCGGAGCCGGGATGACCAAAGGCTCCGAGAGACCAAGCGGGCTACCTGGCCACCCTCGTGGTGACTCGCTGGGTCTGGTTCGGCGACCCTCGGTGTCTGTACCCGGACCCCCGAGCTTCGACTGGCTCCCTTGGTCGTCGGCCTCCACTGCGGGCTGGTCTAGCTGACGACGCGCTGGAGGAGTGAATGGGTCTCGACTCAGGCCTCCTGGTTGCGCCAGCGAACCCCCAGCGAACCAACTGCCCGAACTCCGAACTCTCCAGCTCTCAACGGGGCGTCTCTCCACTCCCACCGCCAACCGCAAGCCACGAAGTCCAGCGCCCAACTCAAGCGCTCTCCCCAACTCTCCGGACTCCAACACTCACGGACTCCAACACTCCTCTCTGGACTCCAGACTCTCTCCAACGGCCCAGCCCAACTAACTGGACTCCAACACTCCGGACTACCAACACACTCTAAAGCTCTGCGGCGAACGCGGCTTTTTATGGCCCCAAGGAGAGGTCGCTCTGGGCTTACCACCGAAATCAGCGCCCTCCTTCCTTTCACCTTTGAACCTTCACCACATGGATCCGCCCTCTCCTTCCGATTGGCCAGCTCCCTCAGAGGGGGCAACGCCGTTTTGATCCGATCTTGCCGTCAAACGCGGCCGTGTTGGAGATAACCGTCAAAACGCCCGGCCGTGGGTTGTCGTCGTTGTTGTTGTGTTGTTGTTATTGTTAAATAAAGATAGAAAAGAATAACAACCTCAAAGATGCACAGCCCGGCACACGAAAAATGCCGTTATACATCGGTGGGAAATCTAACCTGGAACACACACTTACCGAAATAACTGACCTCTGGGAACCTGAATGTGTGTTTGTGAATTTCCACAACCGTAACAAATATCCACAAATAGTTAAAAACATTCAATTATGTTCAAATGCTGGTGGGAACAATGGATGGATGGCACAGTGTCTTATTGAAGGATAAAAACAGATTCAGAGTGCAGCTGCAATGTTTCCGAAACTGATCAGAAAGCAGTCAAACTTTCATGCACTTACAGCTCACATAATGTAAAACTTTCATGCACTTACAGCGAGCAGCTGATAGCGGATCTGTTTTTGTTCCTTAATACCTCCACAACCGAAGATCTGTCTGTCTGTCTGTTACTTGCAAAATCGAAGATTTTTCAGTACAGGGTGTTTCAAAAATATTGATACAACTTTGACTTCCTGCCATTGATTTGTTTTTTGACCTATACCTTTTTCCTTTTCAGGGTTTGGTGGTGTTATCATGGTATTTGTTCCCTGGGATTTCGAGCTCTGTAGCTCAAATACGCCATTGACGGTGAACCAGAAAACAAAAGTGATGGCTCTGTGGTATGAGACTAAATCATATGTAGACACCCTCCGGAGGTTCTGCCAGGAATACGACCTCAGAACACGTGATGGACCCACAAATTGTGCCATTCAACATATTGTGAAACATTTTGAGCACAAGGGGACAGTGCACAACCAGAGCAAGAGTAACAGTGGAAGGCCAGCATCAGTAACCAAGAGCCAAGCCAACATAGACACCATGTGGGATTCTGCAGTGGACAGTCCCAAGAAGTATCACCACCAGCACACCCAGGCACTAGGAATCAAACCAACATCAGTCTGGCGTATCCTCACTGAGGAACTGAAGCGGACGAATCGCTGAATACATCGCTTTTGTAAGTAATATTGTTGCGAATTTGGAAGCTTACTGCACACAACAGCCAGGTCCGATAGATCAGCTATGTCAGTAATGCTTCAGTCACATTTGGCTCGGCGGCCGTAGGGTCTAAAAAATCTACGGCCACTAGCAACTATAGGCGTGTGCGGGCTTGCAGTATTTCCACGGTCACACAATGTAGCAGTCACATATGTTTTTATTTTGGGTAGCCGCACGGAGTATTTAGAAATTGTGGAGACCGAAAACGTGGGGTGCCGTACGGTGTTGATTTGATGTCGCACGGTGACCTTAGGGCGTCCCTGCGGCGGCCATAGAATTTTCAAGGCAGACGCAAGGTAGCCTCAAGGAGCCCGCAAGGCGACCGCAGTGGGGCCCTAAGGCGAACGTGAAATAGTGCGGCCCGCCATAATTTTTTGAGGGTTGGCAAAATTCATTTTTCATTGATAAGAGCCTACAGAAAACGCACGAATAACGCAAGCCCACCGTACGCCCTACGTACGGTCGACGTGGAACACATCTACGTCATGGCTACGGCTTGTCAAATTGCTACGGCCAACCTAGAAATGAAAAAAGTTATAACTCCGCTCTTTAATTCCACGGAGACCCCTATGGCCTGTAAAAGATAGCCATACGGCGTAGGGCCACCTGAGGCCACCTCAGAAATTTGCGGCCGCCGCACGTTTGTCAATTCAGGGGGTACGGCCGCCGTATCCTAGCCGTAGAGCAAATGTGACCATGCTTAAGTATGTGTTTATAGTTATGGTCCCGTCCTATGTTTAATAGGTGATTAATTGTACGTGCGCTGTGAGTTATTTTGATAGTTAGGATTTAAATTGCCAACAACAACGATGACACCTGCCTCCGCTTCCTTCCACCGTCATCCACCGGCACATTGCACGCGTGCATGTCAGCATGTAGTTGGCGGAGTCCAGTGTGCTAGGCAGGGTTTCTCTGGACGTTGGTGTGCTGGCTTCGCCCCAAATAGGGCACAAACGTTGCGCTCTGGCTTCACCCCAAAATGGCACAAGCGTTGCGCTCTGGCTTCGCCCCAAATATGGGCACAAGCATTTCATACTGGCTTGGCTCCAAAATAGGGCACAGAGCGTTCTCTCTGCCCAATGAGGGAGTGCGAGCGTGGGATAAGAGAAGCGCGTGTGGGCCAAATGAGAGAGAGTTGTTGAGAGTGGTTGTTTTCTGGTCTTCGAACGTTTGGTGGTCTTCTGAAGCCAGTCGTCGCCTTCCTGGGGTCCCGCCAACAGAGCGTCTTCTCTTGTGGCCTGTGTGCCTGCGAGCCTGTCCGCGAGGATCGCCTGCCTGGGCTTGGAGCAGCATTGTGTGGCGGGTTCGAGTCCTGCCACACCGGATCGTCGAAGACCGCACGAGGCGGAAAGGTCCAAGAATAGGCTCTGACCTCCAGCTCGCCTTTTTGAGCTGGAGGCCTCCAATAAAGACCTGACGGGTCCGTTTCTTTTTGGGTGTACGTGTGTGTGTGTTTGTGGCGCCAGTCTATTAAGTAAAACTGCATAAGTGCTTGTACATAAATTGCTATTCCTTCATTATTCGGTTAACTCTGCCTTCTTGCGTGCTCCCCTGCCCATTATAAATAAATTTCCCTTTGTTAAATGTTCCAGCTCGTTTCTGTGTTTCTTTCATTGGCTTGGCACGGCGTGTATTGAGGAATAGCGAGGCCGTTCGGGCGCGTAAATTGTTCATTTGGTCCGACGGGCCTTGGTAATCTCCGCTCGGGTTACAACGGTTCAGGCTCTGTAATGGCTCGTTCCGCTCGAGGCCTGTCGAGGGTGTGAATTCCCCGGTAGCTTTGTCCGCGTGGGTAATTAGGTATATTGAAGTTTGGCAATTGACCCTACCACGCGGTCGAATTATTGGCGATTCATAGTCCAGTAGGGGACCGCGTGCCTTTCGGACTTATCCAAAAGGCACGACCTCAATTCCGGTGTATTCGGTGGACGCGTACTCTACTGCTCCCTCTAGCGGTCATGCTCGCCACCAATACCCGGCCCCGTAACAATATAACACGATCTAAAAAAGTTGTGGATTGATTCGGACGAAACTTGGTAGGTAAGTTGGGTATTTAACAAGGAAGAATTGATTTGATCTTGGTGAAGATCCGAATCCGGATCTGGATCCGACATTTTTTAAAGTGATTCTTCACCAATGAGTGATAGGGCTAAAACGATATATTGCACGATATCTCAAAAAGTTGTGAACGGATTCGGACAAAACTTGGTGGATGAGTTGGTTCGGTGACAAGAACAAGCCGATTAAATTTAAATTCACTGCCGAATCCAGATCCGGCCTATCAGTGGGATACAAAACGTAAACTAATCAGCCTGGTGGAGGTGTGCGCTCTTCTGAGTGTCCTTCCAGTTATGTCATGCAGTGATGTTGGCGGATTTTCAAGCGGATTAAAGATAACCGATTGCAAATGACAGGGTGAAAATGGCAGAGAGAGGATAATGTCAAACTTTCATGCACTTACAGATGTGCACGAGCAGCAGAGCAGGATTTTTTGACACGAGTTGATACTGTCCGGTCCAGTTGCAGAGTCAGAGTCGAGGGTTGAAAGAACCGTCTCCAACTTTTCAGGTGCAAAAGAGAGAGTGCAGAGGTAGTTGGGTACGATAGTGAAGGGTGGGTACCGAGAGTGAGGGATTGGACGGGGGGACACAAGATTTGGGAGAAAACACAGAATTTTCTCAGAATGCTGACGATGACTCGTCTGTTCTTCATGAAGGACAACGTGGGATCTTTATCATCCACCAACTTCTGCCAGCAGACAGATGCACAGTTTAACGTCCATTTGAGGGACGGCACACACATCGAAGCTTCGCCCTGCCTGCAAAACACCATGATGACAGTTTATAGTTGGGTCGAGATTCAAACCCAGGCTGGATAGCCAGATATAAGTGCATGTATACGTCTACTCAATCCTTCCAGCCAAGTCTGTGTTGATGAGTCGAAGATTACATCACTGTACTTATGAATGACATCTGTGTGAGATTTCGTGTCAACCTGCAGGGCCTGCCTGTTTGTCTTTTCCATTCCTTTACAATCAAATATTTGCAATAGACATGTGAGAAAAATATCACCCCATTTAAGGAGTGTTTGCATTTTAGACTTGCACTAATATTAAAAAAACAGGGTTTGTAAAACAAAGTAGATTATTCTCAGTCTCCTTATATAGGTGAGTGTAGCACACCCTTCAGCAATGTTGAGAACATCATAACTGATAAACAGTCAGAGTCCACACATGCAGTGAGCTGCCTGTGAGTGCACCTGGTGGCTTTGAACACAGCTGGGTTGCCCTTTCAAGACCTTTACAAATTGTCTCACTGTCTCCAGCCATCGGTGCTCTTCACGTCAGCTGCCCATCCCATATAACTCACTGTCCGCCCGTCGGTGCATTTCTGGCAGCGAGAAAGCGTGCCGAGGTCCCGAGACATGCGATGGGAGGAACAAAATTCGATTTGAGGCTGAAAATGTGATTAGAAAAGCTTTTCTTCAGGTTGAACATCTCACTGATGACTTTCCCTTTTCTTTTCTGCTGTATAGCATGGAAAGCAGGGTAAAAGCTGCAAAGACATGAACACAATATAGGAATGGCATGGTAAAAGCTGTAAAGACATGAACACAGAACAGGATGTTTTCTTTACAAAAACATTCGGACCAAAGGTTACAGATGATGATGATTATTTTGGTACTAATATAACAATTTAATGTTATTAATGCAGTGATGCTTGGAGCATCGCCGGGACATGTACAGTTAAACAATCGCAAGAAGGTTTTCGCGTATGAAGGGGCATTCAAAAAGTTCTCGAAAATCTTCTGAGAAACTCCAAGGTTTGTACTTTCGAAGGATAAATAATTAGGTTTAAAATATTCTTACTGATTGTGTAGTTATATATTGAACGAGAAGGGCACTCGGTAGAGCGCGTACCTCCGCCACATAATGCCTGATCCGTGAGAACATATCGGGCCCAATACATTTTTGAAATTTCATGCTATATATCGTTTTTGGCCCAATCTCTCAAAGGTGAAGAATCACTTTAAAAAATTAATAATTCTCGTATCCAGATCCGGATCCGGATCTTCACCAAAATTGAATCAGTTCGTCCTTGTCACACTCCCAACGTGTCCAGCAAGTTTCATCCGAATCCGTCCAAAACGTTTTGAGATATTCTGCACACAAACAGACAAATGAAATTGCTCGTTGAGCAAGGAATTGCCAGAATAACTTTGTCATATCTCCATGATCTCTGAAAAAACAAAAACCTGGGAATCAATTTGGTTCTTATAAGTCGATAAAGCTACTGTTTAATGAGTTATAGCACTTAGTTTGGTCATGATCATAACTTGGAGGTCATTCGGACTTGAAATGACGTTTTCATCGCAATTTGAAAGTTTTGACCCGACCCCCCTGACATTCGACCCCCGACCGCTAAGGGTGTTGGTGTGACACCCCAATGAGACATATGGTTGGATGCAGTATTGGAAGATGCACATTTTTGGATTTGGTTTGAAGTCGATACGACCATTTTAGCGGACGTTATTGCGAAAATAAGAATTTCGGTTTTACGGTGACCTTGACCTTGACTTAGATTCACCAAAAACGACAAGTGTCTAAGTTGGACCATGGCCGACGTCTGTACCCAGTTTGGTCATGATCGCTGAAACGGTGTGGCTGCTACAGGGTAAACAAACACACACACAAACAAACAGACAGACAGACAGAAAGGGGTGAAAACATAACCTCCTTCACCTTCATTGGCGGAGGTAACAATATAAGACCGTCATAATGCTTCGAGTAAAATGATATCACATAAGAGGCATAAACCAAAGGTCTTTTTGCAACGAGTAACCAACAGCAATTTATTTGAATGTTATCTAAGAAGCATATCGGGTATATTTCATTTAACGAATCATTCTTGAGAATTTCCAAGTCGTTTTTGTTTTTTCCTTGTGTGCGAACACATCTGTGGCCACCGGCTCTGCTCTCCGAGGTCACGCCCGGACACTGGATAAAGAGCTGCTTTCATAGAGACAACGGAAAGTTGCCTCCAGTCGTCGGCCGATTGCAAGGACGGCAGACAATGTGGTCCCGAGAACTGTTCCCCTGCATCACGAAGGAAACGCAAGGCGGTTTGAATGATAGGGTCGGGGGGGTTTTCTCGGCGCCTCTCCTTCGCTCATGGAACCATGATACAAGTCTTATTTCAACAGTGCGAGTGTTTGTCTTCCTGCCTTCAAAACGTTGCCGTTAGAGTGTGTCCGTGGACAGCAGCGTCAGGCTGGGTGCGCGAACAATCAAACCGAGAGCTTTGAAACCAACTCTGCGGTGATATGGCAAAAGCTCTTGGAAAATGACTGATCGCTCGTAACCCCTGTGAGCTAATGTTGTTGAGAATATTTGATTTGCTGTCTCATTAGATGTAGT
>CM068960.1:87349288-87361544 GCA_035128595.1 Eptatretus atami
TTTTTTTCCAAAGCTCTGCCAAAACAGCCAACTTTACACAACGTATAATAATTATAGATATCCAATGTGAATGCATGGGCTCTGTCGCCGTTTTGGCTCCCTTGCCTGTCGCCATGGAAATTTGAGAAACGAGACACAGATAAACAATGAGCTCAGACAGTGGCGGAAAAGTGGGAAAGTGTCCACGTGGTGTGGAAAGGGAGTAACTCAAGCTCGTCAGACATCCGGTGGTGATGCCATGCGAAGGCAAATAAACTGCACAAGCGGAATGACCCCATCTCTCTCCTCGGCGGTGATTTTGGAACAAGAGCTGTGAGCAGAAAACAAACAACACGCCACATGTTGGCTGCTTTTCCTATGACTTCATGTGCGTCTCGCGATTCTCCGCGGATTAGATTTTAAAAGCTCATTTGTTTGATGTGAACTGAACGCATGTGGATGGTAAACGCATAGTAGATGGGCATGCATTAGGGGTGATGGCTTCCATCAACACACCATTTTATTTTCAATAAAATTTTCACAATATTTTAACTACAGTTTTCTGCCTTGGGGATGTCTGGGAAAAGCAATACCTCCCTCCCCTTTGGGGGTAACAGAAATTTTCCTTCCATTCCATCCCTCTCCACACATACACACACACACAGTCCTCATTCCGTATATCTCCTTGCCTCTCTCTCCTCCCAATCAAGTTCAGTTTTCCTTCCCCCCTTCTCCACATCCTTCTTCCAACCTTTTCTCCCTTAGCCTTATGCCTAATCCTTCAACTTTACTTTTTCAAAACATGCCTGTACCCAGATCCCCATTCTGCATCATGTGAACAGCAATTGAAACTTTAAATTGAGCTAGCATTAATATTTAGGGATTTTTTTTTCTCCTTTTATAGAAAGCTATTGTTTTATTGGTCAGCCCTGATGGTACTAATTATATGGTTGAGATTGTAGGATGAATGGCTGTTTGGTCGAGGGTTAAAGACTTGTTCTTTTCTCCACTGGCTGCTCAACAACTTGCACTTCACAAGTGTGGCAAGCATGTCAAATAATCTCAATATGAGAAGAGGGAGGTCGTTATCCTGCAGGGACTGAAATTGGCTGCTTTCCAGTTGTTGTTTTTTTTCTTTAAAGGATTATAGGACAATGATTAAGAATAATTTTCAACGTTATGCTTTTCATACTTGAGCTTCTGTCACGGCCTGGAGAACTTACAGCTTTGAGAAATGTGTTCCCAATGAGGCAGCCCAGAGCCCCTGTATCGAGGTCACGTCTTGAGCGTACGGTCAGCGGTAAGGGCCGGTGTAGATAAGGTGGGTTCATAAATATCTCTGTTGTCCAAACACATCACCTCTCAACCCATAACTCCTTAGCATTTCTTTATTGAAGTTAAATGGAATTTCAGTTTGGGAAAATCAAAAGGTATGGGAAGTTAATGAAACCAACTATCTTTTTTTAAGCACCTATCGCCTGCAACATGGACATACTGTCATTGTCCCATCTCTGTTGCCACGTCTTGGTACCATCTGCCACCAAATATTTGGGATGGATCCACAGTCATTTCAGGACATGTGCTTTGTCATCGTCATCATTCGGAAACTTAATGTTACCCAGATGTTATTCTTGTGGTCCAAAGAGATAAAAATCACAATGTGACAGGTTTGAACTGTGGAGGAGATTATGTATAACTTCCTAACCTGTGCATCTCCTGTTGAGTAATAGCATTCAGATTTATCCTGTGAGGGCAAGCATTATCGTGCAATAATGTTATGCCCTAAGACAACACACTTGGCCATCGGCTGTGTATTACTTGTCTCATTTCATTGCATATCAAGCACGAAAACACCATGCATTGATGGGTTTTCCACATTCAAAAAATTCCACATAAATTAGAAGGGCATTCGGTAGAGCGCATACCTCCGCCCCATAATGCCTGATCCACGAGAACATATCGGGCCCAATACATTTTTGAAATATCGTGCTATATATCGTTTTTGGCCCTTTCTCTCAATGGTAAAGAATCACTTTTAAAATTCGAGGACTCGAATCCAGATTTGGATCTTCACCAAAACTGAAACAATTCTTCCTCATCACACACCCAACATGTCCACCAAGTTTCATCCGAATCTGTCCACAACTTTTTGAGATATCTTGTACACAGAGAAAGAAACAAACAGACAGAAAGGGGTGAATACATAACCTCCTTCACCTTCGGTGGTGGAGGTAATGAAGGTCCCAAAACACCTACTGCCAAAAGCTTTCTCGTGAATGGCTGAACCTTTAAATTTTTTGTTGTTGGTGAGGATCAACAATGTTTTCACTCCATGCTGACTCACTTTGTCTCTGCTTTGAAATAATGGAACCATTTCTCATTGCATGTCACAATTGTATTTTTTTTTTAATCATTTAATTCCCCCCAAGTGGGGTTCCACGACGGCTTGAAGGCTCTTTCGGGCGAATGCCTTTCACCAAGTCAGGAGAAAATAACAGACCCTTTCCTTGGACACTGGACCCTACAGTTCAGGGACATTTCCACTGTCTAAGACTGTCCTAAACCTTTGCGTGATGAGCCTATTATGCTGAGTTGGGGAGATCTTGGAGATGGAAGCTCTGTTTTAAAAAACCAGGGCAATCCACGTCTCTTAGTCTTGATTGGCAGGTGTTTTTTGCTTGTTTGTCGTGGTGTTGATGGGTGTGTTGCATGAGAGAGTCAGAAGAAGAAGGTTACCTTGGGAAATGTTTGTGGATGATTTGGTGGTGACATCAGACACTGAGGAGGGAAGTAAAGATGCACTGATTGCAAGGCAGGAAAGCAGGGGACAGGATAAATTTGGGCAAAACAGAGGTCATGGTGAGAAAGAGAAGGAAGAGAGAAGGTGGATATTTGTAATAGGATTTAAAGCAGACAGGGAGTTAAAGCAGGTGGGAAAATCCAAGTATCTGGATTCTACTTTGGATGGGGGGAAGGGGAAAATTGCAGTGAGGTTGTGAGGGCAGAGTGGAGGAGTGTTTCTGGGGTGATACATGATCAAAAGATTCCGGTTCGGCTCAGAGAGAAGATTCACAAAATTATAGGATCTGTTCTCTTGTATGGAGTGGAAGCTTGGACCTTGAGAAGGAAAGTGGATAGATTGCCTCAGAGGACGGAGATGGGTATGATGAGAGGAATGATTCAGTTCATGTTCATGGTTTTATCAAAACATCGCAGCCTCAAGGCTGAATTGTGAATGAGTTACAAGATTAAACAAGCTCAAATGAGCTAAGATCCTCGTCCTCTTAATGATGACGTCATAAAAAACGAATATGACGTCATTGTGATATATCAGGTTTGCGATAAATTATCTGTGCTAATGCCCGGCTTGATTCCCGCAAACAAAATTCAAACAGCTTGCCTAGTTTCGGAGATAATGGTATAGGCGATTTCCATTAGCGGCGATATTATGACGTCAACTTTTTTTTCTAGGAAGAATTTCCAAAATCGGAGATGGTTACTGCCTGCGCGTGGGCTTTCTGCATATACATGGCAAGTTTCACGAAGATCCGATGAAAACTCTGGGTTGTGAAACAAAAAATGTCAAAAAATATTAGGAATGACGTCATAAAAATTGATACGACGTCATAGTGATGCATCATATGTCCGGCAATTCATCTCTGCTAATGCCCTGTTCGATTCCTGCAAACAGAATTCAAAAAGCTTGCCTAGTTTCAGAGATAATTTTTTAGGCGATTCCCATTAGCGGAGATATTTTGGCGTCATAACTTTTTCTAGGAGGAATTTTCAAAATCGGAGATGGTTACTGTCTGCGCAGGGTATTTTTACATATATATGCCAAGTTTCAGGAAGTTTCGATGAAAACTGTAGGCTGTGAAACAAAAAAGTCCACAAGAAGAAGATGAAGAACAACAACGTGAGTAAGACTTTGAGATCCTCCACGAGGATCTAAAAAAACAACTGATTGAAGGTAATAACATAATCATGGCAGAACAGCATTTGAATCAAAGTAAAAGAGCATTTGTGTCCTCATTCTACAGTTTTATTATATAGGGCATTGCACTTGTTTGATACGGTTGTGTTCAGTTCTACATTTAATTTCACAGAATCTATCACTAAGACACAGTTGTTTGCGTAATGATTGTTTTTCAAATAACCAGTCTGGAAATGAACTCTAAAGTTAAAAAAATAAATTGTTCACGCCGTTCTTGTAAAGAGTTCAGCTGGCAGGGGCTCAGGGCATGATGAAAGGATTCATAACTAGAAGCAACGATAATCATCAGTGCACGTGTTTCAAACATGTCAATCATAGCTATCTGGTGTTGGCTTCTTTTGAATGCAGCAGAAGGCTGCAGAGTAGCATCATTGGCTGAGAGTGTGGCTGTGCTGCTGATGCAATGTCCTTTTCTGGTTAGGGCAGGAATTTGGAATTTGGCCATGGTGCCGACAATACCTCGCCCACTCTTCATAAAGGGCACGGTGGGATCTTTAACATCTACCAACTTATGTCGGCAGACAGGACGTCTGTTTAACATCCATCTGAGGAATGGCACACACATTGATTAATCACCCTGCCCATGAAACAGGATGACAGTTTATAGCTGGATTGAGATTCAAAACCAGGCTAGATAGCTTAGAGGCAAGTACGCGTACCTTTTAGGCCGTGCTGCCAGCCCCTCTGGTGGTGTATCAGGGAGGAATGCCATACTGTACAATAATACTCCAACATTGGTCTGATGTAAGATGTATACACCATAATCAGATCTCCTATAAGAATATGGAACCTGTTCAATGATCGAAGCATGTGCAACTTTCTTGAAACCTTTGAGGTAATGAACTTTATGTGATTAGCCGACTTGAAGTCTTTGCTAATTACAACACCCAGTAATTTAACCGACTGACTTTCCTGCAATAAGGGACTTTCGAAATGACGTAATCCACCACAGAATGCTCAGTGGCATGTGCAGATACTACCAGCAAAGGGTGTCATTAGGGCAGCCCGACAGGTCTGGTGTTAGTTTAAGGGTTAAGTTGCTTGGCTTAAGACCCCAGGATCTTGAGTGTCAAACCGTTGAATTAACACCATGTCGGGTTCACTCAGCTTATCATCCTGCCGATGTCGGAAAAATAAGTACCAACATGCTGGTAACGGGGCCATTGCATCAGCGGCACAGCTGCGCCCCCAGAAAATGATGCAAACAAGCAGCCACAGGCTGCATACGAACAAAGAAAGGGCAGCTGGATGATATCGTCGATGCGAAATAAAAAATTGTTACATAAAATGACTTTCAAAGCTTCCAAAAGAAGCGGAAAATACTTGGAAACGTACCAATGAGAAAGTTGTGTGTCCACACAATGAAGGAGTTGGGGAACAATCTGAACTCAGCCAAAAAGATGATAGCTTGTATCTCCCTGTCCTGCAAACTCCAGAGGTCATGTGGATCGGTGCAAGGCCCAAAGGTTCATAGATGGGCACATTCTACCAAAACCTTTGACCATTGCTGCCAGTTAGTGATACTTTTAACCTTGTGGGATTACCTTGAGTGAACATGGGTCATATCTGGGGCTTGCTAGTGCAAAAGGTAAGTTTAAAATGATGATATTTACTGTTATTTTCATGTTTGGGAGGAAGTGGGGTGGGAGTAGGAATTCTATGGACCTGCGAGTGCCATATATGTATATATATATGTGTGTTGTGTTGTGTGTATTATATATTATATATATATATATATATATATATATATATATATATATATATATACATATGTATACATAATGTATTTAAGCAATAAAGCAATAAATAGGAATGTGAGAATTTGGTGCACATTCCAGAATGCAGGTGTTAATCGCACACGTTGAATGCCCTGGCAGTAAAACTTGCACGCCCTATGTGGTGACGACAGTCACGGCACACATCATCACTTGCTGATGTCTCTTTTATCCAACGGGTTGAGAGGGGGTGCTAACAACCTAACCCATCGCATTTAATTACATAATAACCCCTACAGAGAAGGTGCTCTTCTTAACGTTCATTACGGAAGTAACTATTCTAAAGTCTACGTGCTGTGTGGGTTTCAATCTCAACATGCGGTTTATAAAACCGCAACAGTACATGTGTATATATATGTATATTATATATATATATATATATATATATATATATATATTATATATATACACACACAATACAATATATTTATTATTATATATATATATATATATATATAACACACACATATATATGTGTATATATACATATATATATACATTATATATGTGTATATATAAAATACATGTATAGAAATACACACACACAAACATATACATATATAATTATAATATATATACAGGGTGGCCTGAAAGTCACTTTACCCTTCCCAGTGAAGCAATGTTCTTGAACTCTTTTAATATACAGGTTTTAGTACAGTACTTAAAATATTAATTTGTCATTGTATCTGTATGTGCTCCATCATTCTTCTGAGTCAGTGTTTCTGCATACCATAGCGGGCGAGGGCGAGGGGAAAGGGAGAGACGGAGGAAGTGCGAGAAATTGATCAGGGGTAAAGTAACTTTCGGGCTACCCTGTGTGTGTGTATATATTATATATATTATATATATATATATATATATATATTATATATATATATATTATTATATATATATATATATATGTATATGTTATATGTATATATATATACATATATATAAATATATATATGTTTTGTTCATATACATATTGTTAGGTTCTCAGAACCGTATGCATACAACATACAGGTGTCCCAAGTCAGTTATTCCATTAGTATACGTGCAGATAAATCCCTTCCTTGTGTGTAGTGGGAAAACAGGGGTGCGTTGCGATGGGCTTTTAGTTATGTTAATAAATCATTTTCTCCCCTTTTATTTTTCCTTTAGAACCACGGTACTTCATCTCGCTTGCCTCGCTTACCACAGCGTGACGAGCGCCTACCCGAGACTCGTTTTCCGAGTCAGAATCCTGACTTTCGCTGTGGCAGTTCATCTCGGCTTCCACCTTCCCAAACCCAGACACGTGGTGTGGGCGGGCCTTGCCGCCTCTGGCAAGACCCCGCCAGGAAGGCGGACCGCATGAAGGCCCGGTCCAATCAGGATGAACGATGACGTCGGCTTCGCCATGGCTCCACCCCTATCTCCGTGATCTATAAGATATGAAGCAATCCTCAGAGTAGATGGTATGGGATGAAAAGGAGTTCGTTGGGAGTGGGAGAAGGATTGGAAGGTTGCCGTTGTGATTGACGGGGTCATTGTGAAGGTGTTCCGCTGCTTGGCTCTGACCACGTCCCGCTCGACGGCCCGACTGCTGGTCCACGCACACCTGACCTCGACCGGGTCTCTTGCCTGGTCCTGTCGACTGCTCCATTTCTCACCTCGGACTCCGTTCTCTCCACTCAAGCTCCTTGACGGACAGATCTCCACATTTGCGGCTGTGAACCAAACTGCACGACCTTTGTCAGGTGCCGCACCATGGAGCATCCCTTTCCCCAGAATGCTCAGGTACCAGAAACTGTGACCTCAACTCCCTCCCTCCTGGCTGCAAAAGGTCCCTTTTCTTTTCATTGGGTTTATTTTGTCTGAGTGTGTGGCGCCTGTCCGTTAGATAAGCCTGTTTAAGATCTTTATTGTTGTGATTGTTGCTTGTATTAATCTCGCGTCAAGTCTGCACTGTGTCTGCTTTTATAAGTTGCTTGCATAATTGTCGCACCACACCTCTCTCATCTTCCCTGCGTAACACACCAATAAAACGTTTTCCTGTGCCACATGCTTTTCCTCGCTTATTGTAAATCAATAATTGTAGAAATGTTCCCAGTTCGTTTTTGTCTTTTCCTCCATTGGTCCGCATTGTTCGAATCTGAGTTTAGCCGGGTCTTTATTCCAACAATCCGTTCCTTCTGCTGGTACGTCCTTGGCAGTTCCGCTTGGCTGCATCTGATCCGGAAAGGTAGTTGGTAGTTGGTACTCTACCGTAGTCGGTAGAGTGATCCGGTTCGGGCAAGGCGTACCGAGGGCGTGGTTCCCGGTAGTTGAAACCGCGTGGTTAATTAGGTAACTTGATTCTAGACAGGAGAACCCTATGCCAGCGGTTGAGGTATGGCGCCCACGGTCGGTTAAGCGACCCGCCGCGTCACAAAATTATCCGTGAGCGACGGCCTACAATTCCGGGGAGTCTGGTGGGAATCGACGTAAATTCCCCCACCGAGTGGTCGTTCTCTCCGCCAGACCCCTGCCCACAACATATATATATATATATATATATATATATATATAATATATATATATATATATATATATATATATATATATATGTATACATATATATATATGTATGTGTGTGTGTTTGGCCATTGGCCTCCTCCACTCACAAGGCTCCCTCGCTGAGAGAATCTGGTGAGCAGGATCAGCGTCAGGAAAACGAGCCACATGTCTATACAGCCACAGCTGACGCTCACAGACGATGCAGGTAACAAATCTCATTTGAGTCTCTCTCACCAACCGCTCGTTGGACACAAAGTCCAACCAGTGAAAGCCAAGGATTCTCCGAAGAGACCTGGTACCAAAGGAATTAAGTCGCCATCTCAGATCCCTGGTCAGAGTCCAAGTCTCACATCCGTAGAGCAAGATTGGGAGCACCAAGAACCTGAAGACTCGGACTTTCTTCCTCCCACACAGGTACCGACAGCAGCACACCCCATGATCCAGGGAATATATGACTCCCCAGGCCCCACCAAGACCTCGATTGACCTCTGGCTCACAGCCAGCACATGGCATGAATATCACTGTCACGGTAAGTGAATCTCTTTGTGACCTCAATGTCCTCACCACAAACAGGTTCAGACAAGATAGCATCATCCAAGGTGTCATTGAAAGCCTGGATCTTAGTTTTGACCCAGGAAACCCATAATCCTAGTGGCTCCGACTCCTCATTCAGCACCTCGATGGAGCCCAACAGGATATCCAGAGTCTCCGCAACATGACTGCATCATCTGTAAAATCAAGGTCAGAGATCTTGACATTCCCAAACAATGCACCGCAGCTTGATCTCTCCAACATCCTCCTCAGAATCCAGTCCATACAAATGCTGAAAAGTGTGGGGGCCAGTACACACCCCTGAAGAACTCCAGTAACAACTGGAAATAAGTCAAGAGATGGTAACCCACATCTCCCAGTACTCTCAGTACCAGAGTATAGTTCAGACATCAGATAAATCAGTTTTGGTGGCACCCCACGAAGACCAAGAATCCTCCAGAGGGCATCCCGATTCACTGAATGGAATGCTTTGCAGAGATCAACATAGGCTGCAAGCAGCCCTGCAAAACTCTCGTTTGCATTCGCTGAGGACCCGAAGAGCAAGGATAGGGTCAATCGTTGACCTCTTTGGTGTAAAGCCTGGCTGCTCTGGGAGCTGGTGCTCAAGCAGATGGTGGCAAACCCTATCAAGAATTATCCGAGCAAAGACCTTGCCCAGCACTGACAGCAGTGTCACCCCTCGGAAGTTGTTGCAGTCTTAGCGATCACCCTTCCCTTTCCAGAGATGAACAACAAGGCCCCTCTTCCAGTCAGTTATGATGATGCCTGTGTTCCAGGCAGAGCACAGAACTGTATGCAACAACATGAGTACAGCATTTCCACCAGCCTTGAGAAGTTCAGCAGGGTTGCCACAGATCCCAGGAGCTTTACCCCATTTCAATTGGTTCACCGCAGCCTGTTTCCAAAAGCAAAGGTGGATCACAGTTGATTGGGCGGTCAGCAATAGGGATAGTAACACCCCTGTCATCAAACTCAACAGCTGGTGGATCAGCCAGGTATAGCCGCTCAAAGTAACTGGCCCAGCGGGCCTTCACTTCGGACTCCTCTGTCAAGAGCCCACCACCCTCTGCTCTAACCCTCTCTCTCTATCGAGTGCAGCCTGTGGCTGCTGGTTGCATCATTGGTTGGGACGCAGCTATGCCGCTGATGCAGTGTCTCCTTTACCAGTGCACTGGTACTCATTTTGCCGACCTCAGAAGGATGACAGGCTGAGTCAACCTCCTGGTGTATTAATTCAGCGGCCCAACGGGGATTGAACTCAGGACCCTAGGATCCCAAGCCGCCACCCTAACCACTAAGCCAACGCCAGGCTTTCTGCTCTAACTGAAGTACACCGAGGGATCGGCTTGGAGGATCACAATGCACAAATTCCCCTGGAAGCAGTACGAGAATCACTTGACCACAGGTGATGCTCTAGCACCTCACAGATTCCTCACACATAGGCCTCCTTGTCCACCCTCAGCACACGTACAGTTTTATGCCTCAACTCCCTGAACAGTTCAGCTCTGTCAGTAAACCTGGCCCTGGGACTCTTGTCAATGGTATCCAGTTTCCCTTGAGACAAAATTCTTCTTCGCTCTTCGGTCAGCTCCAAGACATCATCCGGCAACTTCAAGGATGGTGGTCTTGAAGGCTCTCCACAACTCCTCAGGATTCCTCAAAGCACCCAGATCCCCAAATCAACACTCAGCCTGTTCGCAAACTCCTCAACTACCCTCTCATCCTTGAGCTTGCCAACATCCAGCCTCAACTGAAATGGTACCATTCTCCCAGATTTAAGCTGCAACTTCAGAGTTGCTGCAACAAGCCGGTGGTCGGTATTGAAGAAATGAGCACTCTGGAAGACCCTGCAGTTCTGGATCATCCTCCAGTGACCATGAACAAGCACATGGTCAATATCCTTTGCCACACCACCAGCGTTGATATACCAAGTCCAGCGAGGAGCCTGTGGGTGCTGAAACCATGAACCAGCCATCCTAAGTCCTTCACTTCTTGCAAAGTCAAGGAAATTAGTGCTATTCTGGTTCACAGTTCCAGACCCATTGGGACATACACATGTCTCATAACCATCCCTTTCAGTTCCAGTCGATGCATTGAAATCCACCAAGATTATAAGAGTATCTCGCTTGGGGCACTGCTTACCACAGACTCGATCATGGCATAGAATGCGTCATTCACGGTGAGATCACTCGCCTCAGTCGTAGCATACACAAAGACCAGGGAAACAACACGCAAGGAGTGACGAATCCTTCATCTCATAATATGCTCATTGACCGGTGTTACCTCAATTATCATTGGAGTCAGCTTATTGGACACAGTTACAGCAACTCCTTGTGCATGGTAACCATCAGAGCAACCAGATCAATAGCAGATGTAACCACCCACCATGATCTTGCCACTAACCAGTCTCCGAACCTTAAAGAGTGCTGAACCGATGTTTAAACGCTTGAGCGTAACAGCGACAGGTCATCGTCCTCTCTTCGGGATAGGACATTGCAGGCACCCACCCAAAGATATTGCCTCAGGTTAACACAAGGAGACTGCCATCTGGTGGACGACACCTCAGCACCACCCTGACTCACACTATTGCAATCCAACCCGGGAAGGTTATCCCGTGTTTTCCCTCCTATTATCAATGAGTGGGGGTCCCGAAGGCTTTGCCCCAATCTCGTCATCCGTTGAGCTGTCCTGCAAAGGGCAGCTGCACAGGAGTTACTCCCACGGAGTGGGTTTTCAGTTTTCTTTGCGTTTTGCGGAGTAAAGGGCTTTACAGTGGCCGGAATGCAAATCCTGCCACCAACCTTCTCAAAAAAAGTAACCCAACTGCAGGAGGATGTCTGCAGACACAGTTGGGCACTAGAAATGGATGGCTGTTGGCTCACAAGGAGCTCCTCCACCCCTTGACTGGTTTTGTTTTTAATCCTGCTGAGTGTCCATATCCACGGTTGAGTATTTGTTGTGAAATGCACTACCCAGTGAAGGAAACCTGCAGGAACAACTGATTTTATTGTTAAATAATCAGAATCATGACAATTTAACAACTGTGGAGGCCAATTGACTTGGTTTGTGATTTTGAAGCTCATTGGCTACACCTGAGATAATTTGTAATTGCTCTCCTCAGGGGTGTGGACACTTATCCAACCAATATAATCTAGTTTTGTAGTTTTAATTAATTTTCTGAAATTTGTGGAATCTTTTTTTTTTCACTTGGAAGTTGTGGGTTACGATATGTAAATAAAGGTGGAAAAAGTCTTATTTATTATAATTTAATTTCAGGCAACAAAAGATGAAAATTTTGAAAGGGGGTGTCGAAGATTTCCTCTTTAAGCATTTATAATTGGTGTGAATGAATCAAGACATTGTTCCTCACTCATAAAATATTATTTGAACTTCGATAAAATGCTGCAGTTGAGAGGATTTCCTTGTAAACATGATT
>CM068960.1:87361554-87376319 GCA_035128595.1 Eptatretus atami
TCTGGTACATTTGCTTTGTGTAAAACACACATCTGCCTTCATTTGATAGTAATTTGTGATATTTATTTGTTATTTTTGATTAAAACTATGTAACAACCTGGAAATGTTGCATAAGTTCCAGGAAGACTTAAGCATATTCAATTAGTACATGATTAAACATAACTTTAGATATTTCTTATTTCAGTTCACAAATTTAATGAATATAATGCATGACTTTTTGTGTAGATGGCATTGGAAAAGCTGCGGAGTTTCTGTGAGCAGCGACAGTCAATGTAATGTTGTTTTTTTTTTAATCAATGCTGAGAACGTGCCAAAGTAATGATTCACCACCTTGATCTGGGTAACTATGTGTACCTCCAAATCCTGTGGAACCTCAAAGGGGCTGTTGAGCTCTTTTTTGATTGGCTGTAGTTGGACCTTGCCTACATTGTTTAGACTGTTTCACTCCTTTCTCAGTAGCTGAATTAATACACCAGGAGGTTGACTCAGCCTGTCATCCTTCCGAGGTCAGCAAAATCAGTACCAGTGCACTGGTAAGGGGGACACTGCATCAGCGGCATAGCCGCGTCCCAACCAATGATGCGACCAGCAGCCACAGGCTGCACTCGATAGAGAAAGAGTCTTCACTCTCGAAAAAGCCCTTATGAGGGCAAAGGGCAAGTACTAAGGAAGGACAGGGCGGGGGTGGTGTACACGATACCCTGTGGTTGTGGAGCCGAGGTATGTGGGAGAGACAGGGAGAACCTTAGGCCAACGTATTGCTGAACACCGCAAGGCGTTTGAGTGCAATTATCCTAACATGTCTGCCATTGCCAAACATGGGTTCAAGGCATGACACACACCTTTATGGGATAGCGTAAGCATTTTGGGCTCGACCCCGAACAGGACCAGAAGACAGATTCTGGAGGTTTGGCATGTAGAGGAAACGGTCTCATCGATCACGCAGGAGGTGGTGGATTTACCTTTAGCATTTGGACCTCTCTTGCATAAATGCACCAGGGAATCCCGGACATTGCATGGGGATTCCACTTGGTACGTCATCTGGCCGTGTGGTCAGAACTAACCCCTCTTCCACCCAACCTCCCTCCCCCCACCTCTTTTCCACACATGGCCACATTTGCACTGTTGTGAATTTTCTTAGTACATGCATTTAGCGGCACGCTTGATGACTCCTGATCGTGTTTGCTTGCAGTGACAGTGACCCATTATTTTTTGATGTCATCTGAAATGTTGTTTGGTGCAATCTAATTGGTTTACATGAGTGTGTTTCTTTGATCCGTTAATGTGCGAATGGTTTTTACCCCTCATCCCGAATTGGGCTGAAAAAGGGGTATTGTCGTCACAGGCGTTGTCCGGGCGTTCGTCCGTCTGTCAACTTTTGGTTTCCGTCAATTTCGAGGAGAACGCCTTGTCCGATGAAATCCATTTTTGCCAGGGTTGTGTTGGGGTTGAGTAGAGGAAGGTTCCTTTCGAAAATGGGCGCGCTGCGATTTTCAATGTGGCCTCCATGGCAGCCATCTTGAAATTGGTTTCCGTCGATTCGAGGAGAAGCCTTGTCCGATTAAATCCATTTTTGCAGGGTGTGTTGGGTTGAGTAGAGAAGGTTCCTTTCGATAATCAGTGCGAGTGCGATATCCAATATGGCGGCTAGGGCAGCCATTCTGAATTTGGTTTCCGGACAATAACTTGAGAACGGCTTGACGATTGTTTTATTTTCATGGGGGTATAATGAGGGTGGTTAGAGGAAGGTTCCTTTCGATATACAGCACAATCCGATATCCAATATGGCGGCTAGGGCAGCCATCTTGAATTTGGTTTCCAGACAATAACTTGAGAATGCTTCACACATCGATTTTATTCTGGCGAGGTATAATGGGGTGAGTAGAGGAAGGTTCCTTTCCAAAATGGGCATGCTGCGATTTTCACTGTTGGCCGCCATGGCAGCCATCTTGAAATTGGTTTCCATCAATTTCGAGGAGAACGCCTTGTCCGATTAAATTCCTTGTCCATCACTTGTGGTGATGTTAATCGCTCTTGAGAAAGGTTAACGGATGCATGGTGCGTTGCACATGTTGTTGATCGAAACTGTTGAGTTATTGTTTGTTCAATTAGAGGTTGGAGAATCTACCATGGAATGCATTTATTATATTCCCAACTGCAAGTCTTTACTTGTGTGTGTGTGTGTGTGTATATATATATATATAGTATACATAGGGTATATATTATTCTTGCGAGGGACCCGTGCTATGCACAGGACGGGGCTGGACAGCAACGAGACAGCCAGTTTGTGAAGGACTTCGGCAAAAAATGGAGAAACTACAAATGCTGAATCCGCGAATGTCAAGGGTGGAACCCCGCACATAATTTCCTCATTCTGCTTTAAAGTCAATCTCTCTATATTTTCATTCAACCAGCATCATCCAAATCACAAATTAATATTACACCATTAATATAACAAAATACAATATCACAAACACTTGTGAAGTAAACAAAGAGAAACGTCATTCTGGCATTACATCCGGATAGGGAGCAGCTTCGTATGGATCAAAAGTCAAAATCATAATTGTATTGAGGTATTTATGAAACCTCCCACCCACCTTAGGACACTGGCTGGGACCCTAAAACGGTCCACAGAAGGTTTGGCGGGGCTAGCCCCAAAACTGAGGGAGTAGTTTGGGGACGGACTGACAGACAGACACTCCTGCTTTATAATATCCACTGCCGCCACTCATTTGTATTAATATGAAATGATGGGAACTTGACACCTTTCATCCATGGATATTTCTCGTATTTCCTATCATAGAAATACCTGCTCCCTTCGGAAGCATTGGCGAGTCGTCTCCCCACCCCACACCCCGTGAGGTGTAGGTTAAAAGTACCAGGCAAGTAGAACCGAGTCAATGAAAATGCACACACAGCATGTGCAAAAGGCCTCATTAGCATTGATGCATCATTTCAAAAGTCATGTATTGAACATTATTTAGTTGGATGTGTGATGGAGGCAGCTGGCGGTGAGTGAAAGAAACCCACATGACCTAACATTTCGTGTGGTTAAGTGGCATCTTGGAATCTGTACACCACCGTTAAAATTGCACGAGGACTCACTGAAGGGTACATGGAGACTTTATTTGATGTAATTCTGCCAAAGTTTTTAAGACTTCCACGTATTTCCATCTCCTGATGTCAGATGATTGAAGAGCATCGTTGATGACAACCAAAAACAAATGAGCGGCCCCACCCATGTTTCTTGTGGGACACCACCTGTTAGTGTTAAAGGTATAGAAACCTTTAACACCACAAGTACATGATACCGTGTACTTGCTGAACACTGCGGAAGAAAGCTGCGCACCCGTTGGATCAAGGAAGTTCCTGCTCCCATTATATAGATTTTGTTAAACTGTAGCTACTGTATGATCCACCCAAATGGTGTAGTGGTTAGGATACCTGGTTTATGCCCAGGTGGCCCGGTTCGATTCCAGTGTGGGCACCACACTAGCAGGAGTTTTGACCACTAGTGTAGCAACTCGAGTAAAATCAAGTGGCAAGCAATCAAAAGGGGTGCCCGAGTTTTCTCGATCAGATTATGACTATATGATCCATCGAGTCAAAGGCTTTGGAAAAATCAGTCAAAACAATAGTAATTAGAAAGCATCTGAGAATGTAAAGTCCATCTGCATCCGCTTTGTATTCGGACTTCTTCTTCTTCCGTATGTTAAACATGACAAACAGCTAAAAAAAAATAAAAAATACAAAAAGGTTAAAGAATTTGTGACTGCCTTTTTGACAGACTGTGCTGTAACCAAGTTTGAATATATAATGGATATTGTGTTCCTGAAGGAGAGACTTTTTTTTTTAAAAGACCGTGAAAAAGGCTCGGTTTTTTAATGACGCTGTTGGAGTATTTTAAATTACAGAAAAGGTGATTTGAAACTCGGCAAGTGTTGGTTAAACTGCCTGGAGCATTCTTATTCAAGAATCAGGACACGTAGGCCATTCCAGGATAGACGGAACACAGGTTACACTTGAATTGGGTCATGTTGGGTCACTGACATATCGCTATGACTGACGTATTAATGTTTTATGCAACCTTAACCTTTGACCTTTTGATTTAAACAAAACAAAAAACAAATGGCTTCTAGCTTTTGATTGGTGAACCAAAGTTTTTTTATGGTCATGGTCTAGGCTTGTGGAACCGGGCGTAGTGGCATGCGCCTGTAATCCGGCTACTCGGAGGCTTGGGTTGGAGGATTGCTTGAGGACGGGAGCTCTGCGCCGGGCCGCGCTATGAGAGGGTGTAGGGCAGCCCGGAATCATGGCGAAACCCAATCCTTATCCCTGTGTCGTAAGAGGCGACCAGGGTTGCGTCAGGAAGGGCATCCGGCGTAAAACCTATGCCAAATCAGTATGCGGATCATAACGGATAATCCGCTGTGGCGACCCCTAACGGGAGCAGCCGAAAGACGAACAACAACAGGTCTAGGCTTGTGGAAGAGCTTGGACACAGAACAGACCAGGACACAACATAACAAAGGAAACAGCAGGAGAAAGGGGGTTCACCTTCATTTAATGTGTCTGAGAGGAATGCTATGTTGTCAGCAAAGTCGATGTCAGAAATGTGCTCGGTTGGATGTCTGCGACTTCTACGCGGGAGAGAGTTAAACCATCCCAGTCTTCAATCACAGTTCTTGGGGGCATCGTCCAAAGCAATGGTAAACAAGTAAGGAGCGAGCAGTTCACCTCGAAGATCTCCATTGCTGATTTGAAAGGTTGCAGTCTCTCCTTCAGGAGTTAATACCACTGTAGAGGTATCTTCACACATAATTTGTATGGCCTTCACAATCGACTCAGGGATGCCATACGCATGAAAAATTTGGAAAAGTTTATTCCTGTCAATGGACTCGAAGGCTTTCCTGAAGTCTACGAAGATGATGGCAGCCTCTTTTTGGTGCTCACACACTTCCTCAATGATGCGCCTGAGAGCAAGGATCTGAGAAGATGTAGATCGAAGGGACATAAAATCATTTCGATTTGGCTGCAAGATCTTTTCTAATTCAGGGCGAATTCTGTTGAGAAGGAGGCAATTATATAGTTTTTGCTACTGTTTGAGTTAAACCTATTCCATGGTAGTTTTCAGGAAGCGTTACATTTCCTTTCTTGGGTATTGGTACAATACCTACTTTCCCCCATTATGGAATAGAAGGCCCTTTCCGAGGTATGTTTCATTGAAAATTTTCAACAAGATTTTTCTTAAATTCGGAAGTCGCCAGACTTCGATTGGAAAACCATCGAGACCGGGTGCTTTTCCAAATTTCATTTGTTTCATTGCCGTGTTAAGTTCTACTGATTAAAATATGCCAGCATATTGGATTGTTGTGTAGGCTAGTGTTATCAGAAGAGATCAGTTTTTGGAAATGAGTTTTCCAGGAATAGAAGCGATCCTAACCTCAGATAAAATGGTTTTACATTTCTTTCCAAAAATATGTTTCCCTCGATTCCAGGCGTTAGAGTGTGATGGTTTTATTTTATTATCTTGCCAAAACGAAGTTTTTGCAAGATATGTTAGTCAGCTTGTATGTTTTTTTTTTTGTTTGTTTTTTTTTTGTCTGTAATCACGTATAAAAAATTCTGCAGAGCACAGTTTTCATTGGAAATTTTTGTAACTTCGCATATCAGAGGCCTATAGAGGTCCCTTTCAGCGCATAAAATTTTGAAGGTCAAGGTCAAAGGTCAAGGTCACTTTGTCGCAAATCAGGGGAGTCGACGAAACCCTTATTTTTGAGTAATTTTGATCGGATCGTTCAAACTTCATGGGAATATAGTTCATGGTCTGGCGCTCAGCTGATTAATTTTTGGTGGCGATTGGCCTTGACCTTCATGGTTAGCGCCTAAGGTCAAACATATTTGACCCAAGGTCAAATTTTCAAGTTTTAGGAACCATATCGTGTAGTACCTCAAATTGAATACCTCTATGAGTGCTTTCTAGATATGTCAAGCTTGAGACATTATGACGTGATTTGGTGACGTTATGAGGCAAACGCATATTTCTCATGGTTACTCTGTAGAACGATTCTCATCGGAATCTCTCATAGGCAGATATTCCTCAAGGAGTCGCTCCTGGTGTATAGCAGCTCTGTTCACCTCAGTGTGACCTTAAAGAAGTCACACGTGGTCACCTTGGCAAGATTACGGGTCACCCTGCGGGTGACATTGGTTTATTTTATTTATTCGTATGTAGCATGTGGCTGCATGGCTGCATCATTTTCTGGTTGTGCGGCTGTGTCGCTGATGCGGTGCCACCATTACCACTAAGCTGGTACTCATTTTGCCAACCTCGGAAGGCTGACAGGCTGAGTCAACCCACCTGGTGTTATTTCAATGGACCGACAGTGCCTTGAACTCAAGAGCCCAATATCTTACGCAAGCTACCGTCAAGCCAACACCAGGCCTAGTGCACCGGTTTATTCCCCTTTATCAAAGCCCACCCAGTATATTGTGAAACCGCTTTTCCTGGGCTTATTCGTTCACATTGTGTATTGAGGACAGCATCATGAGCAGCGTTTACTTCAGTAGTTCCTTGAACACTCATTTTAACAGGTTTTCATGGTGGCAATATCATACATTTCAAACCAACTTTTCTACATTTGTCATTAAAATCTTTGTATGTGCTTGAATGGTTTCTTTCTAATACATGCCATTTCAGTAGAAATTTGATTTTTGATTTGGGAGGCGATGTGAGGATTGGTGGAGACAATATCCCAATGAAGTGTGGACCTGTTCATGTTCTTTTTTGATCTGACACTGAGACTTATCTTTGTGCAAACGATTCTTTGATCAGAGCCAATAGGGTCTGATGAGGAGTGAGCATGAGAATCCATGATACTGTTGCTCCATCTTTTACGACACGAGTGGGCCCGTTAGTCCGATGGACCAAATTTGCATTGGTCTTCATAGCCTTGTTGCATACCAGCCTGCTGTACTGCTTGAGCATAAGCTTGCCTTTCCCTCAGCCCAGATGTGCTTGGGGCTAGCACGGGGATTATATGTTCGTTATGATTATTGCCATATGATACTACTATTCTTCTTATTAATATTGTAAATATTTTTTGTATTAATGCCTTGTTATAACGTTATCATTGTTTTTGTTATTTATTTTGTAATTAGAATGCCATGCCATGGTGGAAGGGTGTATTAAGCTACTTTATATACCTTAACATGGAGTGCGTTTAAAACATTGGAATTATAACTGATTTTTTTAGTTAATGAGCTTAATCAACTCAGGAGGTCATGACAATCATTTTCGTGTATCACATTCCACATCAGAATGCTCCAGTAGAACTCCACAAAAAACATGCCATACACACGCACACACACCTCATCCATTTATAGTAGAGTCTTAAAGGGTGCACAGGGTCTTCGGGGTCTTTTGGGTCCTCTGGGTCTTTTGTGTCCTCAGGGACTTTGGGTTTTCTGGGTCTTCTGGGACTTTTTGGTCATCTGGATTTTTGTGGTCCTCAGGGTATTCCACAGGGACTTTTGGATCATCTGGGTCTTTTGAGTCCTTGAGGTCTTTTGGGTCCTCAGGGTCTTTTGGGTCCTAAGGGTCTTTAGGGGTCTTAAAGAGGGTCTTCAATGGTTGAAGGGGTGTCAGCCATCTAAAGGGTCAAAAGGTACATTCCAATAGTGTGTAATTAATTAATAGATATACGTAATTAATGGATACAAAAAGCATCACACACACACACACACACACACACACACACACACACACCATATCCATTTATCGTCGATGGGATTATATCAATTTGAGATATGGTTTTGTTTGGTGCACAAAATGTCCAGAGTCTTGATTTGGGTTTTTCAAAGAGAATGTTAGTTATTAATAGGTCATGCTGATGGATGAAATCAAGAAGGAACTATCCATTTCTGTTGGTGGAGCTATGGTAAGAAAAGCCATTCAACACCTGGGCATTAGGGTGGTCCAAACTGTTACAGTAAAAAACTAGAGGGGGAGCACTCGGGAGAGTGCAAAACCTCCGCCGCCAATACTGCTGGGTCACTCAAGTGAACCTTATATCTTATTCATTAAATATGATGTCAACAGTGCTGACAGTTATAGTTCTTTTCTCCAACATTTTTTTTTGGGGGGGGGGGGGTTGGAAATCACTTAAAACATGTAGAAATGCAAAAAAAAACATTTTTTTTTCTCTAACAATTTTTTTGGGGGGGGGGTTGAAAAATCACTTAAAACATGTAGAAATGCAAAAAAACAAAAAAAAGATTTCTCTAACAATTTTTTTGGGGGGGGGGGGGCGTAACAATTTATTTTGGGGGGGGAGGTTGGAAATCACTTAAAACATGTAGAAATGCAAAAAAAAAAATTTTCTCTAACAATTTTTTTTTGGGGGGGGGGGGTTGGAATCACCTAAAAATGTAGAAATGCAAAAAAAAAATTTTTTTTTTTCTCTAACAATTTTTTTTTTGGGGGGGGGACCAAGTCCAAAATCTAATGGCATGATCCTTGGACCATACCTAACCCCCCACCAGTTTCGTCGAAAACCGTCGAGGAGTTTTTCCGTAATACTGTTCACAAACAAACAAATAAACCAATGTCACCCGTAGGGTGATCCGTATCTTGCCAAAAGTTGACCACGTGTGACTTCTTTAAGGTCACACTGAGGTGAATAGAGCTGCTATCCACCAGGAGCGACTCCTTGAGGAATATCTGCCTACGAGAGATTCCGATGAGAATCGTTCTACAGAGTAACCATGAAAAATATGCGTTTGCCTCAAAACGTCACCAAATCACGTCATAATGTCTCAAGCTTGATATACAGTGGGGAGAACAGTATTTGATACACTGCCGATTTTGCAGGTTTTCCCACTTACAAAGCACCGAGAGGTCTGTAATTTTTTCATAGGTACACTTCAACTGTGAAAGACGGAATCTAAAACAAAATCCTGAAAATCACATTGTATGATTTTAAAAATAATTAATTTGCATTTTATTGCATGAAATAAGTATTTGATACATCAGAAAAACAGAACTTAATATTTGGTACAGAAACCTTTCTTTGCAATTACAGAGATCAGACGTTTCCTATAGTTCTTACCAGGTTTGCACAGACTGCAGCAGGGATTTTGGCCACATCCTCCATACAGATCTTCTCCAGATCCTTCAGGTTTCGGGGCTGTCGCTTGGCAACACAGACTTTTAGCTCCTCCAAAGATTTTCTAATGGGTTCAGGTCTGGAGACGTGCGAGGCCACTCCAGGACCTTGAGATGCTTCTTACGGAGCCACTCCTTAGTTGCCCTGGCTGTGGTGTTTCGGGTCGTCATGCTGGAAGACCAGCCACGCCCCATCTTCAATGCTCTTGTTGAGGGAAGGAGGTTGTTGGCAAAGATCTCACGATACATGGCCCCATCCATCCTCCCCTCAATACGGTGCAGTCGTCCTGTCCCCTTTGCAGAAAAGCATCCCAAAGAATGATGTTTCCACCTCCATGCTTCACGGTTGGGATGGTGTTCTTGGGTTGTACTCACCTTTCTTCTTCCTCCAAACACGGCGAGTGGAGTTTAAACCAAAAAGCACTATTTTGGTCTCATCAGACCACATGACCTTCTCCATTCCTCCTCTGGATCATCCAGATGGTCATTGGCAAACTTCAGACGGGCCTGGACATGCGCTGGCTTGAGCAGAGGGACCTTGCGTGCGCTGCAGGATTTTAATCCATGACGGCGTAGTGTGTTACTTATGGTTTTTCTTGATACTGTGGTCCCAGCTCTCTTCAGGTCATTGACCAGGTCCTGCCGTGTAGTTCTGGGCTGATCCTCACCTTTCTCAGATCATTGAGGCTCCACGAGGTGAGATCTTGCATGGAGCCCCAGACCGAGGGAGATTGACTGTTATCTTGAACTTCTTCCATTTGCGCCAACAGTTGTTGCCTTCTCACCAAGCTGCTTGCTATTGTCCTGTAGCCCATCCCAGCCTTGTGCAAGTCTACAATTTTGTCCCTGATGTCCTTAGACAGCTCTCTGGTCTTGCCCATTGTGGAGAGGTTGGAGTCTGATTGATTGAGTGTGGACAGCTGTCTTTTATGCAGATAACAAGTTCAAACAGGTGCAGTTAATACAGGTAATGAGTGGAGAAATGGGAGGGCTTCTTAAAGACAAGACTAACAGGTCTGTGAGAGCCGGAATTCTTACTGTTTGGTAGGTGATCAAATACTTATTTCATGCAATAAAATGCAAATTAATTATTTAAAAATCATACAATGTGATTTTCAGGATTTTTTTTTAGTATTCCGTCTTTCACAGTTGAAGTGTACCTATGATAAAAATTACAGACCTCTACGTGCTTTGTAAGTGGGAAAACCTGCAAAATCGGCAGTGTATAAAATCACTTGTTCTCCCCACTGTATCTAGAAAGCACTCATCGAGGTGTTCAATTTGAGGTACTACACGATATGGTTCCTAAAACTTGAAAATTTGACCTTGGGGTCAAATGTTTGACCTTAGGCGTTAACCATGAAGGTCAAGGCCAATCGCCACCAAAAATTAATCAGCTGAATGCCAGACCATGAACTATATTCCCATGAAGTTTGAAGACGATCCGATCAAAATTACTCAAAAAATAAGGGTTTCGTCGACTCCCTCGTGATTTGCGACAAAGTGACCTTGACCTTTGACCTTGACCTTCAAAATTTTTATGCGCTGAAAGGGACCTCTATAGGCCTCTGATATGCGAAGTTACAAAAATTTCCAATGATAACTGTGGCTCTGCAGAGTGATTTATACGTGATTACAGATAAAAAAAAAACAAACACAACAAAAAAAAACACAATGAAGGTCAAGGCCAATCGCCACCAAAAATTAATCAGCTGAGCGCCAGACCATGAACTATATTCCCATGAAGTTTGAAGACGATCCGATCAAAATTACTCAAAAAAATAAGGGTTTTGTCGATTCCCCTGATTTGCGACAGTGACTTGACCTTTGACCTTGACCTTCAAAATTTTATGGCCTGAAAGGGACCTCCATAGGCCTCTGATATGCGAAGTTACAAAAATTTCCAATGAAAACTGTGGTCTGCAGAATTTTTTTTTCGTGATTACAGACAAACAAACAAAACAACAACAAAAAAAACATACAGACTGACTAACATATCTTGCAAAAACTTCGTTTTGGCAAGATAACAAACAAACAGAAAGGGGTGAAAACAGTAACCTCCGATCTTCGATGGCGGAGGTTAATGATGTTGGTCAAATTATTTTTCCACATACCTTATTTTTGTCCACTAGGGTTAACTTACACATGTGTGGAATTTGAGCTCGATTTGTGGATATTACAGGTCACCCCAAGCATGTCCCTATAATATATATACATTATTATTGTTACGGTTGTGGAAATTCGCATTACACCATAAAGAGTCCTCAGGTGAGATATCTCGGTAAGTTCATGTGTAGTTAGCCCAAACCCGTTGTATAGAGGGAATATGTGTGATTCATCCGGGCTGCGACGCTTTGAGTTAGCCATTTTTTCTTTCTCTATTGTTATTTTCGACCATTAAGCCGCCAACAACGCAAACAGCCACTATCTTTACCTTCACAACTCCATCCCGCAAACATCGCTCACCACCATTCCCAAACGACGCCCGCCAACCACCAAAACCACCACAGAAAACCCTCCACCACCTTCGCCTTTCTCCTTCACAACCAACAACCGCACCACCTGTGAACACTGAACGTCGGGCTGTCTAGGGCCCGTTCGGCGATGGGTGCCGAACGCATCGAGCTGCGAGCGCGAATGGCGGCCTTTCCGAGGGAGAAATTCGGATCCAAAAGGCTTCAGCCCCTTTTTCTCCGTCCAATGGGCAAGCATCAGGCGTATGGCCCGCCTCCAAGCGCGATGAACGTGGGTTCATCCCGAGCAGAATTCGGATCAAAAAGGCTTCACGCCCCCTTTTTGCCCGACCAATGGCTGAACAGAGGGTGGCGTGGCCTGCCTCCAATCGCGTTTTGATCCGAATATTTGCATATGGCTCCTCCGAGGCCTATAAAAATGCGAGCGCAAGGCGACTCGCGTTGAGTTGGGTTTTGAGTTGAGTTCGAGGAGTTGGTTTTGAGTTCAGTGCGAGGAGTTGAGTTCGGAGTTGAGTCCAGTTGAGCGGAGTTGCAGGGAGTTGGAAGGAGTTGGAGTTCGCGCGGCGGCTGGTCAAGTTCAAGTTCGAGTCAAGGGAAGACAGCGGCCGGCAACGAGGTTGCGGTGTGGGGGTCGCTCGTCTCGTCGCGGGGTCCAAGACAGCCAGCCATTCCCCTCTCCCTGAGCATCAGCAATTCCCCCCCCCCATCTGCGCTGAGATAGTGCCGGGGGGGGGGGCCCGTTCCTCCCCCACCTAAACTGGTGCCAAACAAAACCGCTCGCGCAGAGCACGCCGGAGAGGACTCGCGACCACGCCAGGAGCACGGAGTCGGGGCGCAGCTGTGCGAACATTGCGGCTTGCCCGCCATCGCGTCACGAGGAGCGGATAAGACCTTCCCGGTCTCGTGGACCTGGCCGATCCTCCAGGATCCACGTACATTTGGTCTACGGACCTGTCTGCCTCCTTGCCTGTGAGGGTGGCTTTCTTTCTTTCGGGTTGAATGTATGCTGTGGCGCCGTGTCCAATAAGTAGAACTGCTTAAGTGTCTGTGCCTGTACATTGCCCCTTTTATTTGGTGTAACTCTTTCTATTGTATTTGCTTTTGTTGCATGACTGTATGGCTGTATATACGTGCCTTCCGTGTGTGTGAAATAAATGTGCTTACTTGTTGAACTGTTTTCCCGCTTTGCTTCGTCTCCTTCCTTTTATTGAATCTCCATCTTGCATCACGTAAGGGATTGATAGTGGGTTAAAAACGCCGGTAAATAATCCTAACCGTCGAAGTCGACGATAACTCCGCTCGTTATCTCTGCAGCATGGAACGAACCGCTTAAGCAGTTCGTGTCCGAAGTCGACCTGCGGCGAGGTACGATCGCCCGGTCGACCACTCGCGCAGGTACTTAGGTAGGTCGAAATTGGCGAGCACCCTATCCTGCGCGGGTGGGCAATTGGCACGATCTGGTGAGGTTAAACCCCACCCGTGACTGGCTCCGGCGGTAGTTCCGGAGGGCCACGACTGAATTGTCCGTCCGGTGGGCGACGTGTCGCGATTCGAGTTACGTGGCCGATCGCACGCCGCGGGCGCGAATTCGCAACAAATATGTATATATGGTTGCCAAATAGTTACACGTTTTTCCTCATGATCACAGGGAACTCTTTGAATCGCACTGTTAGGAAAACTAACCCTAACCCTAACAAGGAAAAGATGGTCCAGAACCTACAGCGTCCACAGTTACGACTGTCCTCGGCGGCTACAGATCAAGGATAAAGGGGAACACCTCAAGTTGGAGGACTTGTGACAAAAAGGACGCAGTTCCTTCTTTGATGTTTTGATAGAAGGTGGAATAGAACCTCTCAAACATTCTTGAAGAAACCTCCTGGTCAGTGGACAGATGATCCCTTGTACAATGACCTACGGCTCGGTCCTCTCAGCTCAAAGTAGTAAATGACACTGCGGAACGGGGCATCACCTAATTCAAAATATAATGAAACATTAACCAAGGATGAGGACAATTCCTGCTAGACTGGTATCAACCACCATAAGATGATCCCGACTCCAACTAAGGCAGCAGTACAATCATAAATTGTTACGTTACAAACATTTGTATCATATCATGTGGGACCCTGATTTCGGAATAAAATGGGGTGACCCCTAAATATTGTTTTCTTGAAGAAAAATTTTGTGTGCTCTTTAGTTATATATGAAGGCATAAAAATAGCCTTGTGGAGAGAGGAAATGTGTTCATTATTTTTTTCTGGACCACCCTACTGGGCATGAAAATCCCTCCAAGTATAAGATCAGAATCTGTAGGGAAAGACAACACTATCTGGGTAAGGCTTTCATAGAACTCGTCCACACTTGATGTGGCACTGACGTTGGTTGGAGAGTATGATGTGATACAACACATGTTTTATGGTTTCCTTTAATATTGCTAAACAATTCCATCCAATACTTTGGTGATTGAAACAAGGTTGTTGAGTAAGGAAGATTTGACGATTATTCCAACTCCACCAGTTGCTGCTCCTATTTGACAACGTGTGGCAGAACTGTAAACAAGGTGGATCTGCCAATTCTGGTGTTTTGAATATCTGAGTCCAACTGTTGGTGAACCTATTCAATGTTCTTGAATACAAATCACTGACAGATTGACGTCATTAATGTGCTTGTGAAGTTCTTAAATTGCACAAGTAGAAGACAAACTACGACAGTTGAGCTGCCGAAGAAACAAAGGTTTTTTAGGGTGGCAAAGTCCTTTAATTGCTCTCATTTACAGATAAGATCTGTCCTTGAGAGCTAGGGTCTCATTGTCATCGAGGACAGTAAAACCTACGAGATAAAAGAAAGTTTGAGGCAGGGGCTTGAACCCTGGTGCTGTTATGCAAACTCATCATGCTTTCAACTGGCTATGCTCCAGTGCATCACACTGCTACCAGTGTGTGTGTATATAATATATAATATATATATATATATATATATATATATTATATATATATTTATATATATACTTGTTGGCGAAATTCGCGCCCAGGCCGGTGTGGCGAACGGCCGACGTGACTCGAATCGCGAACCCTCTGCCACCGAACGGTACAATCCGTCGTGACCCTCTCGGACTAACGCCGGGAGCC
>CM068960.1:87380351-87401675 GCA_035128595.1 Eptatretus atami
TGCGTCGCCACATCGCGCTATGGTACGCTTAGGCTAGTGACTCGAATTCGAGCAATCCCCTATCCTGCTGCCAGTTGTGGCACATTTGCACAATCGTCGTGTAGCTTGTTAAACCCACCACCGTGACATTCTTCCGCGGCTTATTAAGTATCCCGGGTAGATTCACATCTAATATTCCTTCCAGTGGCTAAAGTTGCATTATTTTTCTATGTCAGTCGTAATCGAGTATACGTGGATACCTGGCCGATCGACAGCCGTAAAGCTACGTTGGTGCTGCGAAGTATTTTCGCAATACAAATATCGACTTATCTTATTAACTGAATCAAATTAGTATGTTCTATAACATGTTTTATATAATAAACATTTTAGCTAATGATAATACTAATTATTAGCTACGTAGATAAATTGAGAGAGAGCACAGACTGTATTTACTCATAATGCTGCGTAATATGTGATATATAGATATCTATACATCTATAACTTTAGTAATATTAAATTGGAGATATAGTTATTATTATATTACTATACATAGCTATATATGAGAGAGAGCTTCGCTATAGTACGTGCGCTTATTAGGATTTAACTATGTTTTAATACTGACTTTTAACATACACGTGTACAAGTTATATACTATATATATTATAGATAGATCCCTATAGATAAATGGAGAGGATCGAAGAAGACACTATACATTATATGCAAATACCTATTATATGAGTACTGGATCCTACTATCAGTTACCTATAAGCTAGTATATCTTTCTCTCGATATCTCTGCTCTCTCGTCTCTCTCTTTCTCTCATTTCTCTCTTCTCGTATCAGATATTATGCTTATTACTATATCAGTCAGTCATACTTATGGATTTAGGTCACTATATGCAGGAGAATACGTTAATACATCCGAGAGACGATTGATCAATGTACTTGATAGATAGAGGAAACTCGAAAAGGATCTCCACCAGACCTAATGAAAATCGTAGTGTTCTTTGTCCTGTGCACTGCCAAGGTACAGCCAGTGTGTGGCTTCCTTCTATCCCAATATGCATGCAATAACATATGTGCTTGCTATCATTACAGAATGTCTCAACTCTAAAACCACAAAATCCATTCGATAGCTATTGATCTATTCACTGATAAGGTCACTCCTGCACTCCAGGAGGTAATCGATTACTGCTGCCCACGGATGCTTCTTCTTGTTTGTTGGTCCGTTCAGGGGGTCGCCCAGCGCATCAATCGCGTTGTGTAGGTATCCAGCTCGTACACGCGTACTCGTTTGGGCAACAGTTTTGTAATAGACGGCCATGCCCCATTACCTGCACCGCGCCAACCGTAGGTCGCCTCTGTACGACACAGGGACTATGGTACACCATATTCTAACCGGAGGCCTTACAAACTCGATTATCGCAGGAATGAATCGTTAAGAACTTCATTTGGCTCATTGTCAGTTCTGTCGCTCCCAGGTTATCCGGCTTGTTGTGCAGCTGGAAGAGCTAATGTTTATTGCATATCTAGCTTCCGCTATAACCATGACATAATAACGAAAGCTGTATTTCTCTTCCGTTTGGCATGCAGCATCGACGGCGCGTGCGTGTGAGTGGCGTGAGCTGCGGCCTGGTTCAGGATCAGGCGAAGGCAGAGATGTGGCAACTCGCAGTTGGTTTGGCGTGGCCCTTGTTATAGTCAGGAATTCTAGGGAATGATCAACTGAATACCCTACCCAGAAGTTGTGATTTGTATATTTAGTGGTACTGGTTGTTTTGTAGAAACAGTAGTCGGAGCTGCTATTGCAGTGCTGCGTACCAATGCTCAAGTCAAAATAGATTGACCAACCCTAGCATACAGCAGTGCGTTGCAGGCGCTACACCCCGGTGGTGAACATGTTAGTGTTCTGTGCTCAAAGATCCTGATGTGTTGTTGATTGTCCATGTTGAATCTAACAATTTTGAGACATCACCTGCCGCCACTATATCCTCTACCCCCTCCCCAACCCCCCCCCCTTTCCCCTACATGCAGACCATAAGTGCAATTTGATTAACACGACGTGTATAGCTGGGCGCAAATACCACCTACCCTGCCCTTAAAATACATAGATATTTTTGTCAGGTGTAGAGATCAAATTCTGTAACAGCTTTGGCTAATCATGCACCACGACCCTGTATAACGTCAACATCAGAGAACGTACTCCTTATTACGACGCTTGTCCAACACCCTATATGAGGCGTGATGACCATTGGTTTATCTTTTACACCTGAGGAGCTTGACTACCTGGAATATCTTACTTACACCTGAGAGCGGCAGAGCTACCTTATTTACATTAGCACCTCGAGACTGATGCGCTACTCTGTATTACATTTTTAGCAGCTGAGGACTGCAACCTACTTGGGGATACATGTTTACACCTCGAAACTGACTAGGTAGTGAGGCGCCTGATTACATTTAACACCTAGAGACGCATACGCTGATTCATATTTACACCTGAGACTACTACCCTATCTTATCATGTTACAACCTGAAGGCGCCTTGTAATGACACAATTCGGTTTGCCTGACTAAAGTTTTAACTGCAAATGTATTTATTGATTCAGAAAGAAAAAATGAATTTATCTATAGTAGGTTTATGTGTTCTCGGTAAAACTAACTCCCTTCTGCCGACAGACAGTAATAGTAAATCTATTCTTCCTTTTCTTGTGTGAATCCAAGTCCAAGCTTACGTTCTGTCTTCCGGGCAAAACAGCATTTCAATGCAATCACTACCATACATAAGTGCGAATCTTACAGGTTAACTCTGTAGTGTTTTGCCGATATCTGCGTTCAAACTTCAAAATTAGCTCGAGAACACACCACGCGGCACCATGGATATGCAAATTATATAATATGCCTGCTCACATGGATGGTGACTACCCATGAGCTTTCCCAAAGCAGCAATTCATAATCAGGTCATTTGGGTCACAAGAAAAAGCAAAAAGGTGTTAAGACTCTACGAATATGAGTTAAATTGGCTTGACAGAGTTTGTAGCGTGTATTAGGGAGGATTTAGTGTTCGTTAAATCCGCGATAATGCCTCACAGTTAAACGTCCAGGATTCGGACAGCTCCAGGAATAGACTAATAATGATTATTGCGAATGCTAGACCTTCCATCAGCATCTATTAATCGGTAACAGTTAAAAGCCACCACCACCTACTCGGACCGGTGGTACTTCGTATATATATATATATACATATACGTATATACACACACACATACATACAGTACTATATTCACTTACACACAAGGTATGTAACAAGCACATTGCATATCTGTCATTACTGCCAAAGAAGCCTAAGTACAAATTATGGTAATTAAATTGAACGAAATGTAATTATTCTGCTTTTAGACTTGTCTCCTAGTCTTGTGGGGCCTGTAAGATTGTATCAAGTCAAACTGGGACAGCAGCTGTTTCGTCACAACGGACCGCTCGGCCTCCTGCAGTCTCAACGAACATGTTTCGGTGTATTCACGAAGAGTTACAGTTGACAAACCAAGAAGAATTTTGTTGCTGCTTTTCATAAATTTCTGATTGAGGTTTAAACACAAGATGTCCATCTGTGAATTAAGATACTCAGGGAATCACCATCCTTTCATGTACATGATGTATATGTATATGTGTATGCACATGAGGTGAAAAGAGGACAGAGAGAGGGGAAAGGAGAGAGAGAGAGGGAGAGGAAAGGGGAGGGAGAAAGGGGAGGGGAGGCAGGGAGGCGAGGAGAGAGGGGAGGGGAGGATGGGGGAGGGCGGGGAGGGAGAGAGGGGAGGGAGAGGAGAGGGGGAGAGGGGAGGGGAGACAGAGAGGAGAGGAAGCGGAAAGGAGGAGGGGGGGGGGGAGAGGGAAGAGAGAGAGGGGGATGAGGAGTGGGAGAGGAGGAGGAGGGAGTCGAGGGGGGAGGACGAGGAGAGAGAGATGAGAGAGAGAGAGAGAGAGAGAGAGAGAGAGAAGAGAGAGAGAGAGGAGAGAGAGAGAGAGAGAGAGAAGTTGTGGGGGGGGGGGGAGAGAGAGAGAGGAAGGAAGGGAAGGGAGAGAGAGAGAGAGAATGGAGAGAAGGGGAGGGAGAGAGAGAGGGAGAGAGAGGGAGAGGATGGGAGAGAGGGAGAAGGAAGGGAGGGAGAGGGGGGAGGGATGGGAGGGAGGAGGGAGGGATGGAGGGAGAGGGAGAGAGGGGAGGGAGAGAGGAGGAGAGGGATGGGGAGAGAGAGGGAGAGGATTGGAGAGAGAGGAAAAAAGAGGAGAGAGAGAGAGGACAGAGGAGAGAGAGAGAGGAAAAGAGAGGGAGAGAGAAATAGAGGAAAAGAGGGAGAGAGAAATAGAAGAAAAGAGAGGGAGGGAGAGAGACAGAGGAAAAGAGAGAGGAGAGAGAAAATATAGGAAAGAGAGGAGAGAAAGAGAGGAAAGAGGAGAGATGTGAAAGAGAGGGAGGAGGAGAAGAGAGAAGAGAGAGAGAAAGGGAAAAGAGAGGGAGAGAGAGATAGGGGGGGGGGGAGAGAGGGAGAGAGATGGAGGACATGAGAGGAAGAGAGAGAGGAAAAGCAGAGGGAGAGAGAGAAAGATGAGGAAGAGAGGGAGAGAGAGAGAGAGAGAGAATGGAGAAAAGAAGGGAGAGAGAGATAGAGGGAAAAATAGAGAGACACAGAAAAGGAGGGGAGAGAGAGGGGGGGGGAGAGGGGAGGGAGAGGAGAGAGATATAAGAGGAAAAGAGAGAGATATAGGAAAGAGAGGGAGAGAAGAGGGGGAGAGGAGGAGAGAAGAGAGAGAGAGAGAGAGAGAGAGAGAGAGAGAGAGAGAGAGAAGAGAGAGAGAGAGAGAGAAAACGAGAGGAGAGAGAGAGAGTGGAAAGAGAGAGAGAGAGCAAGTTGGAAAAGAGAGCAAAAGAGAAGGAGAGAGAGAGAGTGGAAAAGAGAGGGGAGAGAGGGGGAGGAAAAAGAGGGGGAAAAGAGAGGGAGAGATAGATAGATGACCTTTGGAAAGATTAATTGCATTGACAGCCTAACATCGTTGCAAATAATTGCTCCTTTATCAGAGAACAATCACGCCGTGAGAGAAAAATGAGGGCTCTGCTTCACCATCAGCCAAGTGCTTGCACAACTGCTTGTCACAAATGCATTATTGTCTCGATCATTTAATCGCTCAATGTCATTTTTAAAGCATTTTTAATGTGAAAGACAAATCGATACCGGGGTGGTGGGGTTTGTGGGAGGGGTTATGGAGTGGCCTTCTTTATTCGAGTCTGAACGCAGCCATTGGCTCTTTCACCCAGCACTGTGAGAAATGAAACCGCTCATTAGTTTGACAACGTGAAACACTTTTCATTACGAAGCTTGTAGCTTGCTGTCTAATAACATCGACTGTGCAAATTGACGTGTGAACTCATGCAGGCAATCTCCATAAGAGACTTTTCAAGTATCGCTTCAATGGAACGTATTTAAATGATTGCCTTACATGCCTTTTACCAAGTCCATTGATTTTTGTATTAATCCCATGTGTAAAAAACAGCATTCCAGGTGATCTTTCTTACGATTTGGTGGATATACGTGGAGGAAACGAGTAAGGAAGACAACAAAATTCGAGATGTATTGACCCTTGGATTGGAGACCGCACGCAGAGTGGACCTTTACCGAACAGCGTCCCCCATCACCGATTTGTACTTTGACCAATCTGTTTATGACTGGCTTGGTCTTTAACGGTTGAAGGCCTTGCAGCGCCCTCCGGTGGACTATTGTACGATTAAAAATTAAAATATTTTTAATCAGTTCAAGGATTAGTTTCACAAGAATGACGACACTGTGCTCACAACCTGCAACAAAATCCAGTAATGTCAATTGGGAAACACACATTTAATGTGTTATTAAAATATGAACAGCAGTCGATTGCGAAACACCACATTAAATGTGTTATTAAATATGACCAGCGTGATTGGGAACACACATTTAATGTGACATGAAAATTTGAACAACGTGATTGGAAACACACATTTAATGTGTTATTAAATATGAACAGCCATGATTGGAACACAACATTTAGTGTTATTTAAAATATGAACAGTGTGATTGGAGGACACACATTTAATTGTTATTTTAAATATGAACGCATGATTGGGAAACACACATTTAATGTGTTATTCAATATGAACGTGTGATTGGGGAACACAATTTAATGTGTTTTAAAAATATGAAGTGTGATTGGGAAACACACATTTATGTGTTATTAAAATATGAACAGCATGATTGGGAAACACATTTAATGTGTTATATAAAATTTGAACAGCATGATGGGAACACACATTTAATGTGTTATTAAAATTGAACAGTGTGATTGGGGAACCACATTTAATGTGTTATTAAATATGAACGTGTGATTGGGAAAACAACATTTAATGTGTTTAAAATATGAACAGTGTGTTGGGAAACACTTTAATGTGTTATTAAATGAACTTTATGATGAACACAACATTTAATGTGAATGAAATATGAAAACGTTGATTGGAAAACAACATTTAATTGTTATTAAAATATGAACAGCGTGATTGTGGAACACACATTTTAATGTGTTTTAATATGAACAGCATGATTGGAACACACATTTAATGTGTTATTAAAATAGAACAGCGTGAGGTGGGACACACATTTTATGTGATATTAAAATATGACAGTGTGATGGGAAACACACATTTAATGTGTTATTAATATGACAGCATGATGAGGAAACATTTAATGTGTTATTAAAATATGACAGCGATTGTGGGAAACACATTTTATGTGATTATTAAAATATGAACAGCTGTGATTGGGGAAACACACATTTAATGTGTTATTAAATATGAACAGCATTGATTGGGAACACACATTTAATGTGTTATTAAATATTGAAGTGGATTGGAACACACATTTAATGTGTTATTAAAATATGAACGTGATTGGGAAACACACATTTAATGTGTTTATTAAATATGAACGTGTGATTGGGAAACACACATTTATGTGTTTATTAAAATATGAACAGTGTGATTGGAAACACCATTTAATGTGTTATTAAAATATGACAGCGTGATGGGAAACACACATTTTATGTGTATAAATATGAACAGTGTGATTGGGAACACACATTTAATGTGTTATTAAAATATGAACAGCATGATGGGAACACACATTTAATGTGTTAATTAAAATATGAACAGTGTGATTGGGAAACACACATTTAATGTGTTATTAAAATATGAACACAGCATGATTGGAAACACACATTTAATTGGTTGATTATAAATATGAACAGTGTGATTGGGAAACACACATTTAATGTGTTATTAAAATATTGAACAGACTGTGATTGGAACACACATTATTGTGTATTAAAATATGAACAGGTGATTGGAACACACATTTAATGTGAATTAAATATGACACAGTGACTATGGGAAACACACATTTATGTGTTATTAAAATATGAACAAACATGATGATGGGAAACACACATTTAATGTGTTATAAAAATGAACAGTGTGATTTGGAAACACTCATTTAATGTGTTATTAAAATATAACAGTGTTTGGAAACACCACATTTAATGTGTTATTAAATATGAACAGTTTGATTGGGAAAACCACACATTTAATGTTTATTAAATATTGAACAGTATGATTGGGAAACACACATTTAATGTGTTATTAAAACATGAACAGTGTGATTTGGAAACACACATTTAATGTGTTATTAAAATATGAACAGCATTATTGGGAAAACACTCATTTAATGTGTTATTAAAATATGAACAGCATGATTGGGAAACACACATTTAATGTGTTATTAAAATATAAACAGTGTGAGTGGGAAACACACATTTAATGTGTTATTAAAACATGAACAGTGTGATTAGGAAACACACGTTTAATGTGTTATTAAAATATAAAGTGTCATTGGGAAACACACATTTAATGTGTTATTAAAATATAAACAGTGTGATTGGGAAACACACATTTAATGTGATATTAAAATATGAAGTGTGATTGGGAAACACACATTTAATGTGACATTAAAATATGAACAGTGTGATTGGGAAAACACACATTTATTTTTATATTAAAATATGAACAGTGTGTTTGGAAACACATTTAATGTGACATGAAAATATGAATAGTATTGTTGCGGCCACGGGTTCCGAGACACCGGCTTGTCACTCCGGGGGATTAATCCCTGGTTGTCCAGGGATATGAACTTTTGATATCAGTTTAGGTATGAGTTTAGAAGAGGGATGTAAAACTGGACGATCAACTGGTATGACTAAAGTTCACGACCTCACACTGTCGTGAACCTACTCCCATCACGTGATTCTTGTGGTTTCTTCCTTCTTCTTGAAATACGTATTTACCACTGCATTTCCATTATATATTTGCAAACTCTACCACCATTGCCCTTCCAACATTCTCTTGTTGAGACATACCTACCCATCACCCTCCTCCTCCTCTTTACCCTTCCCCAACATGCCCATTGAAATCTGTCCAATCACCACTCTTTCATCCTTAGATACACTTCCCACCACTTCATCTAACTCACTCCAGAAATCTTCTTTATACCCATCTCACACCCCAATGCGCGGCATATGCACTGATGACATTCATCATCACCCCTCAATGTCCAACTTCACACTCATCACTTGGTCAGACACTCTCCTTACCTCCAATACCCTCTTACATAATCTTCCTTCAGGATCACCCCGACACCATTTCTCCTCCCATCCACACCATGGTAGAACAGTTTGAAACCACTCCAATGCTCCTAGCCTTGCTCCCCATCCCACTTGGTCTCTTGTACACACAGTATTCAACCTTCTTTCTCCTCCATCATATCAGCCAACTTCGCCTTTCCAGTCATCGTCCCAACATTCAGAGTTCCAACTCTCACCTCCACACTTCTACCCTTCCCCTCTCCAACTTCCTTCCAACTCTCCTTCTCCTCCTTCGCCCAGCAGTAGCACAATTTCCACGGTACCCTGCTGACCACCGGTACCGGTGGCGGTCGTTGGTAACCGGGCTCGACCGATCCGGTATGGAAATTCGTTTTGTGTCCGCATAATGATTTGGCATAGGTTTTTACGCCGGATGCCCTCTGACGCAACCCTGGTCGCCTCTTACGACACACAGGGATATGGTACACCTATTTTTAACCGGGCATACACCGGGCCCAGTACACTGGTACTCATTTCGCGAACTCGAAGGATGACAGGCTGAGTCAACCCCCTGGTGTATACGACTTAGATATATATATATATATATATATATATATATATATATATATTATCTATATATATATTATACATATTATATATAATACATATATGATACAATATACATACTATACTTATACATATAATATAATATATAATATATATTATATATATATATATAATTAATTCAGTGCCCAACGGGGCTTGAACTCAGGACCTTTGGGTCCCCAAGCCGCTGCCCTAACCAGCTGCCAACAACCAGGCTCTATCTAGATATACGGCTCAACACACCGCCCGCATGATTACCGCATGAGGGGGAGAAAGGGAAAAAGAGAGGAGAGAAAGAGAGAGGGGGGGGGGGTGTAGAGAGAGAACAGTATGATTGGGAACAGTATGAGAGAGATAGAGAAGAGAAAGAGAGTATGGAGGAAACATATATATATATATATATATGTGTGTAATGTATATAAATATATATATATATATAACATATACGTATATACACACACACATACATACAGTACTATATTCACTTACACACAAGGTATGTGTTAACAAGCACATTGACTATCTGTCATCTTATCGCCAAAGAAGCCTAAGTACAAATTATGGTAATTAAATTGAACGAAAGTAATTATTCTGCTTTTAGACTTTCTTCCTAGTCTTGTGGGGCCTGTAAGATTGTATCAAGTCAAACTGGGACAGCAGCTGTTTCGTCACAACGGACCGCTCGGCTCCTCTGCAGTCTCAACGAACATGTTTCGGTGTATTCACGAAGAGTTACAGTTGACAAACAAAGAAGAATTTTGTTGCTGCTTTTCATAAATTTCTGATTGAGGTTTAAACACAAGATGTCCATCTGTGAATTAAGAACTCAGGGAATCACCATCCTTTCATGTACATGATGTATATGTATATGTGTATGCACATGAGTGAAAAGAGGACAAGAGAGGGGAAAGGAGAGAGAGAGAGAGAGAGAGAGAGAGAGAGAGAGAGAGAGAGAGGAGAGAGAGAGAGAGAGAGAGAGAGAGAGAGAGAGAGAAGAGAGAGTTGTGGGGGGGGGGAGAGAGAGAGAGAGAGGAAGAGAAGGGGAGAGAGAGCAGAGAGAGATGGGAGAGAGAGGGAGAGGGATGGGAGGGAGAGAGGGGAGAGGGATGGAGAGGAGAGGAGAGGGATGGAGGGAAGAGGGAGAGGGATGGGAGGGAGAGAGGAGGGGATGGGAGGGAGAGGGAGAGAGAGGGAGGGGAGAGAGAGGAAGAGGGATGGAGAGAGAGGAGAGGGATGGAGAGAGAGGAAAAGAAGAGGAAGAGGAAGAGGAGAGATAGAGAAAGAGAGGAGAGAGAAATAGAGAAAAGAGAGGGAGAGAGAAATAGAGGAAAGAGAGGAGAGAGAGAGAGACAGAGGAAGAAAGAGGGAGAGAGATAGGAAAAGAAAAGAGAGGGAGAAAGCAGAGGAAAGAGAGGAAGAGATTGTGAAAGAGAGGGGAGAGAGAGGAGAAAGAGAGAAAGAGAAGACAGAGAAAGGGGAAAAGAGAGGAGAGAGAGATAGGGGGGGGGGAGAGAGAGGGAGAGAGATGGAGGACATGAGAGGGAGAGAGAGAAGAGGAAAAGCGAGGAGAGAGAGAAAGATAGAGGAAGAGAGGGAGAGAGAGAGAGAGAGAGATGGAGGAAAAGAGAGGAGAGAGAGATAGAGGAAAAATAGAAGAGACACAGGAAAGAGGAGAAGAGAGGGGGGGGAGAGGGAGGGAGAGAGAGAGATATATAGAGGAAAAAGAGAGAGATATAGGAAAGAGAGGAGAGAGAGGGGGGGAGAGAGAGAGAGAGAGAGAGAGAGAGAGAGAGAGAGAGAGAGAGAGAGGAGAGAGAGGAGAGAGAGAGAGAGAGAAACAGAGGAAGAGAGAGAGAGAGAGGAAAAAGAGAGAGAGAGAGCAAGTGGAAAAGAGAGCAAAGAAAGAGAGAGAGAGAGAGATGGAAAGAGAGGGAGAGAGAGGGGGAAAATAGAGGGGGAAAAAGAGGGAGGAGATAGATAGATGACCTTTGGAAGATTAATTGCATTGACAAGCCTAACATCGTTGCAAATAATTGCTCTTTATCAGAGAAAACAATCAGCCGTTGAGAGAAAAAATGAGGGCTCTGCTTCACCATCAGCAAGTGCTTGCACAACTGCTTGTCACAAATGCTATATTGTCTCGATCATTAATCGCTCAATGTTATTTTTAAAGCATTTTTAATGTGAAAGACAAATCGATACCGGGGGGTGGTGGGGTTTGTGGGAGGGGTTATGGAGTGGCCTTCTTATTCGAGTCTGAACGCAGCCATTGGCTCTTTCACCAGCACTGTGAGAAATGAACCGCTCATTAGTTTGACAACGTGAAACACTTTTCATTACGAAGCTTGTAGCTTGCTGTCTAATAACATCGACTGTGCAAATTGACGTGTGAACTCATGCAGGCAATCTCCATAAGAGACTTTTCAAGTATCGCTTCAAGGAACGTATTTAAATGATTGCCTTACATGCCTTTTACCAAGTCCATTGATTTTTGTATTAATCCATGTGTTAAAAAACAGCATTCCAGGTGATCTTTCTTACGATTGGTGGATATACGTGGAGGAAACGAGTAAGGAAGACAACAAAATCGAGATGTATGACCCTTGGATTGGAGACCCACGCAGAGTGGACCTTTACCGAACAGCGTCCCCATCACCGATTTGTACTTTGACCAATCTGTTTATGACTGGCTTGGTCTTTAACGTTGAAGGCCTTGCAGCGCCCTCCGGTGGACTATTGTACGATTAAAAATTAAATATTTTTAATCAGTTCAAGGATTAGTTTCACAAGAATGACGACACTGTGCTCACAACCTGCAACAAAATCCAGTAATGTCAATTGGGAAACACACATTTAATGTGTTATTAAAATATGAACAGCGTGATTCGAACACACATTAAATGTGTTATTAAAATATGAACAGCGTGATTGGGAAACACAATTTAATGTGACATGAAAATATGAACAACGTGATTGGAAACACACATTTAATGTGTTATTAAAATATGAACAGCATGATTGGGAAACACACATTTAATGTTATTAAAATATGAACAGTGTGATTGGGGAACACACATTTAAGTTTATTAAAATGAACAGCATGATTGGGAAAACACAATTTAATGTGTTATTCAAATATGAACACGTGTGATTGGGAACACACATTTAAGTGTTATTAAAATATGAAGTGTGATTGGGAAACACAACATTTATGGTTTATTTAAAATATGAACAGCATGATGGGAAACACATTTAATGTGTTATTAAAATATGAACAGCATTGATGGGAACACACATTTAAGTGTATTAAATCATGAACCAGTGTGGTGTATTGGGGAAACCACATTTAATGTGTTATTAAAATATGAACAGTTGATTGGGAAACACACATTTAATGTGATTATTAAAAATATGAACAGTGTGATTGGGAAACACATTTAATGTGTTATTAACGATGAACATATGATTGGAACACACATTTAATGTGACATGAAAATATGAAAACGTGATTTGGAAACACACATTTAATTTGTTATTAAAATATGAACAGCGTGATTTGGGAAACACCACATTTAATGTGTATTAAATATGAACAGCATGATTGGGAAACACATTTAATGTTTATTAAAATATGAACAGCGTGATGGGAAACACACTTTTATGTGATATTTAAAATATGAACAGTGTGATTGGGAAGCACACATTTAATGTGTTATTAATATTGAACAGCATGATTGGGAAACACATTTAATGTGTTATTAAAATATGACAGCGTTGATGGGAAACACATTTTATGTGATATTAAATATGAAGTGTGATTGGGAAACACACATTTTAATGTGTTATTAAAATATGAACAGCATGATTGGGAAACACACATTTAAATGTGTTATTAAAATATGAAGTGTGATTGGAAACACACATTTAATGTGTTATTTAAAATATGAACAGCATGATTGGGAAACACACATTTAATGTGTTTATTCAAATATGAACAGTGTGATTGGGAAACAACATTTAATGTGTTATTAAATATGAACAGTGGATTGGGAAACACACATTTAATGTGTTCTTTAAAATATGAACAGCGTGATTGGGAAACACCACATTTATGCTGATATTAAAATATGAACAGTGTGATTGGGAAACACATTTAATGTGTTATTAAAATATGAACAGCATGATGGGAAACACACATTTAATGTGTTATTAAAATATAAACAGGTGTGATTGGGAAACACACATTTAATGTGTTATTAAAATATGAAACAGCATGATTGGGAAACACACATTTAATGTGTTATTAAAATATGAACAGTGTGATTGGGAAACACACATTTAATGTGTTATTAAAATAGACAGTTGATGGGAAACATACATTTATTGTGATATTAAATATGAACAGTGTGATGGAAACACACATTTAATGTTGACATTAAAATATGAACAGTGTGATGGGGAAACACACATTTAATGTGTTATTAAATATGACAACATTGATTGGGAAACACACATTTAATGTGTATTAAAATATGAACAGTGTGATTGGGAAACACACATTTAATGTGTTATTAAAATATGAACAGCATGATTGGGAAACACAACATTTAATGTGTTATTAAAAAATATGAACAGCGTGATGGAAACACACATTTAATGTGTTATTAAAATATGAACAGCATGATTGGGAAAAACACACATTTAATGTGTTATTTAAAACATGAACAGTGTGATTTGGAAAACACACATTTAATGTGTTATTAAAATATTGAACAGCATTATTGGGAAAACACTCATTTAATGTGTTATTAAAATATGAAACAGCATGATTGGGAAACACACATTTAATGTGTTATTTAAAATATAAACAGTGTGAGTGGGAAACACACAATTTAATGTGTTATTAAACATGAACACGTGTGATTAGGAAACACACGTTTAATGTGTTATTAAAATATAAAGTGTCATTGGGAAACACACATTTAATGTGTTATTAAATATAAACAGTTGTGATTGGGAAACACACATTTAATGGATATTAAAATATGAAGTGTGATTGGGAAACACACATTTATGTGACATTAAAATATGAACAGTGTTGATTGGGAAAACACACATTTATTTTTATATTAAAATATGAACAGTGTGTTTGGAAACACATTAATGTGACATGAAAATATGAATAGTATTGTTGCGGCCACGGGTTCCGAGACACCGGCTTGTCACTCCGGGGATTAATCCTGGTTGTCCAGGGATATAACTTTTGATATCAGTTTTAGGTATTGAGTTTAGAAGAGGGATGTAAAAGCTGGACGATCAACTGGTATGACTAAAGTTCACGACCTCACACTGTCGTGAACCTACTCCCATCACGTGATTAATCCCTGGTTGTCCTCGGTAGAGCTGGACCTAGGGCCACCGCTCACAATTAACGTTGTGGTACGGTGGGTTGTTTTAGAACCACGAACACCACCCAGTCAACCACGAGTTCCAGTGTCCGCCGTCTAATTTTTCCGTTTAACTAGAGGTCACGTGGTTACCTGAGCGGGGAGCACGCCCTCGGCAAAGCACCAATGTTATCTGATTAGATTTTAATGAGGGCGGCCGAGCGTTTTAACCGCTGGTGCGTGCCGACGATTTTGGTCAAATCTGTGGTAATTACTCCCAATCTATCTCGGTTCGGACAATGCTAGACTAATGGAAGGAAAGGACAAACACGGACAGGTTGGAAATCGACAAATAATTTATTAATAATAAAATAATTAAATAAAAATAACTTTTTATTTGCTGAGGTAAATAAAGAATGAATTCAAAGCAAAAGCAATCAAAATGCCAGGAAAGAGACAAAGAGGCAGATGCTTATCGGGGGTTGACTTACTTACAGATAAACACAGACAAGGGTACCCAGCAGACCATTCGGGGGGGGGGAGAATCGTCTCGCTCACCAGAAAGTCGTCCGTGAGGCGAAAACGTCCTGAAATGCGTGCGTGCGTGTCACGTCCGTCGCCAGCACCCAGCTTTGCCGTGCACCCTCTCGCACGGCAGGGTGAATTAAGATACATAATAACACATTAACTGGCCTTGAACGCCAGTCGAAGTCTGGAGGGCACCGAGATCGTCCGTCGCGGGTTTCGACCCTGGTGTTGTTGGTGACCGACCATGCCTCACTGGTGGCACTGCTCACACCCACACGCTCACCACACGCTCGCTTGCCGAAGCACTGGGAAGGACTAATTGTCTCGTCGGCGCTGGTCAGACACCCGCTTCTTGCTCGCTTCTCTCGCCTTTGGTTTTTCCTCTCTCCTTTCGCTTTTTCTTTTTCCTCTTTCGCTTTCTCTTTCACACTTTTTCTATTCTCACGCTTCTCTCACGTTCTTCTCTATCTCCGCTTTTCTTCATTCACACTCATTTCTCATTTCTCACGCTTTTTCCTCACTCTCCTCACGCTTTCACTTTCTCTTTTCTTTCTCAGCTTTTCCTCACGCTTTTCTATTCACACTTTTCTCTCTTTTTCCTCAGAACATACCTCTCGCTCATTTGTATATCTCCGGGCCGTCTCGCCGGTCAGTCCGCTTCAAGCTCACCCCACCCCACTGGTGCATGGTTACCATGACGACCTGTGTGCTCTCAAAAAAGGCGGGCGTCGGAGCTCGCGAAAGAATGTTGCTGAGGAAAAATGAGGGCGGGCTTCAAGCTCGTGAAAGAAATGTGTGTAACGTGTCTGTCGTAAAGAAAAAAGCTTCCCATAGAGAGGGGATCTATCCTTTACCCTTCTCAACGCATCACATTTAAGATCCATTAGACATGGGATGGGGCTAATCTGAACATGCATTTAGGAAATAACTGTCTGAGGACCTGGATGTGGGATGCATTCATCAGACCGATTCTGAATCCGTAACCGTATGATTGGGAAAAACATTTAATGTGTTATGAAACATGAACAGTGTGATTGGAAACACACATTTAATGTGCATGAAAATATGAATAGTGTGATTGGGAAAACACACATTTAATGTGTTATGAAAACTGAACAGTGTGATTGGAAACACACATTTAATGTGTTATGAAACATGAACAGTGTGATTGGAAACACACATTTAATTGTTATGAAAAACATGAACAGTGTGATTGGGAAAACAACCATTTAATGTGTTATGAAAACATGAACAGTGTGATTGGGAAAAACACACATTAATGTGTTATGAAAACATGAACAGTGTGATTGGGAAAACACACATTTAATGTGTTATGAAAACAATGAACAGTGTGATTGGAAACACACATTTAATGTGTTATGAAAACATGAACAGTGTGATTGGGAAAACACACATTCAATGTGTATGAAAACATAACAGTGTGATTGGGAAACACACATTAATGTGTTATGAAAACATGAACAGTGTGATTGGAAACACACATTTAATGTGTTATGAAAACATGAACAGTGTGATTGGAAAACACACATTCAATGTTGTTATGAAACATGAACAGTGTGATTGGGAAAACACACATTTATGACATTAAATATGACAGTGTGATTGGGAAACACACATTTAATGTGTTATGAAAACATGAACAGTGTGATTGGAAACACACATTTAATGTGTTATGAAAACATGAACAGTGTGATTGGAAAACACATTCATTTGTGTTATGAAACATGAACAGTGTGATTGGGAAAACACACATTTAATGTGTTATGAAAACATGAACAGTGTGTTGGGAAACACACATTTAATGTGTTATGAAAACATGAACAGTGTGATTGGGAAAACACATTTAATGTGACACGAAAAATGATAGATGATTGGGAAAACACATTTAATGTGTTATGAAAACATGAACAGTGTGATTGGGAAAACACACATTTAATGTGTTATGAAAACATGAACAGTGTGATTGGAAAACACACATTTAATGTGTTATGAAAACATAACAGTGTGATTGGGAAAACACAATTTAATGTTTATAAAACATGAACAGTGTGATTGGAAACACACATTTAATGTGTTATGAAAACATGAACAGTGTGATTGGAAACACACATTTAATGTGTTATGAAAACATGACAGTGTGATTGGGAAAACACACATTAATGTGTTATGAAAACATGAACAGTGTGATTGGGAAAAACACATATTTAATGTGTTATGAAAACATGAACAGTGTGATTGGGAAAACACACATTTAATGTGTTATGAAAACATGAACAGTGTGATTGGGAAAACACACATTTAATGTGTTATGAAAACATGAACAGTGTGATTGGGAAAACACACATTAATGTGTTATGAAAACATGAACAGTGTGATGGGAAAACACAATTAATTGTTATGAAAACATGAACAGTGTGATTGGGAAAACACACATTTTATGTGTTATGAAAACATGAACAGTGTGATTGGGAAAACACACATTTAATGTGTTATATTATGAAAACAATGAACAGTTGATTGGGAAAACACACATTTAATGTGTTATGAAAACATGAACAGTGTGATTGGGAAAACACATATTTAATGTGTTAGAAAACATGAACAGTGTGATTGGGAAAACACACATTTAATTGTTATGAAACATGAACAGTGTGATTGGGAAAACACATATTTAATGTGTTATGAAAACATGAACGTGTGATTGGGAAACACACATTTAATGTGAACGAAAATATGAATAGTATGATTGGGAAAACACACATTTAATGTGTTATTGAAAACATGAACAGTGTGATTGGGAAAACACACATTTAATGTGTTATGAAAACATGAACAGTGTGATTGGGAAACACACATTAATGTGTTATGAAAACATGAACAGTGTGATTGGGAAAACACATTTAATGTGTTATGAAAACATGAACAGTGTGATTGGGAAAACACACATTTAATGTGTTATGAAAACATGAACAGTGTGATTGTGGAAAACACACATTAATGTGTTATGAAAACATGAACAGTGTGATTGGGAAAACACACATTAATGTGTTATGAAAACATGAACAGTGTGATTGGGAAAACACAATTTAATGTGTTATGAACATGAACAGTGTGATTGGGAAAACACACATTTAATGTGTTATGAAAAACATGAAACAGTGTGATTGGAAAACACAATTTAATGTGTTATGAAAACATGAACAGTGTGATTGGGAAAACACACATTTAATGTGTTATGAAAACATGAACAGTGTGATTGGGAAAACACACATTTATTGACATTAAAATATGAACAGTGTGATGGGAAAAACACACATTTAATGTGTTATGAAAACATGAACAGTGTGATTGGAAACACACATTTAATGTGTTATGAAACATGAACAGTGTGATTGGAAACACATCATTGGTTATGAAAACATAACAGTGTGATTGGAAAACACACATTAATGTGTTATGAAAACATGAACAGTGTGTTGGGAAAACACACATTTAATGTGTTATGAAAACATGAACAGTGTGATTGGAAAACACACATTTAATGTTGACAGAAAATATGAATAGTTGATTGGGAAACACACATTTAATGTGTTATGAAACATGAACAGTGTGATTGGGAAAACACACATTTAATGTGTTATGAAAACATGACAGTGTGATTGGGAAAACACACATTAATGTGTTATGAAAACATGAACGACAGTGTGATTGGAAAACACAATTTAATGTTTATGAAAACATGAACAGTGTGATTGGGAAAACACACATTTAATGTGTTATGAAAACATGAACAGTGTGATTGGGAAAACACACATTAATGTGTTATGAAAACATGAACAGTGTGATTGGGAAAACACACATTAATGTGTTATGAAAACATGAACAGTGTGATTGGGAAAACACATATTTAATGTGTTATGAAAACATGAACAGTGTGATTGGGAAAACACACATTTAATGTGTTATGAAAACATGAACAGTGTGATTGGGAAAACACACATTTAATGTGTTATGAAAACATGAACAGTTGATTGGGAAAACACACATTAATGTGTTATGAAAACATGAAACAGTGTGATTGGGAAAACACAATTTAATGTGTTATGAAAACATGAACAGTGTGATTGGAAAACACACATTTATATGTGTTATGAAAACATGAACAGTGTGATTGGGAAAACACACATTCAATGGTTATTGAAAACAATGAACAGTTGATTGGGAAAACACACATTCAATGTGTTATGAAAACATGAACAGTGTGATTGGGAAACACATATTAATGTGTTATGAAAACATGAACAGTGTGATTGGGAAAACACACATTTAATGTGTTATTGAAAACATGAACAGTGTGATTGGGAAAACACAATTTAATGTGTTATGAAACATGAACAGTGTGATTGGAAACACACATTTAATGTGAACGAAAAATATGAATAGTTGATTGGGAAAACACACATTAATGTGTTATGAAAACATGAACAGTGTGATTGGGAAAACACACATTTAATGTGTTATGAAAACATGAACAGTGTGATTGGGAAAACACACATTAATGTGTTATGAAAACATGAACAGTGTGATTGGAAAACACAATTTAATGTGTTATGAAACATGAACAGTGTGATTGGGAAAACACACATTTAATGTGTTATGAAAACATAACAGTGTGATTGGGAAAACACACATTCAATGTGTTATGAAAACATGAACAGTGTGATTGGGAAAAAACACATTCAATTGTTATGAAAACATGAACAGTGTGATTGGGAAAACACATATTTAATGTGTTATGAAAACATGAACAGTGTGATTGGGAAAACACACATTTAATGTGTTATGAAAACATGAACAGTTGTGATTGGGAAAAACACATATTTAATGTGTTATGAAAACATGAACAGTGTGATTGAAACACACATTTAATGTGACACGAAAATATGAATATATGATTGGGAAAACACACATTTAATGTGTTATGAAACATGAACAGTGTGATTGGGAAAACACACATTTATTTGACATTAAAATATGAACAGTGTGATTGGGAAAACCACATTTAATGTGTTATGAAAACATGAACAGTGGATGGGAAAACACATTTAATGTGTTATGAAAACATGAACAGTGTGATTGGGAAAACACACATTCAATGTGTTATGAAACATGAACAGTGTGATTGGGAAAAACATGAACAGTGTGATTGGGAAAACACATATTTAATGTGTTATGAAAACATGAACAGTGTGATTGGGGAAAACACACATTTATCGACATTAAAATATGAACAGTGTGATTGGAAAACACACATTTAATGTGTTATGAAAAATGAACAGTGTGATTGGGAAAAACACACATTTATCGACATTAAAATATGAACAGTGTGATTGGGAAAACACACATTTAATGTGTTATGAAAACATGAACAGTGTGATTGGGAAACACACATTTATCGACATTAAAATATGAACAGTGTGATTGGGAAAACCACATTTAATGTGTTATGAAAAATGAACAGTGTGATTGGGAAAACACATTTAATGTGTTATGAAAACATGAACAGTGTGATTGGGAAAACACACATTCAATGTGTTATGAAAACATGAACAGTGTGATTGGGAAAACATGAACAGTGTGATTGGGAAAACACAATTTAATGTGTTATGAAAACATGAACAGTGTGATTGGGAAACACACATTTTATCGACATTAAAAAATGAACAGTGTGATTGGGAAAACACACATTTAATGTGTTATGAAAACATGAACAGTGTGATTGGAAAACACACATTTATCGACATTAAAATATGAACAGTGTGATTGGGAAAACACACATTTAATGTGTTATGAAAACATGAACAGTGTGATTTGGAAAACACACATTTATGACATTAAAAATATGAACAGTGTGATTGGGAAAACACACATTTAATGTGTTATGAAAACATGAACAGTGTGATTGGGAAAACACCCATTTAAATGCAGCCGCTTCACTTCACAGCTTCCTTCAGACATTGGTGCAATTTTTTTTTCAGAATGCTTGACAAAACAACAAATATCAAAAAGAAGCAGGTACAAAAAAAATGA
>CM068960.1:87401700-87419013 GCA_035128595.1 Eptatretus atami
AATCAGGTGGGGACGATCAACTGGTATTTTTTTTATTTGGCCTTACGTTATCTTTTATATCCTCTAACCCTTTCAACTTAAAGATATTTTCACATCAGCAATGGTTATGCAAAAAATTTTTGTCCCTGCCCTCCATCATGCCATTCCCTCTTTTTATCCCCATCGTCCTCATTCCCTCCATCACCCCCATACCTGCGATCACCCATCTCCTCTCTCAATATGACCACCCACATCCTCCTTCGTTTAGGCATTTACACGTCACTTGTTGATCGTGATCTCTGCCTGTGACTCTGTGGGGAGAGTGAAGAGTTCATGCTTAAGTCAAGTTTAAATGGCCGAGGCATTCAAATTCGCTTTTTACATGTGAAGTTTTAAGTCGTAAAAGCACGAACCTACTCCCATCACTTGTGCTCGTGAATGTTGGTGCTGGACTGGGGCAAAATCTCTGCCATATTTTGTGTAAATAGATAGCTCCAGATCTGTTGAACAGCTGCAAACCGTGGATAGCACATCCTCGCCACCTCAACCCACATCCCCTCCCTCCTCCTTTTGACAGGACCCCACCTTCACCACAAACAAAGCACCATCACCAAGACCACATGTCACTTTCATCATATTAAATGCTCGTGATAAAATGTTAGTTTTCAAATCTGTTTCCTTTGTTTACAAAATCCTTCAAATTAAAGCTGATTACATGCAAATTGTGTATTGGGTAAATACTCGGTTTACAAATGCAAATATGCACCACTAATATAAGCTTTCCGTTCCTGTAGTGTGGTTAACCGCTGATTGATGTACCAGATGAAAGGTCGTTGATTGGAAATGAAAGATCTAAATGGTCTCGTTGTATATGTGCAAAGGTCAAAGGTCGGAAGAGTTGTAAAAGTAAAATGGTCTGAAGGCCCAAATGTTTAAAGGTCTGAAAAGGTCTAAATGGGTCTAAAGTGTCGAAATGTCCATTCTTTTCTGCTCCAGTCGGTTCATCTGACCACATGCTTGTCAAAGTAGACATCTCTCTGGCTGATATTAGAGAACCACCTCAGCGCTGCCAAGTCTGACATTTCACTCAAGCCAACTGGCAGGGACTTCAAGCAGCCATCACCCTTCTAGACTGGTTTCCTATCTCTACTTCCTCCGACATCAACTCATCCTGGGAATTCTTTCAAAGAAACTTCCTCTCTCTCTCTCTCTCTCATGCACAAATTTATCCCATCTCGTCTTCAGTTGTCAGACCCTTCCTCCCGTCCATGGTTCAATGAAGCTTGTGGTGAGGCAGTTGTCCTGAAACAACTTGCCTTTGCCTCATGAAAGGGAAATCCTACTGAATGTAATCTCAGTTCCTTCCACAAAGCTCGGAACAAGTGTGTGTCTACACTCAGGAGAGCCAGAAAACAACATCTTTCTAATCTCAAGTCTGAACTCTCAAACCTGTCTCCCTCCTCCAAATCCTGGTGGAGTCTAGTTAAGTCTGTTTGTGGTGTATGTTCCCCCTCCATCCCCTCCCTTAGCTCAAATGGCTGCATCACTGACATTGCTCATGAAAAGGCTGAATGCTTAAACTCCGTGTTTGCTTCTAAATCTTGTGTCCTAAACCCATCGCTTTCTGTACCCACCTCACCCAGTCACACCCAGCTGTACCCTGACAAGGTGGAGAGCTTGATGTCAAACCTCGACTCAGATTCTGCAACCGGTCCAGATGGCATCAGCCCACGTATCCGAAAAACTTGCTCTGCTGTTCTTGCTCACCCTCTGCTCTATTCACCCTCTCATTTTATCAATTTCTCAACCTTCTCACCCCAGACCATCCATCCATCCACGGGGACCATACTCTGTACAGAGCGTCGATACTGCCGAAGCAGTCTTCTGAGCTATTGGGCACAATCTTGGACGGGTCGCCACTCTGACGCAGGATACTCGAATGGCTCAATCATCCCAGGAGGCTGTTACTCATTTTGCCGACCTCAGAAGGATGACAGGCTGAGTCAACCCCATCTGGTATTAATTCAACGGGTCAGCAGGATTTTAACTCAGGACACTAGGATCCAAAGCACACAACCCTCACCATTAAGCTAATACTAAGCATACCCCAAACCCCCCTCCTTCAAATTCCCTGCTTTCCTTCCTGAAAGTCCCTGTAGTAACATCTTGTTTACCCCGTGTACCCTGCCCCATTCCTCTCCTTTCCAGAGATCTCCTATTGTCTTGGTTCCCCACTATTTTGTGCTTCCCTCTCCCACCCCTCTTGTCATCTGCCTTGTAATATGTTTCTGTGTATTAGCTCTTACACGAGCCTCGACTTGGTATACAAAAAAAAGGTCTAAAGTGTCCAAAGGGTCTTAAAAGGTCAAAGGGTTCTTAAGGGTTGGAATTGTCTGAAGAGGTCTAAAGGGTTTTAAAATGTTTAAAAGGGATCTACAGGGTATTAAAAGGTCTGAAAGGTGTGAAGGTCTAAAGGGTAGAAAGGAGTCTGAGGGTCTTCTGGTTATAAAAGGTCTCAGAGGATCTGATGGGTTTTAGGGGTCTTAGAGGGTCTAAAAGGATCTTAGGGTTATAAAGTCTAATGCAATCAATACACATTCTCATGTTCAGTGTGGACAGAGAGACAAACAGACAAACAAACAAGAAAGACGTCATGCATAGCACGATACTTGCGATATCCTTAAAACAAATTTGACCTTTAAAATAATTGGTGGTTGAAACCACTTCAAATTTCAAATCAATGGGATTAAAATTGACAATTCTATAAATTTGGCATTTGTTGACCTTTTGACCTCAAAAATAATTGGTGGTTGGATTCAGTGACCTGATAAGCAAATCCTCTTCAAATTTCAAGTCAATCGGATGAAAATTGAGGATTTTAGAAATTCGACAAAGTTGTTGACCTGTGCCCTTTGTTGACCTTTTGACCTCAAAATCAATAGGCTTCTTGCTGATGACCAGCTTTACCATCTGCTGAAGTTTTGTGTAGCTTGGCTTAAAATTGTGACGTTTAGGCGATTGACATACAAACAAACAAACAGACAAGCCGGTAGGCGGCGATGGGTCGCCGAGCATGGAAACTATAAGAATATAGAGCAAAATGGATGTCATATAGCGGATAGGGAATCACCTTAAGATTATGCATATCAAATCTCATCCAGTTCCATCAACTGATAACTACTCGGTATCCATTTGAATGAAAAGTACCGAAAATGCGGTTTGAAATCGGAAATCCCCAAAGTTCGAGGGGGTGCTGTGGGTGAACAAAGATCTAAATCGAAAATCCGCTCGATCATTTGGCACAATTATTCCAGACGATTAGTGTGAATTTTCATGACCATCCGACCATAACTCTATGAGGAGTAGCATTTGGGGCGAAGGCACCTCCAGCTCTCGCATATTATCGATTTTTGCACTAATTGACCTTGGACTCCTGACCTAAGCGAAATCGGTAAATCTGTCTTGAGGCAAAGTTGTAGTACTCATTGAGTACCATGAACCTGCAAAGTTTCATTCGTATCGATGCACTTCACCTGCGCTAGGGGCCTTCAATTTTCGCCAATTTTCGCATACCCTAATTGTAGGGGCGCTGCGGGTAAAGTATTCCATATATCACAAAAACGCAATATATTTATAGAGCATCACCTGTAGATCATTCTTGCCTAATTTCATAACCTACGTGGGATAATGGCTTTCGGAATTGATTTCGCTGTGAGTACCGATTGAAGTTTTCATTTTGCTAGGGAACCAAAGCGTCCTAGCAAACATCACAATTTCCAAAGCACTAGGTCATAAGATGTACCTACCACCCGAGTTTGGTCAAAATCCGCCCACGTTTACTACCAATTATGCTGATGACAACGAACAAACATCCAAACAAACAAACAGACAGAATTATTGACAATAAGGGTCACCTATTTCGGCGACCCAACAGACAGAATAACACACGTGAGTACTTGAACTACTTGAAAAATCTTCGATTTTCCCCAGTAACACACAGATCCAAAAACAATACCCTCTCCTCTGGCGAGGGTAACTAGAATGGCACCCGGTAGAGCTCTTACCCCCCACCAGGCTGAACAGTTTATATTTTGTATCCCACTGATGGGCCGCATTTGCTGACCTGAACCAAAATTTAATCAGCTTGTTCCTGTCACCTAACCAACTCATCCACCAAGTTTTGTTTTAATCCGTCCACAACTTTTTGAGATAGCATGCTATATCTAGTTTTTGCCAGCATTTCTCAATGGTGAAAAATCACTTGTAAAAATTTTAAAATACTCGTATCTGGATTCCGATCTTCATCAATATCACATAAATTCGTCCTTGTCACACACCCAACCTATCTATCAAGTTTCATCTGAATCTGTCCATAACTTTTTGAGATATCGTGCTATACAGTATATAGTGTTACGAGCAAGCTCACCGGGTGTACGAGGGGATTTATCGGACCCACAGCTTAACCAACCTCCAACCCTGAATCCGCAAGCCACGGATAACCCCACACCCAATGGGAACCACAGACGCTGGTTGGGGCAACTAGGTCTAACACTGTCCTCACGCCCAATGTCGCGTTACCAATTGGTGACCTAGTTACCTCAACTGAGGGACTGCGCTCTCAATGTCCCACCAATATTTACTTATTAAGTACGGCTGAACCAAACCATGGGTGGGCGTTGGCCATCTCAGAACAAATTAGTGGGATGAAATGTCCCATCTATTTATTATGTACACACTATATTGAACCAACAAAGGAAAAGAGACAGCAGTTTACCAAACTTGAAACAGTTTACCAAACTTGAAACCAGTTCACCAAACTGGGCATGTATTTACAGCAAGGCAATAATTGCAAGACATGTATTTACAGCACAGCAATGACCATAAGCAAACATTCATAAAGCAAAGACGCAAGAGGAAAGTAGTTATCCTTCACACAGAAGACCCCCTTACACACTCTTACTTATTTCTGCAGACATAAGACAGGTGTGCCATCACTTATCCGGGAAATTAGATAGAAAGAACGAGAAGATAGAGAAAGAACGGAGTGCGATTTCAACTCCTGACTCACCGTACACAGACAGGCAACCTGTGTCAGTCCCATTTGGAGGGTAGAGAAGGATAGGGGTTATAGTGTGTGTTGGTGTGGTGTCGGAAATGTGTTGCATAAGTGGTTGGAGCCGCCAGGTTCAAGGATCACCTACTGCCATCTCTCCTCGAACCCCTCATGTTAGCTCTCCTGTTCAGTCAATAGCTTGTGCATGTGACAGCTCGTGCAGGTAACAGTGCAGACAGATGATAGCTCGTTCAAGTAACAGCACGTACAGGCCTCGGAAAAGCTCTTGAAGGCAATAGCTCATGGCAAAGACGGCTCATACAGGTAACAGTGCAGGCAGATGCTCAAAAAAAAGCTCTTATTGTTCACGGTGGCTTTTTCTCCTTCCACGGTGGCTTGGCTCGATCACTCGCTTGCCCAGCCAATGTAGAGCCTGGTGGGACTCATGGCGAAGACACCCCTGAGCCCCTTCTCACCCGCTCGTGGTCTTTTCCCATTTGTTCCCCGCTCGCTGATTCCTCGAGTGACTTCTAGAAGGGTCCCCTGCCACTGAGTGGTGGACACCCTTCTAGATATGCCTCCATGATACTGTTGACCTTAGCGCATCAATTGCCTTTGTGAGAAATGTTTGTTACGTTTTAAAGGAAAAGTGCAGGGAATTCATCTCAACTTGAGGATCGAACGTGTTTTGAATTATGAAGGATTATTGAGTCCATAGAGGTTTGAGGGGGCGAATGGTATTGGAGAGGGATGGGGGGGGGATAGCGGTTTCAAAGGGAAAGGGAGAGGGATTGGAGATGGAGGGATGTGTGGATTGATGTTAAACGAGGAGAGGGGGTTTCCAGTGGGGGTACAGGGTTTAAGAGGGTGAAGGATGTTGCAGCTTGGAATAGCAGCTTGGAAGCGAAAGGGTAAAGGACTGGTGACGGATGCATTGATGGATAAATTGCAGGATGGATGGAAAGTCGGAAAAGTTGGAGTGTTAGATGAAAGTTGGGGAAGTACATGAAGGGGAAAGCATAGTTAAACCACACACACATTTTCCCCACCCCATGTACAAAGGGCAGGGATCTGGCTAAGCACACATACTAATGAAATAACTAACTCAGGGTTCCCTACGTGTTGGATGCAACTTCCCCGGAGGTCCGTTTTCCACAACCGCAACACTAGTTTTTTTGCCGCATCACTCAACGGTGAAGAATCGCATCAAAAAATTTTCACATCCTGATTCGATCCGGATCTTCACCAAAATCGAATTGATTCTTCCTTGTCACACACCCAACGTGTCCACCGAGTATCATCTGAATCCGTCAACAAGTTTTTGAGATATCGTGCGAGATATCATTTTTGGCTCGCTTTCTAAATGGTGAAGAATCACTTAAAAAATTCTTGTTTCTGGATCGGGATTCAGATCTTCACCAAAATCTAATCATTTGGTCCTTGTCACACACCCAACCTGCTCATCAAATTTCGTACGAACCCGTGCACAACGTTTTGAGATATCCTGCTCACAGACAACCACACAGACAGACAGACAGACAGGGGTGAAATTCGATGGCGCAGATAAAAAAGCATTTGACTCCCTTCATGACATGTATAAATGTTACCCTGTTTTCTTTACCTTCTGGGACCTTTAATTTTGAGCGTACAGCCTCGTGAGCATTCCTAAGACTGAAGCCTCGGCCTAGCATCAGGTGTGCTTACATCTTCTTTATTTATTACACATCGCACGTATGTAAATGAACACTCGTTTTACTCTGCGCGTGTTACACATCACGTTCAGCGAATTTCAGCTCCCTGTGCCTTGTATTTATTGTATTTTTAAAAACGCTTCTGTACACCGCCATTGAGGCCCGGTTGCAAGTCACCGTCTACATTTCCAAAAGAAGTGACGTAATTACTCTTTAATGGAAAATGTTTTTTGAGTTTTTTTTTTTAACCTGAAAAAAATAGACCGTAGTTCTTGTCGTGTTAAAGATTGGCTTTTAAACCCTTCTTCAATCGTCCTTTTGAAGGGACACAGACATCACCCAACAAAATACACAACACACGTTTGTGTTAGTTATGATAAGATTGCTGTTATCAGAGACACGCTGTACCGTACTGCACTTTGGTGTCACATCTAACAATTGCAGCAAAGGATTCAGTGTGACATTAAAATTATGGACTGTGGGTGCCAGTTCCAGTGGGGATCGAATGATGGGATGCACGCTGCACGGTCCCTCCGCCACCCCACCTTGACTGTAAATATTTTATCTGAGGGAGGATGGGCTCGGACCAGTACGAGGGTCGTAAATCGTCATGGTATGGTGGTGGAGTGTGAAAGATTTCCTGACGTCTGCATCTGTAATAAATAGATGGCCCTATAAACTGATCCAAGCGTTGAGTCAAAAAAAATGACAAAACCTTCAATACTTTACCATTCACCATGGTGCTGATGATGGTGATGGTGATGGTGGGTGGTGAGGGGGTGGTGGTGGTGATGGTGGTGATGGTGATGGTGATGGTAATGGTGATGGTGGGTGATGGTGATGGTGATGGGTGATGGCGATGGCGATGGCGATGGTGTTGGTTGTTGGTGATGTGGTGTATGGTGATGGTGATGGTGATGGTGGTGGTGATTGGTGATGGTGGTGATGGTGATGGTGATGGTGATGGTGATGGTGATGGTGATGGTGATGTGGTGGGCGATGGTGGATGCGTGTGGTGTTGGTGTTGGTGATGGTGTTGGTGATGGTGATGGTGATGGTCATGGTGGTGGTGATGGTGGTGTGGTGATGGTGATGGTGATGTGGTGGTGATGGTGGGTGATGGGTGATGGTGATGGTGATGGCGATGCGATGGTGTTTTGGTGTTGGTGGTGATGGTGATGGTGATGGTGATGGTGATGGTGATGGTGTTGGTGTTTGTGTTTGTGATGGTGTTGGTGATGGTGATGGTGATGGTGATGGTGATGGTGATGGTGATGGCGATGGGAGGTGATGGTGATGGTGATGGTGATGGCGATGGCGATGGTGTTGGTGTTGGTGTTGGTGATGGTGTTGGTGATGGTGATGGTGATGTGATGGTGATGGTGATGGGTGGTGGTGATGGTGATGTGATGGTTGTGTGATGGTGGATGGTGATTGGTTGTGGTGGTGATGGTGTGGTGGTGGTGATGGTGGTGGTGGTGGTGATGGTGGTGGTGGTGGTGGGTGATGGTGATGGTGGTGGTGATGGTTGTGGTGGTGATGGTGATGATGGTGGTGGTGATGCTTGTTGTGTTGTATGTTCAACCTCAAGCATGAATCCAGTAATGTATAATATATTTTCTTCAAATATTTCAATTCCAAATGGTAATTAAACTTCATTCCGCTTTTTAATTTCCTCATCTGGGAAAACGTTTGTGCCATGAACATAAAAATGAATGACAAAAAATATACTTTCCCGAAAATGAAAGCCAAGGTTAAAAAAAATAAAATAAGTGTCATATATTTGTTAAATAAATCAACACTGTGGTGACAGCGGTTAACTTGGTGTTCTAAGATGGCGACCAGGTGACGTAAACTGCTACAATTGGCCAAACGAGCGCTGCTGAAGCGCTCGAAGTGATGGAGAACAGTGGATACTGTCACGGTTGGTATATAGTTTTGGTTTTTAAAGCGAGGCTGGCCTCCATAATCTTTCATGCGTTTTCCTTCATTCACTAACACTAACATTGTAATCGTTGCCAAATGTAACTACCGTAGATACGCCGCACGTAATACCTTACAAAGATAATAACAATAAAATCAGTACTATACGGGGCGTTATTCCTCAAGTGACCAATGAACGTGCGTGAAGGTCCGGCTGCTGATTGGTTGTTCTGCTGACATCACGTGACGGTTTGAGCGCCGCCGCTGAAATTCAAACGGTCGTGCGGTAAATCGTGCTGAGGGGCTGCGCTGGGTGTGGTGCTTCTTTTTGGGTTCGGGCTTCTATTCGTAGTTTGGTTTGTTTTTGTCAGAATTCGAGCGATATGGACACCTTCACTCAGGTTGGTTAAAAGCTTGCGTGATGTACGTACGGATGTGGGCTTTGGTCATTTGATCGGTGTTTCAGTAACCTTAAGAGTAACGTGATAGTTATTTTACTATTGTTCAACACGTACACACACCACACACACGTACACCACACACACACACACGTACACACACACACGTACACACACCACGTACACCACACAACACACAACACACACACACACACACCACACACACACACACACACGTACACACACACGTACACACACACGTACGTACACACACGTACACACACGTAACACACGTACACACACGTACACGTACACACACGTACACGTACACACACGTACACGTACACACACGTACACGTACACACACGTTACACGTACACACACGTAACACACACGTACACGTACACACGCACACGTACACACGCACACGTACACGTACACGTACACACGCACACGTACACACGACACCACACAACGTACAACACACGTACACACACACGTACACACACAGTAACACACACGTACACACACACGTACACACACACGTACACACACACGTACACGTACACACGTACACACACACGTACACACACACGTACACACACACGTACACACACACGTACACACACACGTACACACACACGTACACACACACACACGTACACACACACACGTACACACACACACGTACACACACACGTACACACACACGTACACACACACGTACACACACACGTACACACACACGTAACACACACGTACACACACACCAACACGTACACACACACGTACACACACACGTACACACACACGTACACACACACACACGTACACACACACGTACACACAACACACACCTACACACACACGTACACACACACACACGTACCACACACACGTACACACACCACACAACACACCACGTACACACGACACACACACACACACGTACACACACACGTACACACAACACGTACAACACACACACACGTACACACACGTACACACGTATTACACATACACATACACACGCACACACACGCACACGCGTGTCCAGCGATGGAATGCCGTGATGATTTGATGAAGGAGGAGCCCATAGAAGGGTCCCCACTACAGTTGGTCTGTGTTGGCAAGGCTGGGGAATGTGGGAGTTTTGAAAAGGTTAAAACGACGCTCCGCACAAACCGCCGCCTTGTCTCAAACTCGGTTTGAAATGGTTGGGGTGTGGTGAGAGCCGGCAGGTGTCTTGCACTCGCTGGCAGTTCATACAAGCAGGACCTGTTTATGGTGACCGTTTTGGGAGGACATCGTCCCAAACTGTATGATCCCCATTATATGGGTGGTGGTTGTTTCCAAAGCGACCCACTTATTGATGGTCGATAAATGACCTCCACTCTGGTTACTTGGTCTCGATTGCTTTCGTCGTGGTCGTTTCTTACAGATTTCTTCGTGTACCCCCTCGTCATCTTGATCGACCTGGCTTTATTGGCATCCATTTAGAGATGTTTTGCAATTCCTTGTGGTTTGATTTAAATATTCGACCAACAACATCGAGCATCCATCCGAACCCAGAATTATTGGGTTATTTTTTTTTCACCTGAACTTTGGATGACGACGACTTCTATGGTATGCAGCACAAGGCTGTGGGGTAACAGAATTGGCTGAGGTCTGGCTGTGCCCCCTGCCTGTGAAATACTGGGATGACAGTTTATAGCTGAGTCAGGATTCGAACCCAGGTTAGACAGCTTAGAGGAGTAGTGCGCACCAGGCTAGGCCACCCTGCAAGCCCGAACTTCGGACTGATTCACTCTTTTGTATGGTGGTGGTCGTATGGCAGCTTAGCTGCTGGGGTAGCTATCATTTCTTGAAGCGCGACTGTGTCGCTGATGCAGTGCCCCTCTCCCAGTACACACACTGGAACTGGTACTCATTTCGCCGACCTCGGAAGGATGACAGGCTGAGTCAACCCCCTGGTGTATTAATTCAGCGGCCGTCGGTGCTTGAACTCAGGACCCTAGGATCCCAAGCCGCCACCCTAACCACTGAGCCAACACCAGGCTAAATATACGCACTCATCTTTTTTAAACGCTTTGGTTTGAGCTTTCATCTCGACTGTTATAAATTTTCATCCTGGTACTGTATTTCGCAGTGTGGGCGATGTGTCGGTCGGTGTGTGCACCGTCTATCAGACGTATGTTAAGTCAGGGGATCCATCTGCCTAGTTGTTTGTGGACGATGATGATCCCACCATGTCATTCGCAAAAGAGTAGGCGAGTTATTGCCTGCCCCCTGAACACATGAACAAATTACAAATTATTGTCACCTTCGGTCGAGTGTCAGGTCCATCCCAGCCCGTTTGTGAAAGACTTGTGCAAACCACTTTCCTCTACTGAGCCCATAATAAGGGAGTAATTGGAGCATTATGCATATATGATATATTTTTATTTTATATTGTTCTATATTGTACTGTAGTATATTGTATAATATGATTATACCATGGTTGAATTTTGGGCACATTGCTTTATGGCAGTGAAATGTGAACGGGCAGTCGCCAGGAAAGTAGTGGAATAGTTTCCATCTCCGCTGCTGAAGCTGCATTCTTGGATCTGCCTGGTGGTCTCGAACAAAGACGATGTGCCAAGTATTCAAGTAGCGGTGCCTTCGCTGGTTAGGTCATGTGCACACAATTGAGGACTGTCCTCTCCCAAAGGATTTGCTTTCGGGCAAAGTATCCAACGCAAAAAAAAAAAATCTCAGCTGACCCAAGTTGCGAGTCAGACGCCTGAAAGAGAGAAATTAAGGCTTTTGACATTGATCGGTGAGGGCTGCAAAAGACAGGCCAGTGGAAGCACCTTCTGTGAGACACACACATATACGTACACAAATGTATGTTTGTTCGGATTAGAGTAATTTTAGATTCAAGGACACTGAACCAATACAAATGACTGCACCATTTTTTTTTTAATCCATTGATTTGGAGATCATGTACCCATCCCATTGCAATTTTTCTGTTTCGATTCGTTTGGCTTGGGTTTGCAGAAACTGTTGGAGCGAACTCGGGCAAGGCGTGAAGTGCTCCAGAAGAAGCTCGCTGAGAGTGCACTGGCACAACCTGGGGATGATGGGCAAGTGACTTCAGCGCCGCAGAACACGTCAAAACGCTCCAGAATGCCGTTGTCTGAGGCTGGAAACCAGGAGTATCCTGCTGGAAAAGGTCTGTGGTTGTTTTGGGAGTAGGCTTATTACCTCCATCACTGAAGGTGGACTTGTGTTATGTTTTCGCATCTGGCTGTGTACGTCTGTCTGAACAGGATATCTAAAAATGTTATGGACTGATTTGGCCAAAACTTGGTGGACAGGTTGGGTGTGTGACAAGGACAAATTGATGGGATTTTGGTGAAAATCCGGATCTGAGAATTTTTTAACACCAGGATGACAGTTTATAGCTGGCATAAGATTTGAACCCAGGCTAGACAGCGTAGAGGTGAGTGTGCATACCTTGAGGGCCTATGCTATCCTGTGAACCCCATTAGCTTTTACTTAAATGTTAAGAATATATATACTGTTACAGACCTGGGGTGTTGCGGAGATCATGAGGGCTTACTCGGACCCACTCCCTCACCTTAGACCAGTGTTTCTCAAGTTGGGGCGTGGCAATATTTTGGTGGGGCATGAGGATTCAGAATTAATAAATCAATATATGATCGCTTTCATAGCTTTGCTATGAGTTCCCTTCTTGGTTGACTCAGCCATTTCTGGTGGATTTATCTGAAGTACCAGAGCAATGCCAAGAGGAGTTATGTGAGTTGCAACAAGATGAGTCTGTGAAAACTCTTTTCAAGATCAAAGGAACCATGCTGTGGCTGTCTGAGGAGAGCGAAAAGAAATACCCAAACTCGACTACTTTGGCAAGGGAAGTATTGATAAATTTTCCATCATCTTATTTAGTCGAATGTGCATTTAGTGTTGTTACCGATTTGCTGCAAGCTAAGAGAAATCGACTGGAAATCACGAAACGTGGTGATTTAAGGCTGAAACTGACAAAATTGGTTCCTCAAATCAAACAAATCTGCAGCCAGCGTCAAGGGCAGGGCTCCCATTGAAGTGAGTAGCAATTGAATAAAATTTGCAATAAAGTTTGAATACATATGTCGTATATATTGCAGTGTCTCTAATCATGGTGGGGCGTACGATTTTTTTTGAAAATCAAAGTGGGGCGTGGGACAAAAAAGGTTGCGAAACACTGCCTTAGACCCTGAGGCCGACGTATTACAGATAGCTCCGTGACCCGAAGAGATGCTAGGCAATCACAAGCACCGTCTGACAACGGACTTAATGTGGCACGGTCACCGCGTCCAAATCTCGCATTACCTTTCTGGTGATTTAGCCCCCCCCCCCTCCCCAGAAGAGGCTTGTGCTCTCGATGCTTCTGCTTATTTAATTGTTAGACGGCTGAGTGATTTAATGTCAGCACAAGCATCGGCTACCATCTAGCGAAGCGAATTGGTGGGGTACAACCTCCTCTCTATTAATTACATACGATGTCTAACCAATGGAGGAAAGAAACACATTGGCAGGTTGCAAATAATAAATCTTGTGCTGTATTAACAAAGGCATGTATAAACAGCAATCCAGTTTACAAAAGGAAATAACTTAATTAATCACACAAGCCCCTTATACAATCAACCTTAAAATGAAATGCAGACTGGCGCCACATCCACAGGTTTTCGACTCGGCAGTGCAGGAGCCGGACGGCTCGTGCGTTATGAATGGGTTGCAACGATTGCAGCGCTGGAATGGCTATTGTTGGTTGAAGCACTGGTGAAGTGAAGTGAAGTCGAGTGTTTTGAAAATGTGTTTTTGAAATTATAAATGATGGTTGGAGAATGAGGAAGAGAACAATGGGGAGGGTTCTCACTACAATCACAATGCATTTCCCTGTCCACTAATGCGAGGGATGGATAACTTTACTAAACAGAATTGCTCTGGAACTATCTAAACTGGGGATCCCTTGTGTTGATTGCAACTTCCACGGGGTCATTCCAAAACCACAACAATTCTTTGTCGTATTACTTTTTATTTTATTATGCAAGATTAGGACAATATTGTCGAGGAAAGTGGAGATATATTGGCATAAAGGCTTGATCAGCCTGTGCTGATCAGCAGTTTGTCCTGTTCCAACTGCAACTTGGAACCAGTAGGTAGATTTTATCTTCATATGGACACACTGGAAGCTTTTCTATTATACCGCAAATTGATGATTCGAAGCAATTTATACAATAGGCATTCTTTGTTGATGCTACGGGATGGCTTGATATCATTGCAATTGATGTCCTATCACCTTTTTATTGGGTTAAGCAAGGGAGGAGGAAGGAAAGGGAGGGAGGGGTGCTACAAACTGACGCAGTTCTGCATTTAAAGCTGCAAGTCTTAAATACTAACTTTCTTTGCTTAAAATGTTGGTTTAGTGTGTTTGAATCTCTCTGCGACTTAGTTGGCTCAAATCCAACAACAAGGCCCTTGGAGAGGGTACGTGAGTCATTGCAAGGATGACTGGAAGACTTTGTGATGCTGTCTTAATTACAATGAGGAAAGCTGAACTCCACTTGTGGGTTTTTGCACAGTCAAATAAATTGATAATTTTGTTGCTATGGTGGCAACAACATTTAGTTTGGCTCATTTAGAGGTGATTGTTAATTTTTTTTTGTTCATTTGCCATTGTCGTTTTGAACAGCAAGTGAGTTGGATGGGCCATCACCACCCAAAAAGCGCGTCTCTGAAGATGTTGGTTCACCACTCGTGTGTGATGAGAATGTTCTCCCAAACAATCTTGAACATACTAGGTGAAGTGTTGTCACATGACTGTTTTCCCGAATTATTTATTTAAATTTTTTTATTTTTTTTATTTTTTTCCCCCCTTCTTCTCTCTCCTTCCTCATAGTTTGAGGCATTTCTCTCGTTGTAAATTTTAATCGGTTTATCTGTTTCCAATCTCGGTTTTGCTTTGAGGAAGCATAATGCCAGACTTTTCAACTCCCTCTCCCCAGCCCTGCAGTACCAATGAATGTAGATTCTCATGATGGGGATGAGCAGAAGTTGGAACTTTCTGTGAGATCCCGCTTGCAGCGGCTTGCAGATCAAAGACGCTGCTGGGATGCAAGCGGAGGTATGAAAGGGTAGCATTTTTAGCTTTGTCTCATGGAAACCGGCAGACGGGAGGTTGGAGCATAGACTGCTAAATCTTGAATTTTCATTGGTGTAGTTGTAGAACAATGATCTTTGTCATGCTGGCAGGATAGTGTAGAGCTATCCGCAGCTACATTTGAACCATCTAACCTGGGTTCTAATGTCGGCCCAGCTATAAACTATCATCCCAGTTTTTCGCAGGCAGGGCAATACTGTTGTGGGCCGGGGTTCGGTGGCGATAAATGACCACGAGGTGGAGCAGTGGAGTCGTCTCCCACTGAACACCCGGAATTTAGGTCGTGACTCTTGGATAAGTCCGAAAGGCACGGGTCCCTTACTGGACCATGAATCGCCAATAATTCGACCGCGTGGGGTAGGGTCAATTGCCAAATTTCAATATACCTAATTACCCACGTGGGCAAAGCTACCGGGAAATTCACACCCTCGACGGACCTCGAGCGGAACGAGCCGTTACCGTGCCCGAACCGTGTGTAACCCGAGCAGAGGTTACCAAGGCCCGTCGGTCCAAATGAACAATTTTACAGCGCAAACGGCCTCGCTATTTCTCAATACACACCGTGCCAAGCTAATGAAAGAAACACAGAAACGAGCTGGAACATTTAACAAAAGGGATATTTATTTATATTGGGGCAGGGGAGCACGCAAGAAGCAGAGTTAACCGAATAAAATAAATGCAATTTACACACACGGCACTTAAACGTTTCTAATTAAAAGATGGGCCCACACAGACACACACCCCCCAAAAATAAATGGTGGCCGCGGCCTTTATTGATACCCCCAGCTCGGAGGGAAGGTGAGCTGGAGGTAAGAATCTGGCTTGGCCCTTTCCGCTTCGTGCGGTTCTCAACGATCTGGCCCGGCGGGACTCGACCCCGCAACACGATGCCGCTCCAAGCACCAGGTATGGAGGGTAGCGTCGGGCGCTGGCACGCTTCCACCGGCAAAACAGGCGACGAGGCAGGCAAAGCAAGTCAGCTAGGCAGGCAGGCAGGCAAGCGATTCTCCTCCGGCTCGCAGGCAGGCGATTCACGGTGGGAAGACTCTCTCAGCGGGTCGCCCCCACACAATTATCCCTTTTCTTAACAGGTGGGAGGGATCCATCTCGTGTCATTCCCCTCCTCATTGGAGAGGCGTGTCGGGCGATCTCCCGCCGTCCGAGATTGGTCGGGGGGGGGGGGGTGCTCAGTCTCCACCCTCGACCAGGAAGTCAAGCAGCAATATGTTGCGTTGGCTTCCCATTGGCCGAGAGGCGGCAGACGTGCTCGCACCCTCCGATTGGCTGAGAGGGGCGCCATGCCCGTATTTGGAGCGAAATCCAAGACGCCAACGTCCAAAGAAACCCGCCTGGCACATTGGACTCCGCCCACGGCTGTGCTTGACACGCATGCGCGTGGGAAAGGCCGATGGTGAAGAGCGAAGATGGGCGTTGTTGTTGAAGTTTAAAATGTAAAAATCCTAACTATAAAATAACTCACAACGCACGTACAATTAATCACCCATTAAACATAGGACGGGACCCTAACTAGAAACACTTACTTACTGATATAGCTGATCTATAGGACCTGGCTGTTGTGTGCAGTAAGCTTCCAAATTCGCAACAATACATCTATGTGTGTGCCGTCCCTCGGATGGACGTTAAATTGGACATTTTGACTGCCAGCATTCGTTGGTGGATGTTATAGATCGCATGGTGTCCTTCCAAAATCGTAGGTGAGCTATCGCCAGTATCCTGGCCAAATTCCTGCTCTAACCTGCAGGGGACCATTCCCTTGTGAGAACTGGTGCTAACCTAAAGCTAAGTGCTGCATAACGACAAGTGATCTATGCCTTTATTGAAGAGCTTGGACATTAGGGGACACCATTGTACTCTTGAAATAGTTACAAGGATATTATCTACACAGTGTATCAAAATTTCACAGTGTACTGGAGTCAAACCTACAATGTTTGCATCACGAGTCAAGTGCTCAGATGAGAATGCTTGTTTATTTGCAAAGAAAATGCATTGCAATGATTGAAATTTGTTTTTCAATCAAGTAATTGAAATTATATATATATATATATA
>CM068960.1:87429613-87440948 GCA_035128595.1 Eptatretus atami
TGAAGTTCACGCAGTACGATACACCAAAATGCCGAAACACGTCACGATCTGCCGTTGGAAGATAAAGTCCGTCTGGTAAAGGAAGCGGAATCCAAGTTGCAACGCAAACTCGCTGCTGATTTCGGAATTTCGCTGGGCGCAGTGAACGGTATTTTACGTCGTAAAGAGTCGATATTGAAGGAATTCGAAGACGGGGCCCTATCTTCGCGGTCGACGAAAAGGAGGCAGTTTCGTAGACATTGACAACCGCGTGCACACATGGTTCCATGCTGCTCGTTCAAAGAGGATCCCTGTCAGCGGACCTATGGTAAAACCGAAGGCCTTAGAAATCGCGACTGCCATTGGTGAGGTGGATTTCAAGGCATCCAACGGCTGGTTTTCCCGATTTCAAGCTCAAAACAAGATCTCGGCACGTGCAGTTAGCAGCGAGAGTGGTGGCGTTGATCAGACGACAGTAGAGGAGTGGAAAACGCGTCTGCCACAGCTATGTGACGGTTTCAAGCCACAAGACATTTTTAATGCCGACGAGACTGGCCTCTTCTTCCGCGCTCTACCCAAAAAGGTCGCTGGTGGAAAAAGGAGACTCCTGTCAGGTATAAAGTCGCCAAAGGATCGAATAACGCTGCTGTTGTGCGCTAGTATGACTGGCGAGAAACTTAAACACTCGCCATCGGCAACGCAGTGAAACCACGTTTGCTTTCGTAACATCAAAGTCGATTCCCTCCCTGTGTCGTGGACAGCGAACAAACGAGCGTGGATGACCTCGGTGTTGTTCGTTGAATGGTTGAAAGCGCTGGACAAGAAGATGCGAAACCAACGGCGGAGGATTCTTCTCTTCCTAGACAAAGCGCCGTCTCATCCAATGGGTGTGACGCTGACAAACGTGACCGTAAAGTTCCTCCTCCGAACGTTACGTCGGTCTTGCAGCCCCTTGACCAAGGCGTGATAAGCAACATGAAGCGTCTTTTCAAACAACGCTGCTCCGGCACGTGCTGTCGAAGATCGATACCGCTTCAAACGTAAACGAAATCTTGAAGAGCGTCAACGTTCTCCATGCTGTTCAGTGGAGCAGCAATGCATGGGATCAAGTCCAGCCGACGACGATTACCAAGTGCTTCGTCAAGTGCGGCTTCCCTTCCGAGTCACCCGATAGTGACTGGGACGCTGACGATGACAGCCTGCGCGAGCTCATTTCGCGCGGTGCAGAGATTGGCGTATGCGACGACGTGACCCCTGAGGAATACGTTCGGTGCGACGATACGTTGCGCGTTCATGACTGCGAGGACGACTGGGAGAACGATTTAATGCGGAAAGAAGATGACGAAGAGAATGTGGACAAAGAGAATGGGGACGAAGAGGAAGTGGAAGACATGCAGGTGACGGTACTCGTTTGCATTTGACCTGTATTGTTTTGCCATAAGGTAATTATGCATGAAAGGACAAATTTTAGCATTTGGTTTATTTTCTTGTATGTGTATATATTATACATATATATATTTTGTAAACAGGAGCACGTTTCTGTTCCTGTTCCGGCACCGAAAGGAATCCAGCAGGAAATGTGACCCCAACTTGTAGCACCAAAAGTATCACCACGCCATCTGGTATGTTAAGTTATACACCTTTTCAGTGTTTGATGTTTGCAAAGTCCTTGCTTTCTTCCTTAAACCATTATCATCCCATGCGATAGGCTCGAGCGTGAAGACGTTTCGTGAACGTTTTGAGGAGCGATGCCAGCAGCGAACCCCTCTCTCTCGGGCGTCGCCGGTAGCTCGACGCCTGGCTCGACACCGACGGCACGGCTGAATCGCTTCCAACACGTCCAGGAGGAAACGTCATGCGCTTCGTTGGCAGACAAACAGGGAAGGTACATTTTGGAGCATTTAGCTGTTACCATTGCCTTTGGGAATATTTTTTAATTTTTATTCATGTACAGCATGTGGCTGCTTGGCTGCATAATTTTTTGGTGGTGCAGCTGTACCGCTGATGCAGTGCCCTGTTACCAGCACGCTGTTACTCATTTCGCCAACTTCGGAAGGATGATAGGCTGTGTCAACTGCCTGGTGTTACTTCAATTCACTAGATGGTATTCATAGAATACTTAACCTGCGCAGTCAACGGTTTTGTAGATAAAGGTGCAACGTTTTTTCGGTTTTTACAAGATGGTGCCTGCACATGACCTATGACATGATTATCGTTAAAATATTCCACATGAGGAGGTGCTCCTATGGTAAAATTTCGTGTCCATCAGACCAGCAGTTGCTGAGAAAAATAAATAAATTCATAGTGATCAGATAAGTGTTGTACTTGTCAATTAGGATGTCATAACAAAGGCACTGATGACATCATCATTAACACATGTTATTCCCCATGGGGAGTAGTTGAAAATAACAAGTCTCAATTTTTTTTTCCATGGAGTGATCTGGGAGATAGAGGTGTAATGTTTTTCTAAGATGGCATCTGTACCACGTGACCGATACATCGTAATTATGACTAAAAAAAATTGTACAGGCGGAGGCACTCGTTTGGTAAATTTTGCTTCAATCGGACCAACGGTTACTGAGAAAATGAATTTTAATAATGCAGGCATGTACGTAACCGAATGGTTAACCCTGCTTTTCGCTTCAACGAGCGCAGGGTAATAACGGGCTTTAACTCAAAGACCCTAAGATCTTAAGCCAACCACCTTATCCATCCATCCATTGAGACATACTCTGTGCAGGGTGTTGGTGCTGTCTAAGTAGTCTCCTTGGCTTTTGGGCACAACCTGGATGGGTCACCACTCCGACACAGGATACCAGCAAGCTGGCACTCATTTTTGCTGACCTCGGAAGGATGGCAGACCGAGTTAACCCCACCTGGTATTAATCAACAGCTGAGCAGGATTTGAACTCTGGATCCTGGGATCCCAAGCCACCACCTTAACCATTAAGCCAACACCAGCCTTTTTGGAATTGATTGTATTGCAACTTGCTTTGCAATGCTCTGTTCTCCACCTCTAGTTTTTTTTTTATCACAAATAAATTAATGTTGAAGAAAACATTTTATTTTGCAACTCTTTTTTTGATCGAATTGATGTGAAGACTGGTAGCGATATTCCACAATGTAAGCCTCATTTAGGGTAATTTACACAGTTGTTTCTTTTGAACTGATCGGTGGCACTTGTTCCTCATGCTTACTTCTCTGCAGGAACGTGAGAGGAGTTGCAGATACTTCGGGGGCGATTCCAGAAGGGAAGTTCATGGGTTGGAGAGAAACGGAGTGCCAGAACTGAAGTTTCCGCCGGCCTCGGTAAATGTTTAATCCAAAATGCTCGATTCAATGAACTTGTGCTGGTTTCTTTAGAAGGGTTGGGTTTTTAAATGTCAATTTGTTTTGTTGTTTCAACGATTTGCCTTTTAATTTTTCATTCAAGGCCCTGCTCAGAAAAACCCAATGGTATGGAGGTTGAAAAATCATCCATGTTCAGCACCAATAAACTCTTGATAAAAGGTAATTTGCTTGTGGGTCATATTAGAGTGATATGTGTAGTTTTGTCTTTGTGGTCATTTCATATTTTGACGGGTTTGTTAATTTGTGGGTTAAAAAAAAAAAAAATTGTTTATTTATTTAAATGTTTTGCGATGTTGTTGAATTGATTTATGGTATTTAAATTATTTTTCAGAAGCTGACGAGGTACTTGAGGAGTTCCCTTTGAGCCCCAGCAAACGAGTGCGTTTTGCAGCAGACACAGATGTCAGACAAAATGTGCTGATGAGCCTGAAGAAGTTGGGAACACTCAGCAAGCTGTGATGGAATTGAAGGTGGTGCGGCTTGTATTAATGCTCATGTTTTTATGCCTCTGCAGCCTGAGGTCACAGATGTTGTTTTATTTATTTATTATTTTTTATTTTTTGTTTCCAAAGTAACTTGTGAACCTCTGAAGGGATTTCACTCTCTTTCTGAATGGACTGTCTGGCCAACCCTCCCATCTACTTTCTTAACAATCCTATTGAGCAAGTTGTCATTCAACTCCTGGATATCACTTATCAGCTATGATTTTCTTGGAAAAACCACATTTCAAAGTCTGCTTTAAAGGCTAGTCGCCGATTAGACACCTTCCGTTGTAGGGTCCTTTCTTGGCACATCTGAACTCCTATCCACTTACAACCTTCATCCGCAGCTTGAAGGCATACTGCCTTTCCCCCTTGGACTAACTTCCCTGCCTCACGTTTTGCTCAGCTTGACGCTGTGGAAACCAAGGCCTTAAAAATTATTGAATGTTCTGTGACAAAGTTGTCTTTGGTTCCATCACTTTCTCATCGCAGACAGGTCGATTGTCTGTTTTCTATCGCCACCTTTCTGGTCTTGCACCCTTGCTCTTTCTGTACTTTGCCCCTCTCCCCCCAGTTTCATGCAGCGGTGCACATGGTGCACATCAACCCCTTCTTTCAAAATTCCCAAACTCCAGGATCACTGCTCACCTACTCATTTGTTCCTTTGTTCCTCTCCCCCCACCCCATCTGTGGAATCAACTTCCACATTCTCTTCAATCTCATTCTTTCCTCCAGGTCTTCAAGACAGCTGTTCACCACCATCTCAGATCACCCCCATCAAAAACATGATCTTGTTTACCCCGTTTAATCCCCTCCACCCCACCTCCAAACCTACCTTCCAATTTTTCCTTTCTGGGAGTTTGCATCTGTATCCATTTTGGTCCACCCCTCATTCCTCCTCACATGCCCCTCATTCCTCCTCACATGCCCCTCATTCCTCCTACACCCATTACAGTGTTTGTTCAAGTCTCCCTCTATTTTGGCCTTCAATCCTGGTGTTGGTGTCCACCCCCCTTCCACTGTTGCTTTTGTTTTTGTGCCATGATCCATTCTGTTCTTGATCCATACTATGGTCGCTCTCCGCGAGCCTTAACCTTGTATATAAAAGAAAAGAAAAATTCGACCAAACTTGTCGCAAGTATGGACTATAACACAAAGATGAACTTATTTTAATTTTGGGTTCAAAAGGTGTAAGGTCATGTGGCCTTCAATTTAAATTCTTTGTTACCACTAAGTGGTGAACCACAGATGTCAAACCAAACTTTTTTCACAAGTATGGACTGCAATACCGAGATGAACCGATGAGATTTTGGGTCCAACAGGTCAAAGGGCATGTGCCCTTTGAAAAATCTTTTTCCTACCATAACTCGAGTTAGAAGTGTCGGTTCATCTTTGTTTCTTAAACAGCTATTCACCAGCACCTCAAGTCATCCCCATCCAAAACCATGATCTGTCGACTCTTGTCTCTCCAAACCATGATCTTGATTCCTGTTAACCCACCCAGGCTCACCTCTTTCCAAATTTCAAATCTTTGCATCCTGAGTTACTTGTACATCCATATTGTCCACCATACATTTTGCACAAGTGTGGACTGCAATACAAAGAGGAACTGATGCGATTTTGGTTCCAGCAGGTCAAAGAGCATGTCTTCTCCTACCCGTCATTCTTCCCCACATCCCTTATTTGTTCAAGTCTCCCTTTTTGTCCCTCAACCCTGCTGTGGATGTGCTTCTGCCCTTTTTCTGCTGTTACGTCTGTGATCCGTCGTGTGTGTGTGTGTGTGTGTGTGTGTGTGTGTGTGTGTGTCTTTAAAATATATATATATATATATATATATATATATATTATATATATATTAGTCTTCCTTCGATTTATATTTTCTCTTGTGACCTGTGATCTCTGTCGGGGTAATTGCTTTGCTGAAATTTTACTCCCTGATGCAAGTTTTCAAAGTAGATAGTGTCATATTCTGTCCCCTTTTTATACGCCTGAATATATATATATTATATATATATATATATATATATATAAGTATATATATATTGGGGCGTATTATGTGATACCGGTCGTCCGTCCGTCGTCCGTCCTCCGTCCCTGTCCGCACTCTAACTCCCAAAGTTTTCAACTTTCACGTTTCATATTTGGTACATAGGTACAGACTGTGGAGACGGTGTGTCGTGACATACGTTCGTCATCTAAAGTGGTTGCCATGGCAACCAGGATGCTGTTTTCCATGTAGTAGCACAATTCTGTAATATACCTTCTTGTTCTTCATAAATTGACGTGTTTGATATATAAATTGTGTGTGTGCGCGCGCGTGTGTGTCACAGAGACTTTTTCGGGCGTATATTGTGCTCACTTGCGCTCTTGTTTTTAATTATTTTGTTCTTTTTTTGCATCCATTGCATTAGCTGATGAAGAGGAAGAGAATAACTCGAATCTCATTGACGAGCTATTTGATGGGATTCTGGATGACCAGCCTGTCTCGGAAGAGGATAATCGTGGGTCTGCAAATGGTGCGGAGGAATATGAAGACTCTGAGATGGTTGAGAGGATGCTGAGGACCTCCTTAATCTATCGAGCAGCTCTCTTCTGAGACTGTGGAGAAGGTCATAAGCATTCCACAGGTGGAATTTTTTGGTCTTTCACTGTATTTTTCGGTTATAGGTCCATACTTTCTCCCCCGAAAGTCCAGGCCTTGACTTGTACTTAGAATTGACTTATCTGTTTTCAGACCTTTAATTGCATAAATGAATTTTTTTTGCAAAGTGTGATATTTTCTGAAATAAATTGTATAATTGTTAATTTAAAACGCTCAACAGTAATGATAACACAATGTCGTGGATGCATTCCTAGAAAGTAGAAAGCAGATGAGATTTTTTTTTATTGATGTAGGGTTATAATGGGGGTGGGAGACGGCACAATTTTTGGTCATCTTAACTAAACTTTAACCTCACTTAAACTCCATATTAAACGAATCAATAAAGAACACAAATGAACAATCAAATGAACAGTTGCAGCCTTCAGGGGTATTCATCAAAATCTAGCACCGAGATTACCTGTCGGGATTGGGGAGGTTCGTTGTGTAGTGGAGGGGCTGCAGTGAGGGTGATCAGGCTTTCATGTCTCGGATGGACTGCTCAAATAATTTGTGGACTGGGAAGGCAAATGGGAGGTAATCCCTGAGCGATATGGTGCTCCCTTGTCCTGATCAAGCTTTTGGGTCACGCAGAGAATCTGCAATCGAGAAATCTATTGGCGAGCGGAGAAGTTAGTCACCAAGGTGCAGGGGGATGGTGCGATCACAACGCCTGTGATTAATATGAATTTTTATTTTTGTATTAATACCCCCTGAATACCCTAATACCCTATTTGGTGAATGCCCCTGAAAGTTTGTATTAATTTATGATAATATGAATTTTTGTGATTAACATGTTTGCATGAGAGACAAATATTATGTTGAAAAAAAACCAAGAAGACTAATTGCTGCTGCAAAGTGAGATGGACAAACATTGAGTGCTTGTATTGCAATACGTCAGGTGTTCATTTTTAGCTTATCTGGAATTTACAGATAAGGTATCGTCATCGCACGCCGTAGAGCATCACCTGTGGTCAAGTGATTCTCGTACTGCTTACAGGGGAATTCGCGCATTGCGTTCCTCCAAGCTCTGCCCTCGGTGTTACTGCATTTAGAGTGGAGGTAGATGGACTCTTGTTGGAGGAGTCCGAAGTGAATACTCACTGGGCCGGTTACTTTCAGCGGCTGTACCAGGCTGATCCACCAGCTGTTGAGTTGGATGTCAGGGGTGTTAGTATCCTTTTTTGCTGACCCTCCAATCACTGTGATCCACCTTCGTTTGTTGGAAAAGAGGCTGAATGAACTGGTTGATATTGGATAAAGCTCCTGGGATCTGTGGTATCCATGCTGAACTCCTCAAGGCTGGTGGAAATTCTGAACTCGTGTCATTCCATGCAGTTCTGTGCACTGCCTGGAACACAGGAATCATCTCAACTGACTGGAAGAGCAGACCTTGTTGTCCCTCTCTGGAAAGGGAAGGGTGATCGCCAGGACTGCAACGACTACTAAGAGGTGACGTTGCTCTCAGTGCTGGGAAAGGTCATTGCTTGGAAAATTATTGACAGGGTTCTGCACCATCTGCTTGAGCGCCAGCGTCCAGAGCAGTCAGGCTTTACACCAAAGCAGTCAATGATTGACCGTATCCTTGCTCTTCGGGTCCTCACCGAACGCAGCTGAGAGTTTTGGCAGGGGCTGCTTGCAGCTGATGTTTATCTCTGTAAGCATTCGATTCATTGACTCGGGATGCCCTCTGGAGGATTCTTGGTCTTATTGCAGTGCCACCAAAATTGATCAATCTGATGTCTGAACTATACCTGGGACTAAGAGTGCTGTGAGATGTGATACCATCTTATATTCCACTTGTTACTGGAGTTTGTCAAGGGTTTGTTACTGTCCCCCACTTTTCAGCGCTTGTATGAACTGGATTCTGGGGAGGATGTCGGACAGATCAAGCTGCGGTGCATCGTTTGTGAATGTCAAGATCTCTGACCTTGATTTCACAGATGATGCAGTCATCTTTGTTGGAAACTCTGGATATCCTTTTGGGAGCCCTCGAGGTGTTGAATGAGGAGTAGGAGCCACTGGATTACGTGTTTCCTGGGTCAAAACTAAGATTCAGGCTTTCAATGACATCTTGAATGCTGCTGTCTTGTCTTTATCTGTTTGTGCTAAGGATGTTGAGCGTCACGGAGAGATTCACTTACCTTGGCAGTGATATTCATGTCTCTGCTGGCTGTGAGACAGAGGTCAACAGACATCTGGGTCGGGCCTGGGAGTCATGGATTCACTGGATCATGGGTGTGGCACTGTTGGTACCTGTGCAGGACGATGAAAGTCCGAGTCTTCAGGTCCTTGGTGCTTCCAGTCTTGCTCTACGAATGTGAGACTTGTACTCTGACCAGGGATCTGAGATGGAGACTTGATTCCTTTTGGTACCAGGTCTCTTCTGAGACTCCATGGCATCACTGGTTGGACTTTGTGTCCAACGAGCAGTTGCTGAGAGAGACAAATGAGATTTGTTATCTGCATATGTCCGTGAGCGATTACAGTGAGTTTATGCTGGCTCATGAGAGCATCTCACGTTGGGTACAACTGCCTGTCTAACTATTCTTGTACACTGTGTCGAACAATGGAGGAAAGAACAACGTAGTCAGATTTGAAACAACAACCAACCATAATCACTCACTTGGAATGTAGTTCCGGGGAGCTCATGGATGGCATGCGCGGTCCGTCATCCATCCACAAATACTTCTAACTTCTTCTCTGAAACTGCATACACTATTTTGATGAAACTTGACCTCAACCTTGATCATCCGGTGTGTTCCAAAGTTTGTTCACGGCATTAAAAATTGGGCCATAAGGGGGTTTATGGAGTGAGTTTATGGAGTCCTCCCTCCCCCCCCCCACCACCCTAAAAGAGGTACAGTAAACCCCGCTCTCTGAACACCCCGATTATCTGAACACCCCGCATATGAACGCGTTTTTGGCCAGTCCCGAATTTTTAGATAGGAAATCCTGTACATGGTGCCCCCGATAATCTGAACACCCCGAAAATCTGAACACCCCGCATATGAACATGCTTTTTACCAGTCCCAAACCAGTTTTTACCCGCACTGTGAACGCTACTCCAACCTTTGAAGGCATCAGTGCGAAACATGGCCACGGCTGCATGGCAACATCATACAAACAAACGCCGTTGCTAATATCACCCACTCGACATGCTGTCGATAATATCACCCATCGACCCACCCATCGCGCAGTTAGTTTTACTGGACGCAATGGCGTGGATAGAAAATGCAGCGGGGTGTGAAGAGATACAGTGACTTAATTAGAACCTGTTTCTAAATTAATCAATGGTAATCAACCAATAAGCGTCAAGAATTACAATTTCGTCCAATCGGCAGAGGCCTCCCCTGAAGAGGGGCAAAAGAAGGCCCTGCACACCTCCCTTTCCATCAATCTTCACTTGCTATTGAAGTTCACGCAGTACGATACACCAAAATGCCGAAACACGTCACGATCTGCCGTTGGAAGATAAAGTCCGTCTGGTAAAGGAAGCGGAATCCAAGTTGCAACGCAAACTCGCTGCTGATTTCGGAATTTCGCTGGGCGCAGTGAACGGTATTTACGTCGTAAAGAGTCGATATTGAAGGAATTCGAAGACGGGGCCCTATCTTCGCGGTCGACGAAAAGGAGGCAGTTTCGTAGACATTGACAACCGCGTGCACACATGGTTCCATGCTGCTCGTTCAAAGAGGATCCCTGTCAGCGGACCTATGGTAAAACCGAAGGCCTTAGAAATCGCGACTGCCATTGGTGAGGTGGATTTCAAGGCATCAACGGCTGGTTTTCCCGATTTCAAGCTCAAAACAAGATCTCGGCACGTGCAGTTAGCAGCGAGAGTGGTGGCGTTGATCAGACGACAGTAGAGGAGTGGAAAACGCGTCTGCCACAGCTATGTGACGTTTCAAGCCACAAGACATTTTTAATGCCGACGAGACTGGCCTCTTCTTCCGCGCTCTACCCAAAGGTCGCTGGTGGAAAAAGGAGACTCCTGTCATGGTATAAAGTCGCCAAAGGATCGAATAACGCTGCTGTTGTGCGCTAGTATGACTGGCGAGAAACTTAAACCACTCGCCATCGCAACGCAGTGAAACCACGTTGCTTTCGTAACATCAAAGTCGATTCCCTCCCTGTGTCGTGGACAGCGAACAAACGAGCGTGGATGACCTCGGTGTGTTCGTTGAATGGTTGAAAGCGCTGGACAAGAAGATGCGAAACCAACGGCGGAGGATTCTTCTCTTCCTAGACAAAGCGCCGTCTCATCCAATGGGTTGTGACGCTGACAACGAGCCGCTGACCGTAAAGTTCCTGCCTCCGAACGTTACGTCGGTCTTGCAGCCCCTTGACCAAGGCGTGATAAGCAACATGAAGCGTCTTTTTCAAACAACCGCTGCTCCGGCACGTGCTGTCGAAGATCGATACCGCTTCAAACGTAAACGAAATCTTGAAGAGCGTCAACGTTCTCCATGCTGTTCAGTGGAGCAGCAATGCATGGGATCAAGTCCAGCCGACGACGATTACCAAGTGCTTCGTCAAGTGCGGCTTCCCTTCCGAGTCACCCGATAGTGACTGGGACGCTGACGATGACAGCTGCGCGAGCTCATTTCGCGCGGTGCAGAGATTGGCGTATGCGACGACGTGACCCTGAGGAATACGTTCGGTGCGACGATACGTTGCGCGTTCATGACTGCGAGGACGACTGGGAGAACGATTTAATGCGGAAAGAAATGACGAAGAGAATGTTGGACAAAGGAGAATGGGACGAAGAGGAAGTGGAAGACATGCAGGGTGACGGTACAAGATGGACTCAGTTGTGTGCAAAAGCTTAAAAACTCTCTTTCTGAATCAAGGATGGGCAGAGTTGCTCGGCTCCTTTGGAAAG
>CM068960.1:87457829-87478524 GCA_035128595.1 Eptatretus atami
AGTCTTTTGCTGAAGTGCCACGACGGGTGAGAGAGGTACCCACACCGAGCCAACTGGCATGATGACAATTGAAGTCACCACATATGAGTCGGAGAGAGTTTGGATGAGAGGATAGAAGTTGGTCCATGTTTTCAGATCGTGAGGTGCAAATGGAGTCATCACTGTTTGGTGGACGGTCCAACACATATAAACATGAGGTGGGAGTGGAGGGGAAGCCGTAGCCAGAGTATTCCTGGAGGTGTGGGGGAGTGAGGGCAGTGCATGGAGAATGAGGAATAGAGTATTTGATGAAGAGAGCAGCAACTCCACCAGGACGAGGCTCAGGTCTGTCATGCTAGAGGAGGGAGTTACCAGGGAGGGAGAGATACTAGTATTTCTAAAATCCTCAATTTTCATCCCATTGACTTGAAATTTGAAGAGGATTTACATATCAGGTCACTGAATTCAACCACCAATTATTTTTGAGGTCAAATTTGTTTTATGGATTTTGCAAGTATCGTGGTCTGCACATCGTCGTCTTATTCTGTCTGTTTGTCTGTCTATCGCCTACAGGTCACAATTCTAAACCGATTGTCATGAAACTTTACCAAGTTGTAGAGGTAGTCTCAACTGAGAAGCTGATTGATCTCAAGGTCAAATTTCTAAAATTGTCATTTTTCATCCGAATGACTTGAAATTTTAACAAGATTTGCATATTGCATCACTGAATTGGGAAGCTAACTATTTTTTACGCTCAACTCAAGGTCAAACTTCTAAAATCAATTTTCAACTGAAAAATCATCAATTTTCATCTTATTAACTTGAAAGTTGAACAGGATTTGCATCGTCCATCACTGAATTGGAAAGCAACTATTTTTGAGGTCAAAACGTCAAGGTCAACTTTGTTTTAATGATCAAGTGTGACTTCTAAAAATCAATCAATTTTCAATCCGATTGACCTGAGCTTGATTAAGATTATCAATTTTATTCTTGATAGAAATGGACAATTGTATCCATGCAACCTTTGAGAGGGGGGTGGATTTTGCACATATCATGCTCTGCATGACGTCTTTTTTATTATTATTATTATTATCATCTTTTTTTTATGCCTCCATTTACTTAACCGGAGGCATTATGTTTTTGGGTTGTCTGTACGTACGTACGTACAGTACGTACGTACGTACGGCGTCCGTCCGTGCTAATTTTCTCTGTTGTCTCTGTTTTCTCTGCAACCGCTTCTCCGATTGACATGAAATTTTCACCATAGGTGCAACTCATGTAGAATATTTTAATGATAAGTGTGACATCATAGGTCACGTGGTATGGCAGCCATGTTGGAAAAAAGGACCTCTTCATCTTCAAAACTGCTCCATGGTAAAAATTGAAACCTGGCACATGTGAAGTACTCCGCATGGGAAACGAGCGTGATTTTTTTTTGATGACGTCATAGGTGGCTTCGTTGTGACGTAATTGCATATGTCGAACAGTTTATTTGATTAGTATGAAAATTTTTGAGGGTCATCTAGGGCTAAATTGTATGAATGGAAAAAAAAAAAGAAGAATTTAAATGAAGAAGTCATTGGTCATGTGGTTCGGAAGCCATATTTTTTTGAAACATAAAAATCTTCAAAAATATTCTTCTCCGAAATGGCTGAACAGATCAAGGCGAAACTTTACAGGTATGATCGCCGATCCATGAGGAACAAAAAGTTTTCCACCTATGACGTCATTGGTCGCATGGTTTGGCAGCTATGATTTGTTGAACACTAAACCTTTAAAAGTCTTCTCCAGATGGCTTGACAGATTGAGAGGAAACTTCACCCACATGTTCCCAAGCTTTGGGGATACCAGTGTGTTCACAAATAATTAATGGGTCACATGGTCTGGCAGCCATATTGGATTGAAGAAAAATCATTTCTCTTGCACTGCTTCATCAATTGATGTAAAACTTCACAATCGTGATTTAGTAGTCATGGGGAATATACGTCTTAAATTTCAACCTGATCGGACGCATGGTCTGGCAGCCAGAATTATTTAATGTTTTGAATCTGGGTTCAGTGATTTAAATCAAACTTGGTGCAAGTATGCATAATGATGTAATATTGTGGGTGGAGGAATATTTGTCGACGTCGCGACTGAAGAGTGCCGTTCTAGTTCAGTCTTGTGTTGGATCGTGTATTTTGTAATTTATTGCTTTGTCCGTATCTCGACTCAAGTCTGAGGTCGCAGTAACACAAGGCTATGCTTTAATTGGGTAATCATTTGGGAGAAATTGCTTTCTTGCAGTCGAGATAAAGGTGCTTGAAGCTGATTCTCAGAACCTGTTTCTCCCATATCGCAGACAGATTGGTGGGCCCTCTGTCTTCAACCGCCTCCCTTGTTTTGGTCTTGCACCCTCTCCCCTTCCCGTTCTCCACCCCTGCCAAGTTTCTCTCGGGTACACGTGTTCTGCCAGCAACCCATTTCTGGTGAAACCCCTAAAATCCAGGCTCACTGCTCACATTGACTAATTTGTTCCTTTTTCTCATCTGCAAAACCAACGTCCTTGGTCTGTGCAATCCCATTCTTCCCTCCAGAGCTTCAAGATGGCTGTTCACCACCATCTCATGTCAACCCCCATGCATAATCGTTTTTTTTTCTTTAAACTACACTCATTATTCTCAAAGCATACCCCTTCCTTTCCAAGTTTTTCTCCCTGCTCCCTTTACCCACCTGTCCATCTTATTTGTTCCATTGCTCCTTCATCCCATGGTTTTCCTTTCCTGGTTTGTCAGCCCATCATTTGTTGTGCTTGATCCAGCATCCACTCCCCCCCCCTCCCCAAGGTCTTGTAACCCTCCTCTTACTCTTTCAATTTTTACCCTCAACTATTCTTCTTCCAAGTGTCTGTCATTTCCCTCGACCCTGCTGTCAGTCTTTGTCTTCCCCCTCCCCCTTTCCTCTTGTTCTGTTGTGGCTCTTCCATGATCCTCAACTGTCTATACAAAATAAAAAGATGGTCTTGCTTTTCTCTGCTTTCTTACTTTTGATCTGTCTCTCTGCTTGACCTCATTCTAGACAAAGGAAGCTGTTATTTTGTGGTTCTCCTAAGGAATGGCCCTGAGAACATTGTCGCGACGCCACTCATCTCTATGCAAGCAGCTCTCAACACCGATATGGTTCCCTTTCCCACCACCTTCACAGTGTGAGTCTCAGTCCATCTGCACTTCCTGGTGTTCCATACAATCCCCACCTTTTAACTGTCCCGGCGCTTTGCAGTACGGTCGGTTTTTGGCCGGACGGATTTTTAGGTTATTTCTCCGAAATAAGCTTAGAGTGGGTAGTCAGGTTCCTTGTGTAATTTTGTTGGAATTTTTGGAGAGTAGCAAACCTAGAGAGTTTTGAGAAGTTTAAAATCTATTTAAATAAAAAAAATGTTTCACATTTTTTCAACTTTGTGAAAGGTCGTTTTGGGGTGAAAAACGCTTTTTTTGAATTCCAATTTTAAAAAAATCTGAAACAATACAAAATAACCAACTGATGATGGATTACTGTTAAATGGCTAACAATGGATTTTATAAGATAATAAAATGTTGCATTTTGACTGTCGGTTGCCATGGAAACGGCATTTTTGGAGTGGAATTGCCATTTTTTAATATATTTTTTTTAAAATTATATTTTCCATCGGATGGCCTAAATAATTGTTAATATAGTGACCATGACTAACTTACACATAAGTATTATGATTTTCAAGTATTGGAACAGTTGGTTGCCATGGAAACGGCCATCTGTGCAATGAAACATTGGTGTGTCTGTTGTTCAATATCAGAAGGTTTCGGCACCTTCAGTTGTAAAACGTTTGATTTTAAGTTTTTGTAGTTTGATGTATTGAAAGTGTTGTATTTATTGTATTATTGGCTGCACCTGAACTGTCACGCCTGTCTTGCGAGTTTAAGGAGCAGTTTGGTCTGAAGGAAAGTGAGATAACTGAGCACCATGGTCTGTCTCCAAGTGTCCTCAAACATGAACACAATGCAATTGACCGAATCAAGGCTGCCATACTTAGTCATGAAAATCCATTTGAAGTTGAGGGTAACCAGCTCTTCAATGTGGTCACCCACGCTTATGTGCCAGAAGAATTGTACCACAGATACTGAACATTGATGAAACAGGACAGAATCTCTATGAAGATTTTGTTGCTAAAACGGATCAATGGTAATGTCAGCCTATGGGCGCCAGTGAAGAAGGAGAAGAACAGAATGTACATGTCTGGCAATACAACACTAGCAATCAAGATCAGGGACAAGACAGTATATTCAAAAAGAAACCAAGGATTTGTATGGTAGACTGATGGTACTCTCCAGATCCAGCAGGGACGTCGACCAGAAGAATGCAATTGGCAACTTTGAATTCACTGTGACACCGAGGGCCCTGTTTGCACCAAACGGTAGCTTACTGTCATGCACAGACAAGTCGAGACTAATCCACAACTTGGAGAAGTTTGCCAAAAAGGAACCGTCTTTACCAGAAGATGAGCTTGATGCCACACACATGGAACCGCAGCACCGCTGATGCTGTAATTGATGGCAGTACTAGCACGAAGGTCGCAGTCGTGGATGGAATGGTAGATGTCCAGAAAATGACCAAGAAACCAGCAATGGTCGTGACAGTGAAGGACCTTAGTGAATGTTTCAATGATAGGGTGATGAGTCTGACCAGAGGCTTCGACCATGTAATTCTTGTTTTTGATACATAACAGCAAGATTCCCTCAAGAGCACAACCAGAGACAAACGACGTCAAGGAAAGGCACAAGTCCAATATCAGGTCAAGGATGATACCAGTATCAAACGCATCACAGATGAGTCGATTTCTGTCCCATGATCAAACCAAGGCTGATCTGACGGAGTACTTGGCAGAGAAAACTCTAGAATACAACCGCAATTCAACAAAGGTGGTAGTCGTTTCGGCATCTGGGCGAATGTCGAGCAACAGGGGTCTCCAATTTGAGGCGAATAACCATGAGGAGGCCGATACGTTGATGATCCAGCAAGCAATAGCTGCATCACAGCAAACACGGGAGATATTGAGCTGACGATATTCTCACCTGATACGGATGTTCTGGTTCTTGCCATAGCAAACTATCAACTCCTGCCAAGACGCACATCTATCTCAATGGCATCTAGCATTGTCAAAATCGAGCCAATCTGGAAGGCCCGAGGTGAGGAGAGAGCCCAGGCATTGCCAGCCTTCCACGCATTCACAGGTGCCGATAATACTGGGCGGTTCGCTCGACATGGTAAGGCAAAGTGGTTCCAGTGCTACTTGAAGGCCGATGACATGGTAGATGCCTTTGCTATGCTCTGTAAGGATGCTGAACTGTCAGAGGACTATACACAACTTTAGCAAGATTTGTCTGTTCAGGTTATTGTCCAAGTGGTGTCAATATTTCCAGCATCCCTGAACTTCGGTGGCATCTCTTCTGTAAGAACATGGCTGAGAATGACAAGTTACACCAACTGTCGTGGCTCTGAGGCAGCATATCATGCGGGTACATATCCAGGCATACGTTTGGGGTCAAGCAGCAATTTCTCAGCAAACATTTCTTGATCCATTAAAGAATGGCTTCCACAAGGACACGAGTGGTCAACTCAAACCGACAACAACAGACATTCTCCCTGCACCAAAGGCAATTATCGAGATGATAAGGTGCCAGTGCAAGACAGAATGTTCATCACAGAGATGTTCCTGCAGGGCCAATAACTTAACATGCACTGATCTTTGCATGTGCAGCACTTCGTGTGAGAATGACGAGGACTCAAACGTTGAACGGCATGACCACGATAGTGATGATGACGATGGCAATGATGAGTGACATTAGAGACAGTGATGCCAATTGGCTACAAACTCATATTTGACATTAAGTACATTTCATTGATCACCATATTCATGCGTTACTTGTTTCAAGATTTGAAAGCAATACATTAAATAAACGGTAATTTGACAAAATGATAGCCGTTTCCATGGCAACCATTGCTCAAAATACAGATATATGTATTCTATATTAGAACTGTCCTCTAGTTAACAATTATGCATCATCAGTTGCTTGCTTGCGATTAATTTTTTGAATTTTCAGAGCTGAAATTTAAAAAAAACGGGTTTTTACCCCAAAACGACCTATTTGATCGCCTATTTCCCATAATCCCCAATTTTCACTCTGCTTGTTTGGGAAATAACCGTCAGCCCCCCACGGGGCTATTTAATAATATAATCATTTCTGCATGCATCAGAGATTGATATGAAAAGCTTTTTAAATGGTATTTGGTGGAGAAAATTGTGTAAAAAGTAGAAACAGCTTTTGCTTTATCTGAAAACTTGATATTGTGCACATTTTGACAAATGATTCGTTGCTTGCAATGCTTGTGAATTTTTTTCTCCAGGCAAGATGTACCAAGCAACTTTGAAATCCATTTGGAAGTTTACTGTTTGGTGGGTACTCCCCTTGCATTTTGATACTTGTGAATTCTGTTATTTGAAGGTTGTTCTGCAAAGGGCATTCGGATTTACAAACAAGACTCGATTGTCAGGCGTGCCAACTGTATCGTTTAAACACACACGTATATATTGTCCCGTGTCCGTCGAATAGCAGACAATGGAGCCGGTGGGATCGGCTCGGGTGGGCAAATAATTTTATTCAGAGATTTACCTCTGAACACGTTTACACGCATCAGGAAGTTGTACCTAAAATTATCAAATTATCACCTTGTAAGCAAAGGAGGGCCCAAAACGCAACGCAGATGTTTATAACAAAGAACACTGCAAACGGTACAGAACCCCCAAATGAAATTTAAGGCAGGAGGATCAAACCCAATGGTGAAATGAAATTTTATATCTTTATTTACCTTTTAAATTAACCCTTTGGCTGCAAGATGAGTGTCCAATACGAACACTAATATGGAATGGATAAAAGATGTCGCCCGCAAATGAGTCCGAATCGACGTAGAGGAGGATGCGGAGTGACTTGGGTAATGAAAGTCCATACCTTAACACCAGCCACTCTGCTCTTTCGGTACCTCATTTGGACTCTGACACCACCATGATACCAAGGATAACCCCAGAACTTCGACAACTATGACCACAATCTCTTCCAGCACATTTTTATCCCCCGCCGTGTGGCGGAAGGGGGATATTGTTGTTTTAATGCTCCAAACCTGTTGCCACATCTGTCAGTTCATCCAATAAGAATCTGCCACAGCACCATAAGGATAGTCTGAGGCTGCAAGTCATGTCAGAAGGTTCTTGATGGTTCCAGAAGTGGAGGTACAAGATCGATAGTACATGAAGCTTACAAAATGGCTGTGAGATCCTCTTAGAAGGTGCTGGAGAATTATTGAGACCAGGGTGGAGGGTGGAAATGAAAAGCACTTGAAATCAAGGGGAATGGAAGCACAAAACGCACCCCCATGGGCTGGTCTGATGTGATTTAGGTGGACACTCGCCCTCATGACGGATCACGCCACCATCACTGCTCGACCTTTTATGCTCTCAAAAAAGCAGCCACTTAAATCGTACAAATTGCCGTCCAAGTGATGACTTTAATGGCTTGTGGTGGAATGCATCAAGCGCATGTTTGTGCTCATCTTGTTCTTGATATAATGACTCTCCTCAAGGTGCTACTTGCCCTTGCCCCCCCCCCCCCCCCGCCTGCTCTTGGTTTAGGAAAGTGAGGTGTTTTTACTTTAAAATGTGGCACAGGTGACGATGTGACTGAACTTAATCACAGCTTGGTATTGATAATATATATATATTTTTTTTCATGAAAGTGTTTATTGTAAATGTATTTGCCTTTTAATTTTTTTTTTTTTTTTTCAGTTTCAAAAACGAGAGGCAGCCACAAATGAGAAGAAGAAGAACAAAGTTTCGGTAATTTGACAATCTTCTGTTCTTCTTTATTGTATTATTTGATCAAAAGTAGGATTTTGTCTTTTCTTGTAACCTTTTCTTCTTTTGTTTTTGAAAACCTATTTTCCTGCAGACCATAACGCCCAAGAAGTTGTTGTCTTCAATCACAGTAAGTTTCTGATAATTGAATTAATGTGTAAACAGTTTTGCTCATTTATTTATTGGCTTACCCCCCCCCCCTCCCCATCTCCCATCCCCCTGCACAGTGGGAGATGAGCTTTTACAAACGCTCGTCTCTGTCTCTGTCTGTCACATCACTTCTTTCCTTATTTTTTTTTAAACCATTTGAACTTGTCATCAAATTTTTACACAAACCTTTATTATGAGAATGAAAAAAGTAATTAATAATTGGGTCAAAATATTAAAGGACAAAGCCATAGTGACTCTAAATAACCCTTATTACACCGCAGCGGGTCAAGCGTGAGAACAGCCAATTTTTTTTTTTTTCCTATCTCTTCTGTGTTTATTTGCCATTGAGCTTCAGTGTGTCTATCTTGGCCGTACCGTTTTTACCAATTGAGCTTTTGTCATCAAATCTTAAACAAACCTTTATTATGAAAATATGTAAAAAGCAAGATAATAAAATGTTCAATGAAAATTAATTATTTTTTTAACTGTCTTGGCAAGTTTATTTTGAGTACAAAGTGGACACGGACGAGCTTTGCATTTTGATGCTTTCTCGTTTTGGTTGCATTTTGTACATCTTTTATTTTGTTTGTATTTTATAGAAAATCAGTAGCAGCAGCCTCCCATCACCAGGTGAGTCACAATTTGTGTGTGGAGCCACTTGTCTTGAACTATTTTTGAAGTACAACGTAACCATTGGATGACATTTTGAATAATGGTCCGCGTATACCTGCAGCACCAGGGTCTGGTTCGAATCTGTCAAGGCACAGCGGTTTCAGTCTTGTTGGCTCAGCGAAGCTCACATTGGCGTCGGTTGGCAAGGTCAAGTTCCAGCTTGAGCAGGTTGGCCTCGAGAGCTCTGAATTAATTTCTGGCATGCTGGTTTGTAAGGTTTGAGGCACATGTTTGGATGTATGCTTCTCCAACGTCAGCGTACAGATATGTTGCCTCTTGTTCACTGGGTGGCTGTTGTGCATTGATGCCGCATGCTGGTGTACTCAAACCAATATCGTGGCCGATCGTGTTTATTTGTAATGAGCGACCTGGGAGTGGCAGCAACCTTGCCGGTGATGCTTGTCTTATAAAAAGTGACAGGAATGAGGAATTGTTTTCGACAGAGGGGAACTGTCACTTGATAATTGGGAGTGTGGAAATTGTACTCCAACTCAGCATGTGGGTTAAAAGTGTAAATGTGGTTCTTGATTGTGGCCATCTCACAGCAACGTTGTCATCCTGCTCTTGTGCATTTTCTGTAGAAAACAATATCGATTCATGTATTTGATTCATCGCAGATTCAGCCTTTGTCACGGTATTGAAATGCTGCTTTTGTTTAAATCATATCTCTTTTCAAGTGGGCCTTGAGTTTTGAGGCCGTGTCGCTTTTCGGGAAGTGTTTGGGAAACCGGCTTATTTTAATCAAAGGTTCGCATTGGTTTCTTGCTGTGGTAATCTGTGCTTTATCTTTTCATTCTGCATGTTTGAATGCTGACCATGTTTGTGTTTTTAGGTTCCATTCCTGTCACCGTTAGAGGGTTATGTGTACCTCAAGTTTCAGTGCCGTATTAACACCGCTGTGGAGGAGCATGGCTTTCTTGTAAGTCTCTTCATACTCGGGGTGACCTTAGACGCATGTCTTGATGCTGCCTGGCCTGAACCTCTTGTGTTAAGCACTTCTTGACCTGTTCACCCTCAGACCATGTTTGATGATGTTAGTGGCTTTGGAGCATGGCACCGACGTTGGTGTGTACTTTCTGGGAACTGCATATCCTACTGGACGTATCCTGATGATGAGAAAAGAAAGGTGATTGTGAAGATCTCTCAAAACCTCTGTTAAATCAAATAAAAAGAATTTGGTTTTTCGTACGAAATGCTCTTTTGATGTCACCGACGGTGACTGGAAGGTTTTGAATGTCTTTCGGTTTATTATCCTTCGCAGACGGTAGTTTTATCTTTGAGCTCACCCTGGCACTGGTTGTGCTAAACAGCTGCCTGAAGGGGGCACCACACTGTAGTGACTGCAGGCATGGAGACATGGACTTTGAGGGAGAAGTGCGAAACATCACGTTTGAATACACGTATCTTGATCTTGCATTTGAGCAACAAGAACACACCCAAATCTGACACGATAAACATAAACTAGTAATAGGAGTCCACAACCATCCTTGACCATGTTGTGGAACATCAACCGAGGCCCTCACTTTTTCATGTTTTCTCTACAACCGCTTGAATCTTTCAACATCGGAGTGACGACCCATGTATAATTATTCAACATAGTGGCTGGCATTCCAAAAAGTCTTGTGTAGGCATGGATTGCATGGTGTTTCACGTATCAGGAAATAAATGGCCTCGACCTCGCTTCGCCTAAATTGTGTCATTGTGGGGAAAAAGTTCCTGACTGTAAAAACTTGTTTTACAAATGACAAGTACTTGCAAGAAAGAAGACTAAGAAGAAAAAAATCCCCAGAAAGTTGCGGGGAAACCTTCACTGCACATTTACCGCTTTCTTTGGCATACTTTTTTTTTAAACCCAAGTCCAGGCTGTGACTTGAACCCAGAATCAACTCATCTATGGTTTGCCATTGAATTGCATAAATGAAAATAATTGCAGTGTGATATTTTCTTAAATAAATTGTATAAATTTAAAACACGACAGAAATCATTTCCTGGAACGTTTGCCAATTGGATGAGAAATTTAACGTCTATCTGCTCACCAACACATGCAAAATGATCCAATCAATAACAAGCACAAACTCAACAATTACATTCGATCCATCCCTTTTCAATCCTAATCATATATATCCATACCAGCATGCTGGCACTCATTTTGCCGACCTCGGAAGGATGACATGCAGAGTCAACCCCCCCTGGTATTAATTCAACAGCCCGTAAAGTCACCCAAGTTGTACACGGCAGCTTTTAAATTGGAAGTTAAGTTCGCTGAGGAAAATGGTGGGAATATGGCTGCGCACAGGAAATAATGTGTTGGCGAGAAATGTTTGGGACTGGTGTAAAGCGAAGGATACGTTGTGGATTACCAAGAAGGCTAATTGTGGCTGCAAAGCTCTGAACAAACACCGAGTGCTTATATCACAACGCGTCAGGTGTTCAAGTTTATGAAGGAGTCGTGAAATGTAACAAAATGTAATGTGCTATGAGCCAGTCCTGATAATTATTAATCATTGTCAGTTGTTTTAAAAACTGTGTACCTCTATATGATAAACATGTTTGATGATTTTTCAGATAAATTAGGAATGTCAATATTTTTTCAACAAAGTAGTTCAAATATGCACAAAACGGCTCATTAATATTCATGACTTTGGAAAATGCATTGAGTGTTGGGGAAGAATTAACACCTCGTGGTCTGACAGTTTTGTGAACAACTGTAGTTTTTTTTTTTTCTTCATTCATTGAACAATCAAAACAAAAAAAAAGAAAACCCCCCCAAAAATAGTGTGTGGGATTTCACACCAGCTGGTATTGTTTGAGAAGTCATTGTTGAAAGGGGTGGTGGTGGTTGTTCTTTGCTGAAATAAAATAATTAACTCTTGTGAGCAACATCAAACATTCTCTCATGCTGGTTTTTCTGCTTTTTAAAAAAAATTGAAATTCTATGCCCAGCTGGCTCATATTGACATCTTTGGGTGGAATTATGGATGAAAACCAGTCTCTTGCTCCTGAAGTGACCAAGTGTAGATTGGCAAGCATGACATCACCTCCCATGCTATGGAGTCAATTTCTAATATGACACAAACTATAAAATTTTCTGGCATCTCTGAATTAAACACCTTGGAAAACGTTTGTGGGTAGTTACTCTAAAGCTATTTGGTGTTGGTACATGGATCACACGTTTCCCCATTGCCCCCTCATGTTCGCAGGATCCGATCGGGCGGTTGAACCTGGCAAACTGCGTGAGTGAGAGGATAAGCCTTGCGGAGCGAGAGTTCTGTGCCCGACCCAACACATTGGAGCTCCTCACGGCCAGGCCTCGTCTTCGTGACGACTGCGAAACGCTCATCATGCACATTAAAGGACAGGTTTGCATCTCCAGGTACATCTGAGTAACCATCCTTTAGATTGATTAGAAGCTATTGAGTTTTATATCTGGGAAGTAGAGGATGTCTTTTAATCAACAAAAATTGAAATGTTTGACCTTTCATGCCATGGGGTTGTTATCCCAAATGAAATTCATTGACCAAATTGAGTGGGGTGTGAGGCTGATCTTGGGCGATTGGAGGATTTCATGATTCTTCAATTTAAGTACTTATGAGGAATCCTTTTAAGTTCTTTTCTTTTGACGGAACAAAAACCACACCCTCTGCCCCCACAGGAACTGGCTGTCCGCAGACTCACGGTTTGAGCGTGACATGTGGCTCGAGAAACTCAACCAGGCCCTGCTGGGCCTGCGCACGTGGCAACCTCAAGGATGCACATCAGTTTGAAATGTCTCGTTGCGTTCCTGAGCCAGGCATTCTGCACATATCCCTCTGCTGCTGTTGGCAAATTAACCGCATGAGTTTTCTTACCTGCACTGCACTGTGCTTGGACACTTTGAGGCTACAGATTGAATGTTATGCCATGTTAATGACTCAGAGCTATATTCGTCTATATGGATAATACCAACATTAATGTATGGGATTTTGCACAAGTACATTGTTTGATTTGCAGTTCATAAATCTTGTTCCCCTAAGCACCTAGTTTCATGTTCTAATGAGAATTCATTTTTAATGCTGTATTTTAAATAATAAAATTACTTTTAATTGGACCTTTTGATAAGTAACTGCTTCCACGCACCCCTCCCCTACTTCCTTTCATGTATGCAACTATTTTAAGTTCATTTCAAATAAACAATTGGCAAATTTAACATTGATGCATGGGAGAACTTCATTGATGCAAAGGAGTTGGTGTAGATGTAATTTATATTCTCAAAGCCTCAAGCAGTTTGGGTCCATCATCATCATTTGAATGTGGAGGGAAAAAGTATTTGGCATTGTCAAAAAAAGATTATAATGCTGGAAAATGGGTCTGTGCAGAAAGCAGGAGTGCCAGGTTACCTGAAGCATGCTGCCATGGTTATGGATTACTATTCAAGATGAAGGGAGAAAAGACCATGTGGTATGGCATGATCTGACCAATGCCCATGGTTCTTTCCCATTTTCATTGAGGATGTTTCATTCAGAGAAGGTTGGAAACCCCAACGTATATCAGTTCTTCATGAGGTTCACAATCCATTCATACATCAACACCTGGCAACCAAGATTCCCAGAGGTTGGTATTCTCATCGGGTGCAGTGTCACCTTTGTGGCCAGAGCTCTTAATAGATTGTTTTTTAAAATCACAAACTGGCCCAACACATGGAACATGTCTTTCAATCCTGACAAATCTCACACTGTCTCTCTGAAAGAACCATCTAGAACCCCCCCCCCCCGATGTACTCTATCAGTCCCACATCTACTGTCCTATCTTTATGAAAACTATCAAATGACCCCAAAATGGTCGAAGGGTATATCAGCATCTGAAATGATGGCTCAGAACTAAGGTTTGAATCCCATATCAATTCGCTACCCCCATCATTAATTCACAATAATAGTTTGCACAAGTTCTACAGCTTTAGCTCAATGTAATATTGAAGTTGGTCTCGGATGGATGTTGAACTGGTCGTCCTATCGACTGGCATTAGTTGGTGTCCTTCACGAAGAATAGGTGAGCTATCACCAGCACTGTCAAAATTCCAAATTCCTAACCTTAATCGAATGTCAGACCTGGCCAGCTGGTTTGTGAGACCTACCCCCAGCATGGGAATAATTGTGCACGTTAAATATAAAGTGTTAATTAAAAAAATTGATAGTCTCATCTGTCAATTTTTAAAAGCATGACACTTTTGGGTTATTGATGTTGATAAGACCTGATGATTCAAAATGTAGACCAATCAGATGCAGTCTGACAATTTGTGAAAAAGCTCTGCATAGCAATTGGTATTGGTGCTAATTGCAAGATGCTACACCATCCTCCACAAATCAACCTTTGCTGTCACTAAATGCAAATACTTAGTTTAAACAAGTCACCATTTTAAAAAGGCTACCAAGTCTACTTCAGATTGAGATAATCTCAAGAATAAAATATGACAAAAAATGTTTTTATTCTGCTCCAAAAACATTGAAAATACTTTACAAAATATGTTTCCTGCTCGGCTGGTACCAAAGGAGGAAATGGAGCATCACATACTGTATATCCCACATAAAGCACAAAGCACTTCACGTTTAAGATGAAACAAAAGTAATGCAACACCCAAGGTGTCACATCAGAGTAATGAAATTGATGCAAGACGATCTGCACATCCGGATAACCTCCAAATCAGCTCTAAGGCCTTGGTGGTGGCCTCATGCCAGGAGGTGGTGGTCCTGTAAAGAAAGGCAGACAATGTAAAACCAGACAGGAAAGCAGAAGAGCAGGTCGAGATGCTTCCCACAAATGCAGGAACTAAAGCATATGATAACGGAATAGCAGCCAAACAATACCATGCTCTCAGAAAAAAAGAAGCTCCACATGATTGTTCAGATAATACATGCAAATAAATCATCATCAAGCAGGTATGAAAACTGGAACACCAAGCAAGTGACCACCGGTATAACGGTTAACATAACATTTGGTGTTGCAAAAGCAAAACTCTGGCATGTCCACTCGTTCCTATGAGATGTATCTTGTGTCATGCATTGATGTCTATTCAGTTAGGAAACACCGGGGTTTTGGTGGACACCTCATGCAATATTTAGTTGCCCAATGTTTTTTTTCAAATTTCAAATTTCAGACCTTACTGAATAATATTCCAGAGGGCAACCTTCTGAGATCGGTGTACCTCACTGAAAATTGAGTTTACATTTATACCACGGGGTTTCCGAGAGTCGATTCAGCAATTGTATGCAATTTCCCCATACATTCAACAAAAATAATGCCACCAATCAAAATTACCAGAATGATGAGGCACATTGCATAAAAGAAACAAATGATAGATATATGATATTTTATTCGAATGAGAGACACGATAATGAAAAATTTGAGAAAATCTTTTTGGGTTTAGCCATTAGCACCATATAAAAATGACCTTATCTGCACCAACACTCAATATCATTGTTCCATCCATCAAAATCATTCCCATTCAACCTTCTATCACACCACATACACAGGTTTCCGATGACATCCAATATTCATGCAAGTATTAATAAGAGTTAAACCTTACCTCTTATTTTAGGCACGATGTCAGAATGTTGAATGTCAATCAATTTTCAATATGATGCATGTCAGAAGGCTCAAGACAGATATATATATATATATATATATTTTTTTTTTTTGCCTTTCTCATGTTCATGAAAATTATATCGTTCAGTCATTGTAGGATTTATTCAATATAATCGGTGTCAATGTCTTCTGAACCATCAGTTTCAGCGAGTGTTGCAAGATTCAGTGCTCGCTCACATTTGCAAGCCACACAACATGGCACTTCATATTTCTGGCAAGAACAGTTGCGAGTGCAATTGCTTATCACATATTTGCAGCGTGTGACTGTGTGAGCTCCAGAAATGGCAGCAAATACGCTCCCATCTTCCAACTGAATGACGTGGCTGGAGGCAACATGGAACGGCGACGTGTGCTGTTTTCTGAACCAGCATAGCAAAGAGACATCTCAACAGATACTGCTTGAATGCATCTTGTTGGCGGCAAACATCTAAAGTCCTTCGAGTCTCCACCAGTGATGAACACATGGGTATGAAGTGTTGCTAATGGAGAGAATGTTGTTCCACCATATAATGCCACCAACAGGTTCCTAGCTGCTCTGATGATTTCATCTGTCAACTACAAGTTGTCACTTTCTCCATATCTTGCAAGAACTTCACAATCTATTTGGTGACGTAACTTCAGGACCTTTGTCTTGCCAATGCCATAGATGAAGTTTGTCATCTTTTCCAGAGAAGGCATAAAAGAAAGGCTGGAGGTTGCAGTCGCTCAGGCCCAGAAGTGTTGCCAGCTCACGAACAGGCACCCACTGATGAAGAGACTTTTATCCACAACTCGACATCATATATCAGTGTTGTTGAATAGTACACCAGCATTACCACAATGTCAGTGCATTGCCAGAGACCACAACACATTTAGCACCTAATTGTTGTGCAATGAATATGACATTCTGACTGGCTTGTTGCTAGACCGGGAACATCTATGATGCCAGTTGATGTGAAACACATGCTTTTCTTCTCATCCACAAATTCACCAGAGAGCTATAAATCTGTCGTGATGACTTTCTGGCTCTCTGCCTTCTCACACAACTACAGCACAGGAAATCTTGGAATTTTTACTTGTTTTTGCAAGTCATGAAGTCCTTGAAGGGCGGCGTCTTGATTGGCCCACTGATCTCGTACTCTTTTTGAGGTTTGTGGGCACTCCGTTGTCGCTCTAATCCTTTTGTAGATTCCACATGGTCATACCTATCCCTGGGGGAAATGGACACTGATGCAGTCGGCTGGCAGTGCACACATGAGCTTGTGCAGAAGTCTGGCTTGGTACTGATTGAATATTTTGCCTTCAAGAAACTAATGTTGGATGAAACACATTGCGTCCACAATCAAGACAATACTTGTCAGATTCTGGCTAAATATCCATTGCTTCCAGAACCGATTCTTTCAACAAGGCTGCAAGCCATGTTGATTTGTTTCCGTGACGCATCCGTCCACCTCACTCAAAAAATGATGGCGGAACTTTCGAGCATTCACATTCCCCTCTCATCTTCTCCAAGTTTACATCCATTCCGACAGCCTTGAATTGAAGAATGCGCTTGAGAATGGTGACCTCATTGATCAACTGCTCCTGTTTTTGAGGTCGGCTCTGCTGCTTTTGCTTTGAATGCATTTATTCAAATGTGTGAAGCTTTACTTTTTTTCCACTTTCTTTAAGTTTTGCTTCAAATGTGTGTCTACCTCATTCTTCCTAATTTGCTGAACATTTGGTATCTCGTTCTTAATGACTCAGGTACAATGAGGACAGTTTTTCAGGGCGTAGAGCAGGCATTGTAGTGTGATATTCACACAATACACAACTATTACCATCAATGGGGACTCTGTCTTAATGTACAGAAGACCACCTGCTCAGCTTTTAACCTGAGCAAAAAGGACGCCAATAAATGACAAAATTTGATTGAATGGTACTCCAATTCCTTTCACCAACACACCGACCTCCCTTGGTATCGAGTTGAACAGGGTTCTTACTTTCTGCAACCATGCTGAGGATGTATCTGGAAAAACAGCAGCAAGGGTCAACTGCAAAGGAAACTAGCAGGCCATGACTGGGGAGCAGATTTCATAACCCTACGCTCTACCACACAGGCATCGGTGCATGCTCCAGCAGAGCATGGTGTTGCTACTTAGGGTCGAAGCATGCACACAAGGAAAGTGGATGTCTAGCTAAATTCTGCCCGGAGAGTCAATGGCCGTCTCAGACTGACACCCACCTCTCCTCGCTGGCATCGCGCCTCAACACCTAAAGCGAGAAGCAGCAACCAGACATGCTGCACTTGAAGATTTTGACTCTGAAGTTCATCTCCTCTACAAGATGCACGAACCACTATAAACTCAATGACTCAAGGGTCGGAAACCTTTCAGCAGGGCAGCCCAGTCTTACAGAGGCTGACAGCTCAGAGAACATACAACAGTGGCTCTTCTCAGAGTGGAAAAGGAGGCAACCCGAAGGCAGACTGCAGCATCTATCGATCATTTCCACTTCTCCAGCTGGCTGCAGACTTAAAAGGAAGGAGTGGTGCCACCTGAAAAGACTGCATACAGGCAATGGACACTAAGGCTTGCATGTATGCATACCTGGAACCTGGCTGACACAGCAAGCTATGATTGTCGAGAGCCCGAAACTGCAGAAGACTTGGTGGAGGAGAACACCAAAAATAAGGGAGTAAGGTTGAATTCTTATTAAAACTTGTGTGAATATTGGAGCTTATTGGAAACGTGTAAATGTGGTATGATGGAGGGTTGAATGGGGATGATTTTGATGTAAGGAACAATGATATCGAGTGAGTATCGATGTAGATAAGGTCATTTTTATTTGATGCTCATGGCTAAACCATCCATCCATTGGGACCATACTCTATGCAGAGCGTTGGTGCTGCCTAAGCAGTCTCCTTGGCTATTAGGCACAATCCTGGACGGATCGCCACTCCGACACAGTAGACCAGCATGCTGGCACTCATTTTGCCGACCTCAAAAGGATGACAGGCCGAGTTAACCCCACCTGGTATTAATTCAACAGCTGAGCGGGATTTGAACTCAGCTCCCGAGGATCACAAGCCCGCCATCCTAACCATTAAGCAAACACCAGGCATATGGCTAAACCCAGAGATTTTCTCAACTTTTTTTTCATAATCGTGTCTCTTATTTGAATAAAATATCATATATCTACCTTTTGTTTATTTTATGCAATGTGCCTCATCATTCTGGTAGCAAATTTTGATTGGTAACATTATTTTTGTTGGAATGTATGGGGAAATTACATATATAGATTAAAAAAAAAATTTTTTTTAACAAGCGAACGAACAAAAAAAAAAAAAGAAACGCTGAATCGGCTCTTGAAATATAAACGCAATTTCAGTAAGGTACATTGATCTCGGAAGGTTGCCTTCTGGAATAATGTTCAGGAAGTCTGAAATTTGTAAAAAAAAAAAACATCAGGAAACCAAATACAGTATGAGGTGTCCACAACTTCCAAAATATATGCTCCCTGACTAATTGCATCAAGCCCTTTAAAGCACAGGCACTTACTTGCCCAGCCCTTTTCTCAGAATGTTTTAAATTGAGAAACCACAAAATTGAGGCAATGTGTACAACGCAACCGAATGCTCGGCTTTAACAGAACCAAGCCGACATGCATGGATCGCTCCAACTTGCACGCACGAATCGAGACAGGAAACGTCAACACATGCTTTCTCTCCATCATCCCTCTACTGATGCACACATCATAAAATCCGTGATCCGACGGATGTTAAGAGGCTGTCTGCTTCAGCTGAGAAACCGAGTGTCACCGATTGCAGACATCGTTTAGCCAATTAAAGGAGAGTCGTTCCGAAGCAGCACCACCGGGCCCCTTTCAGGCCAAGCATCGTTACTCAACAACCTACCAAGTTTTTCTTGGATCATTCCATTCTCAGAGTTAGTGCATTCGATTGGGTCAATACTCGAAAAAGCATCATCAAATCAAGATGTAAACGCGTTATCAATGTGGAAAGGCGAGGTCGATTTGAGTTTTAGATCAGCAGGGTGGACGGGGGAACAAAATGAACCAAAAAGCAGGAACTGAATCAGAATACAAGTGTACTTTTTCCTATATTGTAATGTGGAACATCAGATCTGGAAGAAAAAAATGGTGCAAAGCATGCGCTGACGTTTAAAAATGCACCGGGATTGCAAGAAATAGAAAAGCCCACACAACGGTCATCGCACATGAGATTATAAAGGGTTACCCAGAACAAAACATGTATTCAGTCCCCATTATTATAACTGTTGGTAAAAAATTATGAACAGAAGGGACAAAGCCCCAAAGGTTCTTTTTCAATTTTTTTGCACTAATGTTTCTCCATCGGCCAAACTGATTATTTCGGCTTCACACAATACGCACCTCTCATTCCTGGGGGAGGCGGACGCATCCCAGGAGGCATCATACCCATCGGGCCCCTCTGCCCAGGATGCATGCCCATCGGGGGGCCCATGGGTGGCCGCATGCCCATTGGAGGACCCATCATTCCTGCAAATGGATCACCCACAAATTAGTCTATTTATGGTTCACACAACCATGGAAAAGCAAATTTCCTAGATATAAAAAAATTGTTTTCCAGGACTTTTCATACAAATGTATTATGTGACAAGTGACATTGGAATAAACCACAAGAATAAGAATCAAACCTTCATCGTTTTCTGTTTTTCCCTATTCCATTGAATATTTCAGGAATACATCGACACCTACAGACAAACTGAAGTGTAGTCGATGGTGTGTCATCACAAATCCCCACACTTCCCACCTCAAGCAAAGTTGAAAGTTCCACCAGGAATGACCCAATATCAGATTTTGAGTTTTAAAATAAATAAATAAATGATTCCCATTTTGACGAATGTGATCCCAAGTCCCCACCCCCTGGAGCATGAACTGAGGATCAAGTCCAAAGAATCGTTACATATTTCATGTGTCCCCCAATGTTGATTTCATATACTGTCGGACCCCGCAATTCACGGGTCATAAAGTGCGACCTGGTTCGACATTTGTGCCTCACGTATTCGTGGGGTTTTTATAAATGTATTTTAAAATGTTTTTTTTTTTAAACACTTCAGCACTGTTCTCCTATATCCACCTGGGAAAGTGGAAATCAGTCAACATCACAGCATTACTTAAAAAGGTGAAAAAACAGATCGCCTTAACTACAGCCCAATTAGCTTCCTGTAATTCCAATCATCAGCAAGGTCATGGAATCCATCATCGCAGCTGACACAAAATCATTCCTTTTCTCCAACAACCTCATCTCAGATCATCAGTTCAGATTCCGACCTGGTCACTCTACCTTGGATTTGCCGCTTCGACTCTCCCAACAATGGTGGAGGCCCTCAATATCAA
>CM068960.1:87481085-87492577 GCA_035128595.1 Eptatretus atami
AGGGTGTCCACACAGCGTGGGTTCCACATACGTTGACTTTTCAGACATGTCCGTATTCTTAGAAGCCAGTACTGGAAAATGCGTTTTCATTTTTTTTCCAGGAATTTCATGGAGTTTCAAGGACTGCGTGAACCCTGATATTACCATCAAGGACACCGATCAAAATGTCACCTGGCAAACTCTCAAGCAGGAAACACCAATAACAGTGGAATACAAGAAAACAAAATCCTTACTCCCCCTTACTACCACCCCCTGCAAAAATTTTCTATTTTGCCAAAAATGGGTTCATAAAAGAGTCAACATCACAAATATAACTGATGAGCACCAAATGAACAATCAATGCCAGCAAAAAAGGTATATTAAATGTATGTCGAGTAAGGTGCACACTATTCCTCCCATCAGTGACTAATAAAAAAATAAAATCCTTCACAATACAAAAAATAACTTGATCACACGCAACAAGGTTGATGAAGAAAACGAAACCTCCACTCACAGTAAAAGAGGAAGTACATACATTATTAAATAGAAGAAATATGAAAAAAACACAAAAACTCACAATTCACTACTCAAACAGCCTGAGAACCACTATAAGTGACACTTGCAGAGAAAGTAAAATCAATGGCAGACCTACCTGGTGGAGGTCCTGCACGACCCATTGGCATTGGGGTAGGACCCGGAATACCACGGCCAACTGGAGGTTGGTATTGCTGAGGTGCACCCGAGATGGTGGGCGCCGGTACGCCGCGACCTTGTGGCGTCATCACCTGCACACGCACATGGTGAAGCACATCAAACCACTGCAAACCATTGAGGTCGCGTGGAAGAGCGGAATGTGACAAGTGCCATGCTCTCAGTCTGTCGAGTTCTGCAAGATTGTTAAGATAATACATGCAACATTCATCATTGAGCAGATCTGGTAACGTGAAGAGTAATTGCTTAAACGTTGTGCCAACCTCATCAAAAACCATATTGAGATGTCGTTGTTAATAAAGTTAAAGTTAATTGAAGATGAAGCTGAAGTTGATTACACAACTTGCATTTGAAGCACTGAGTCTTGCTGGAAAGAAATAATAATAATAGTAACAACAACTACAGCTAAGTCGATGGCACACCATCGCAAATCCCCATGCATCGCACCTAAAGTAAAGTTGAAAGGTGGCAAAATGATCCAAAAGAAATGACCCAGCATCAAATTTTGAGTTAAAAAAATTGTTTTGACACCTGTGACTCAAAGTCCCCATCCCCTGGTGCATGAACAGGGGGGTAAAATCCCCCCAAAAGTTACACATCTCATGTGTCCCCCAACGTTGATTGCACATACAAAGTTTCATTTTAAAATGTGCAAACAATTTAATGCCATTTGACCTTTTGACCCCACCCTCGGGCCCCAGGAGGCGAAGCCAAAAATGATACTGCTCTCGCACCTTCTTGCCATATGGTGATCACAACTACCAAGGTTGGTGGAATTCTGCTCAACCGTTGAGGAGATAGCGTGACAGACCACAGACTGCAATACCCCCACCCCCAATTTTGGTTTTTTTTTTTTTAAAGTGTGGGGATAAAACCAGCATCGAACCTGTCGCTTTACTGACAAGTAACTGAATACAACTTGTATATGTTACATCACAGTAATACAGTTTATTGAGAGTAAACAACCCTTACATCCTTACATCAATGAGAGTTAGACATTTGGTAGAGCTATCTGCCTCTGAACCATTGAAAGCAAAGCAAATTCAGTATTTTTAAACCTACTTACAAAGAGTGAAACTTTAAATACAGGAAATTGTGAATGCTTGTTTTTTTTTTAATTTGCTTGGGAAAAGGTTGTGCAAGTTTGCTTTGCTGGTAAATTTCACATGGTTGTTTTAATCACCCGAGAATAGAGTCAAATCCGACTATTGATGGAAGAAATTGCTGTTGGTTAGTGAACATCATTAAAGTTTGTGTTAACACAAAATTGATTTGGCAGAGTTATAGTATCAATATGTGTTGTTAATATGAAAACCAGAATGTCATGCCACCTGACCTTTAAAAGCTATGGTGGTGTAAATGGGATTTTATTCAAAGCATTCCCCAAATTACGGCATTTCAACAAGGACAGACCTGCATTGAAGGGCCACCAACACCACGAACTGGACCAGCTAGGCCAGCAGGAGCCTGGGCCGCTGGAGCACCAGCAGGGATTCCTCTTCCTGCAGCACGACCCACGCCTGGGCCTCCCATTGCACCAGGAACTGGAACCCGAGCAATCCCGGCCTAAACCAAAACAGCAGGTGCTTCGCTGTGACAATGACCCATTCTGCAGTTATGCTAAAACACAATTTTTGACTTTGAATTCACGGGGTTTTCGCAATTGAATGAGAAGTTCAACCCAAGAAATACATTTGCTCATTTGTGCAACAATCCATACCAAATCGTTACCCACATCAGTGTTAACAACCATGAGCCTTCACCACATCTCTCTTCTAACGCAGAAAAATTTAAAGTGATCTTTCACAAAAACACCAAATACACCTCACACATTAAATTACATTCACCTCAGAAATCACAAAAATTTCATTTCAAAAGTCCCAGAATGTTCAGCTCAAATAAATTATTGGTAATCTTAAGATAATGAATTTTTGGGGATAAATTAGAAGGTTTCAAGGCCAATGCCGTTCTTAAAATCAGAATGATATAAAAACTTTCATTTATTAGAATAATAATAATAACAACAAGAACTACGTTGTTGATGGCACACCATCACATATTCCCGCGCGCACTGCTTTGTCCCATTAACGGCAGGTGAAATTTTATCTTGAAAAATGGATTGACTATTCTTTTCTATTTGATGTGCTTTATGACCAAAGACTTACTATTGTTACTAAATCAGAAGTCATTGCAAGCATGTCAACATTTCATGAAACATTAATTTAACACTGTCCAGCAATATAGAACTGTGCATCAATTTAATCATAGGAATGAACTGTGTATAATATTAATTATTCATAATCAATTAGATAAATACAGTAAAACCCGTGACTGTTTGTCACTCATGGGGGCCACATAAGTAAGTTCTTTATAAAAGAATTTACCATGGACAATGGTAAATACACTTTAAAACTAGAGGGGGAGCACTCGGTAGAGTGCAAAACCTCCGCCGCCAATACTGCTGGGTCACTTAAGTGAACCTGATATCCTATTCATTGTAGGTCAAAACGGATCAGACTCTACTGAACCAGATTGAATAAACTAAACTAGATCAACGCGCATGTAGAAATGCCAAAAAAATAAAATCGAAATTTTTTAGAAAAAAAAGTTGCAAAATTTGTGTTTTTTTCTCTAACAATGTTTTTTATGGGGTTGGAAATCACTTAAAACATGTAGAAATGCAAAAAAAAATTCAAATATTTTTCAAATAAAATCGAAATTTTTTTGAAAAAAAGTTGCAAAATTGTTTTTTTTTTCTCTAACAAATTTCTTTATTTTTGGTTGGAAATCACTTAAAACATGTAGAAATGCAAAAACAAAAATTCAAATATTTTTTCAAAATGGCCGCCATAGCGGCCATATTGGACTTTGTACCAAGTCCAAAATCTAATGGCATGATCCTTGGACCATACCTAATGCCCCCACCAAGTTTCGTCGAAATCCGTCCAGGAGTTTTTCCGTAATACTGTTCACAAACAGACAGACAGGGGTGAAAACAGTAACCTCCGTCCATCTTCGATGGCGGAGGTTAAAAATCAGCACCCATGACCCCACCCCCGCTGGCCCGGCCCCTAGAGGTCATATCAAAAATCCGAAAGTATTGTGCACTCCCCCATACATATATCTACTATGTCCCAAAGTTTCAAGTTCCTATTTCAAACGGTGTAGGAGGAGTTACAGGGTAAGACAGACAGAGGTACGGACGTACGTATGTATGTACGGACGGACGGACAGACGGCAGAGACAATCACAATATTCCCGCTTTTCTTCGAAAGCGCGGGAATAATAGTAATAATAATAACAATTTTTAAAAAGACAAGTACTTTGAAGAATTTGAGGGGAAAGGGGTATCAAGGGGTAGAGTAGAGCAGGAAGGGAAACATTCACAGGTAAATTCACACCCGGTGACGTATATAATAATATTTCCATCCAAATACGCATTTTGCTACTACTTTAGGATCCACATTTTTCGATAAGTTGAGATAAATTGAAAATGTGTGCCTTGCAAAACACAACCAAAACTGATAGTACGCAGTATAACTAATAGAAAGCCATGAAATGGCAAAGGTTTTTGTCAAGTCGGTAATCGAGAACACGCTTGTGGTGAAGTACACTCGCAAACCATTCCTCAATATTGCTCGCACAAGCATGCGTCGATTTATTTGCATTAATTATGAGAATAGGTAATCAGTACCCAAAGTATGGTTTTTTTTGCTTTTGCCACAAAACTGAATGCTCAGATTTTATTTTTTACCAAATCATGGCACGTGGCTGAAGTAATCGGTTAGTACTTACATCCTTGGGGGGTGGGCCTTCAACAGTCATCGAAACGAGACTCTCGCCACGCAAGAGAACCAAGCCCAGCACACGCTTCTCCTCACGGTCACCCTGCTTGGAGTTTTTGGGCCTGTTGCGATTATGGGTGAGAGTGGGTAAGGTGGGGACAAGAAGCAATCAGGAAATCACTCACCAAGTAATGACAAATACATTTTAAAGTAGGTATAAACTCACAAATCCATGATTATGGAGCATATCTTATTGTTTGATTAAATAAATTAATACATATATATATATATATATATATATATATATATATATATATATATATATATAATAAAAGAGCATGCGTAAATTTGTAGAATTTACAGACTGTATCCTCTTGAATCTAAAGTAGGTGTGCTCTCACCACCCTCCCCCACTCACCTTATGTCCCTTCACACATTGCCCATGAGCATTTATGACATTTACCCACTTGCAAAAGGCACACACACGTTTCCTACATATTGGGTCGACATTCTAGCAAGATAGCCTGCAGGTATGCACACTCGCCAGGATTTGAATCGCAGCTCAACTATGAAGCCTGGTGTTTCATAGGCAGGGCGATTCATCAATGTGTGCACAGTCCCTCAGATGCCAAAAACCAAAGACTTCCTTTTTACAGTGCTGCAGGTGGAACGCCCAAAGGCGTTGCAGCATTCATCGATATATTTGCCCTTTGCCACTGGATAATTACACCGTCCTTGATCATCACGTCTCGACGCGGGGCTCCGGCAAACATTCAAGATATTAAAATCACGAGGTATTCAATCATATGTACAATTCTCCAAAACGTTTGGCTACAACTGCCTCTCTCGATTATTCTCTATCAATTATTTCATCATAACTTGTTTTTATTTTCATTTGTTGCAATTGCTTTTGATCACTCAAGCTGAATTGGAAACACCAAGTCTTGCTGGAAAGGATTTTATGCTTTGGTACACATGTTTAAAGTTTTGGGCAACAACACAACCCCAATTAGCCCCACCTAACGCAACCCTCTTAATGGCAGGTTCAAATTTCATCCTTTATTACAGCGCGGTGACATCGCACTGTTATATAATTGGCTATTCTGTCCTGTGTCTTCTGCCACACTTATGGCAGCGTACATCCCTTTGATCCGAGGGCTATAAATAGAAATTTGTCCAACGTCACAACTCTTCCCATCATGCATGTCTAACTCACCACGTCTACATTTTAATTTTATAACTGCAAAATTGTTTCATCATTCTTAACCTAGACTTTTACTGCCCCCAGCCGCACGATATCGAAGTATTCGCTTCTTGTTTATTATATATATATTTTTTATTTTTTTTAACAGTGATCTAATGTTTGTACTAGAGCTGTCTGTCTGGCTGACACACACACACCACACACACACACACACACACACACACACACACACACACACACACACACACACACACACACACACGTCCCATCTGTCACGTTATCTCCTCCTAAACAGTTGGGCAGAAATTCACAAAACTTGGAGTTATGATCACCACATGCGCACGAAGGTGCAACAGCAGTATTGTTTTCGGCCATGCCCCCTTCGGTGGGGTCAGAAGGTCAAACACCAAAAAAATTAAAATACAGGCAGATTTTTTTTCATGAAGCTTTGTATATGCAATCAACATTGAGGGACGCATGAATAGGTAACGCTTTCCTTTAGATTTGACCTCCAGTTTGATTTGAGAGGGGTTGGGGACATGGAGTCAAAACAGGAAAAAAAATTTAACTCAAAATTTAATATTGGGTGGAACTTTTTGCCATCTTTAAACTCTGCTTTAGTTAGGAAGCATGGGAATTTGCGAGGGCACGCCATAGACTTCTCTCTCGTGACTCTGTCACCTCACTCTTCCACGAGACGAATCTTGTACAACAAAAGCAATTATTACCAGAGTTGGTGTCAAAGCCACCCAATGCTCGCCTGTTTATACATTTATCGTTTTTAAAAGACTCTCGGTCAATAATTAATATTTTTATAAAGCATTGCAGTGAAGTCTGATCCAAATAATTTTAAAGCAATATATGTATTTGTATATTGTAATCAGTAACAAGAGCGCAAGTGAGCACAATATACGCCCGAACAAGAAGGTATATACAGAATTGTGCTACATGGAAAACAGCATCCTGGTTGCAAGGCAACCACTTTAGATGACGAACGTATGTCACGACACACCGTCTCCACAGTCTGTACCTATGTACCAAATATGAAACGTGAAAGTTGAAAACTTTGGGAGTTAGAGTGCGGACAGGAACGGATGGACGGACGACAGGTATCACATTATACGCCCCGATATATATATATTATATATATATATATTATATATATATATATTATATATATCTTCTTCTTCTTCCTTCGGCTGCTCCCGTTAGGGGTCGCCACAGCGGATCATTCGTATGATCCGCATAGTGATTTGGCACATGTTTTACGCCGGATGCCCTTCCTGACGCAACCCTGGTCGCCACAGGGATATGATACACCTATTTAAACCGGGTTATACACCGCCCAGTATACTGGTACTCATTTCGCCGACCCGGAAGGATGACAGGCTGAGTCAACCCCCTGGTGTATTAATTCAGTGGCCGAACGGGGCTTGAACTCAGGACTCTTGGATCCCAAGCCGCTGCCCTAACCACTGTGCCAACACCAGGCTGTTATATATATATATATATATATATATATATATATATATATATATATATATATATATATATTGGGCGTATAAAAAAAATAGTGTGGTAGATAAAAACATTAGAAAGGAAACCAGAGTTGGTGTCAAAGCCACCCAATGCTCGCCTGTTTATACATTTATCGTTTTTAAAAGACTCGTCTAATACCGTGGTGCCCCCAGAATCCGAACGCCCCATTGTTTGAACAAATTGGAATCCGAACAATTTTTTTCGAGAAAATTTTGCCCTAAAAAGCGAACAAATTTTCGAAAACGAACACAACGTGGCGTTCATGTTTGTTCACATGCGTCTCCCCGCCTGTTCGACCCGCATCTTCGCGCTTTGTTCATTCAGTTCGTCGGTGGAAGTACTCGTGAAAGCATCTCTCGTGTGTCGATCGCTACTTTACCTCGTGTTTTCACCTTGATTTGTGCATTTTTTTTCTTTCAATTATCACCCTTGTGCATTCACCATGGCACCCAAGAAGAGCAGTGAAGCAAATACGAATAAGAGGAAGTCCGTGAGAACGACAATTGAGTTGAAGAAAAACTTATCGCTAAGCATGAGAGCGGTACGCGTGTGTCTGATCTCGCTGCCATGTTCGAGCTGCCGAAATCGACCGTGTGTAGGATTCTGAAAAATAAAGAAGCGATAAAAGCACGAAAACCCGTCGTGAAGCGAACTCATTCAATGAACCCTCTGACGAACTCAACGTTTTTTTCGCGAGCATGGTAGTGACGTCATGCTGCGTCACCCAATCGCTTCACCTCTTGATTCTCTCCCGTGGAACCGTGCGGTGAAAACGGCACGTTTGTGTCTCCACAGAGTGTACTGGGATATAAAACACCATTTGGTGCTTCATGGTTAATTACATACCTCCACCAGGCTGAACAGTTTACGTTTTGGATCCCAATGGCCACTGATAGGCCGGAGCTGCATCCAGACTGATGGAAGAAGTGACGATGCTCCTGCTCATCCTCCAGGCTTGGAAGAAGATTCATGACCCAGAAAAGGTCATTTACTCATCTTATTTTACCTTAAACATGGGTAATTTCAGTTGAAAGTGTCTTGAAAGTGGGTTTTCTTGGGGTCCAGGAACAGATTAATTCACTTTCCATTATTTCTTATTGGGAAAATAGTTTTGGAATCCGAACTTTTTGGAATCCGAACAGCCTACTGGAACGAATTAAATTCGGATTCTGGGGGCACCACTGTAATTAATATTTAGCAGCGTCTCGCGTAGCGAACGCTGCGGGTAGAGAGCTCGGCGTTCTTCTTCTTCTTGTAAAGACAAAACCTTTATATTAGGACTCAGCTCCTTTATATACACGATCCGGATCTCCTTAAATACTAAGCACTTGTACACATCCTCACATTAAGGGTGCCTTTTGAGAGCGTCGATCATGAACTTTTAAATATATTCGGACATTTGCTTTAAAGTTTCGAAAAGTTCACGTTACTATTTAAAGATTATTCCATTTAATATATTGTAATTTCGTAAATACATTATTTATTTCGTAAATACAAGATATTTCGTAAATACGTAAATACACTATGACAGGTCTCGCTATTGGCTTAATCAAGGCACGTGATGAAATATCGGAAGTTGTTGTTTTTTTAATTTTTTTTTTATTTAGCCGACAAAACCTTTAGGACGCTGCTCTTGGACACATTTGTCCTTGCTTTTTATAAAGCATTGCAGTGAAGTCTGATCCAAATAATTTTAAAGCAATACAAGTCTGAAGACGACGATGGTTCACGAGCGTATTTGACAATGTAGATTGTTTCAGAAGTCAAGGATGAGACAATGTGATAATGTTTGACCAATGTTATAAAATGATCAACATGATGTGGTAGAGTGACAGGTTATTAACTGCAAAATGTCGAAAACCCGGTTTCGTTCAAACAACTTTCAAAATTTGACCTTTGCATAACCTTTAAAGGTCACAAAACAATGTTGTGGACATTAAAATAAGGAAACAGGATACGTGCTATAGCTTATTGGAGTTAGTTCAGCGAAGAAGGTCGAAAACCCGGTTCGATTCCACAACTTTGAAAATTTGACCTTTGTGAACTTTAAAGGTCAAAGGTCAAGGATTATGACCTTTGGTGCAAAACTTCCTCTGGAACATTCCAGGAAACATATAACGTCATATAGGCTATATGGCATTTCGCACTCCTCGGATTATCCATACTTTGATGAAATCAGCGTAAAAACAAACTTGAAGGGGGCGCCACGGGCAAGGTGTTCGAGATAGAGCAAAATGGTTTCAAGACTTGAGGTGGGAATGACCTCAAGATTATGCATAAAAATATTGCCATCCTAGCTCTCAAAGTTTGGGTGGTCGTATGATTTTTATGTCAAAATTCACAATTTTCTAAGTTTTTTTACCTTGTGACCTTGACCTTGGGACGAAAATGAAAATCGAGCTCCGTGGGGCTATGCAGGTGCCATTGGGCTAACCAAATACGAAACCCCTGCCAGATTCGACAAACCCCTCGGAGAAGATGGATTTTATGTCAAAATCGCAATTTCTAAGTTCGTGACCTTGACCTTCGGACGAAATGAAAAATAGAGCTCCGTGGGGCTATGGAGGTGCCATTGGGCTAACCAAATACCGAAACTCCTGCCAGATTCGACAAACCCCTCGGAGAAGATGGATTTTTATGTCAAAATTCGCAATTTTCTAAGTTCGTGACCTTGACCTTGGGACGAAAATGAAAAACCGAGCTCCGTGGGCTATGCAGGTGCCATTGGGCTAACCAAATACCGAACCCCCTGCCAGATTCGACAAACCCCTAGGAGAAGATGCAAATTGAAATCGGCTACCCCCTAAAAACACAATTCGCAATTTTCTAAGTTCGTGACGTTGTGGCCTTGACCTTGGACGAAAATGAAAAATCGAGCTCCGTGGGGCTATGCAGGTGCCATTGGGCTAACCAATACCGAAACCAGTCAGATTCGACAAACCCCTAAGAGAAGATGCAAATTGAAATCGGCTACCCTCAAAACACGTTTTTTGGGCGTGGCTCCGCCCATAATGGGCGCACCACACCATTTTCAGGAAAACACAACTAGATCATGATATAAACCTCCCACAAAAATTTTAAGGATCAGATCAAAACCCACGGAGCTATGCTCGGGACAGACAGACAACAGACAGACACACAACAATAACGAATATAGTGGTCACTTATTTTTTTTCGTGAAAATATTTTTTCACTTTTTTCGTGAACCAATATGTATTTGTATATTGTAATCAGTAACAAGAGCGCAAGTGAGCACAATATACACCTGAACAAAAAGGTATATACAGAATTGTGGTACTACGTGGAAAACAGCATCCTGGTTGCCATGGCACCACTTTAGATGACGAACGTATATCACGACACACCGTCTCCACAGTCTGTACCTATGTACCAAATATGAAACATGAAAGTTTAAAATTTTGGGAGTTAGAGTGCGGACAGGAACGGACGGACGGACGGAGACAGACAGAGACAGACGGACGGACGGACGGACGGACACATAATACGCCCCGATATATATAATATATATATTATATATATATATATATATATATATATTATTCGGGCGTATAAAAAAAGTGTGGTAGATAAAACATTAGAAAGGAAAAAATAACTTGCACCAAAAAATTTTAACATTTTCACGCTCACGCTGAGCTCACGCCGGGGGTATCGCTATAGCTCTCTGTTCTTCGAACAGGCGAGCTTAAAATGGCATCAGTTAAAGTCACCCCTTACCCACAACTATGCAACTACTCCAAGTGTTCAGGCAAGGCAAGGCAGCAACATCAAACAAAAGCAAACAAACCTAATTTCCTGAATTCATCACAGTCACAGAGGATGAGGTTCATATGCTTGTCAAAGCTTTGAAGGTGCCAATGAAGACCGACCATCCTGCAGCGTGCAACGCATGCGGTAGTCGATGTGCTGCAGCATCTTGCTGCTCTGCCACAGTCTGAAGCACAATGTTTACAAGCAACAATGTGAGTGTATCAAGCAACAATGGAAATAGGCTGCAATAATTCAAGACTTTTCCCCTCAGCAAAGCAAAAACTTTTTTCTGTTTTTTTTGGTCTCTACAAAAAGAGACTCACAGAGCTTGCATACAGATGTTAAACGAAGGACAATTACCGCAGCACAAATTCAATGTACCTTTAAGCAAATTACAAGGGCATATGACAGAATGAACAAAACACAGTAAATGGGATTTGAACTGGGATCATAGCATTACAAAGCAAGCGCTCCGATGGGAATAGCAAAATGCTGAACAATAGGTT
>CM068960.1:87510247-87525035 GCA_035128595.1 Eptatretus atami
GAGAGAGATTTTCCCGACCTGCTCTATTCTTGTCATTTCCTTAATTGTTTGACGTAGTTGTACGTAATAGATAGACGGGAAAGATTTGCGCCCACCCGATTGGCTCCACTGGTTTAGCAACATCAACCCCATGGTTTTGCTTCGGCCGTAAAAGTATAGACGGGTGGGCATTGAGGGTGCGGCCCAAATGGTACCAACCACAACCATGAAAGGTAACCTTTTATTGGATGTGAGGACACTACTCGGTTTGGTGGTGTCAATCAGCGGGTGGTTGACTAGCAAGCCCGAGAGACCACCCGTGACAGCACAGACCTGGTTCAGTAACGATATGTACAGTAATCCACTGACACAACATTTAAAGAAATCCATAAAGGTAACGTGGAAAAGAAGAAAAAAGTCAGATTATTAAATACTAGTGCATGCCCGTTAAGATGCGTGGCCGTACGTGCAAACCCCCCCCCCCCCCCCCCGAAAAACTCAAACCGCGCCACCAGAACAACAACCACAAGCCGTTCCTTCGCTTTCACGTGCCCGTACATCGTGGCTGTACGTGCAAAAAAAAAATATATATATATATATACTTAAAACGCTTGCCGAAACAACCACACAGGCCGTTCCTTCGCTCTCGCGTGGCCGTAACGTGCGGCCGTACGTGCGTGGCCGTACGTGTATGGCCGTACGTGCGTGCCCGTACGTGCGTGGCCGACATACAAAAAAAAATAAAACAACTTTCAAACCGGTGCCAGAAACAACAACCACACAGCCGTTCCTTCGCTCTCGCGTGCCATATGTGCGTGCCGTACATGCAAAAAAAAAAACTTTCAACAACACACAGGCCATTCCTTCGCTCTCATAAACGACGATTGGATTGGGGCATTGTGTTTATCTATAAATGGGATAAGAAATCGAGAATTATTAGAATACAGTGTCATCACTATCCAAAAAGTAGTGCGTGCCGTACGGAATGTTCACATCAATTCCACGATTATCGCTTGCATTGAAGTAACAACTGCTGTGATCTACCACAGAGTTAATTAAAATCAAGTTTCCTCCCTGTCTTGCTTGCCATGACATTCGCTGCCATTACCATTGGCACTCCTACCCCACGGTAACTAAGGCACCGATGATCCCATCGTACCAGCAGGCACGTGACGTCATCGTCGGCCGGTCGTTACCGGCCTAGCGCGCCCCAGCAGCAACGTGTCCTGTGATTGGTAACTAAATGGCGCATCGGCCACGCCTACGCAGCACGTGTCCTGTCATTGGTTGGTAAATAAATGGCCATAACTTGGGAATCACTTGTCGATTAATAAAATCTTGAAAAGGCACATACTCAGGTCCCCACAATATAGCTGGCAAGTTTCAATTAGATCGGACCAGTGGTTGTCGGGAAACAGCGGTCTCAGACACACAGACACAACACAGACACACAGAACAACACCACACACACACACACACACAACACACACACACACATGCTGGAATATAGATAGATGAAATGAGTCAATGAGATGAAAATGAAGGGGTTGAATGCAGACTGCAGAGCAATGAGTAAGGAAACCGTCGTTGTGAATCGTTTTTACCACCAAATGAGATGTATTTCGTTGGCAAGCATGTTGAGTAGAGCTGAATTCTTAACACTTCAAAGGCCACAGCGTTTGACAATTGGAAAACAAAAAGTTGTGCACTTTTTTGATAAATTATTTTTGGAACAATTTTTTCAATAAATAATAATATAATAAATGCGTCCTCATGTTACACACCTTTATCTCGTTAGCACCTCTTCATAAACAACATCGCTGAGAAACGGCGCTTCTTCTTGTTTCCTCGTCCAGGGCAAGAATACGGAGGCTGCTGATCTGCCAACGTTTTGATAAATCATTAGTTTTAACCAATTATTCAATTAGCGCCAACGTATTTTTGCCTTTTCGGCGAGAAGAGAAGAGAAGAGAAGAGAAGAGAAGACCCGTAATGGCGAACGCTGCTGAGTTTCTCTTCCCTTCGACCACGGCAACGTAGCAAACGCTTCTGTCATGGTTGATAAAAAAATGGCCGCGGCTACGCAGCAACGCTTCTGTCATTGGTTGATAAAAATGCCGCAGCAACGGTCCTGTCATTGGTTGGTAAATAAATGGCCAAACTTGGGAAGTCTGTCCAATTAATACAAACCTTGAAAAGGCACATCCTCAGGTCCCCAGCTATATCTGGCAAGTTTCAATTAGATCGGACAGTGGTTGTCGAGAAATGGGGTCACAGACACAGACACACACACACACCACACACACACACACACAGACACACACACAGAGATTGCTGGATTTAGATCTAATTGAAACTTGCCAGATATATAGCTGGGGACCTGAGGATGTGCCTTTTCAAGGTTTGATATTAATTGGACAAGTGCTTCCCAAGTTGTGGCCATTTATTTACCAACCAATGACAGGAACCGTTGCTGCGGCCATTTTTTATCGAACCAATGACAGGAAGCGTTGCTGCGTAGCCGCGGCCATTTTTTTTATCAACAATGACAGGAAGCGTTGCTACGTTGCCGTGGTCGAAGGGGAAGAGAACTCAGCAGCGTTCGCCATTACGGGTCCTTCTCTTCTCTTCTCTTCTCTTCTCTTCTCGCGAAAAGGCAAAATACGTTGGCGTAATTGAATAATTGGTTAAAACTAATGATTTATCAAAACGTTGGCAGATCCAGCAGCCTCCGTATTCTTGCCCTGGACGAGGAAACAAAGAAGAAGCGCCGTTCCTCAGCGATGTTGTTTATGAAGAGGTGCTAACGAGATAAAGGTGTGTACATGGAGACGATTTTATTATTATTTATTTATTGAAGAAAAATTGTTCAAAAATAATTTATCAAAAAAAGTGCACAACTTTTTTTTTGTTCCAATTGTCAAAACGCTGTGGCCTTTGGAAGTGTTAAGGAATTCAGCTCTACTCAACATGCTTGCCAACGAAATACATCTCATTTTGGTGGTAAAAACGATTCACAACGACGGGTTTCCTTACTCATTGCTCTGCAGTCTGCATTCAACCCCTTCATTTGTCATCTCATTGACCTCATTTCATCTATCTATAATCCAGCAATGTGTGTGTGTGTGTGTGTGTGTGTGTGTGGTGTGTGTTGTGTGTCTGTGTGTCTGTGTGTCTGTGTGTCTGAGACCGCTGTTTCCCGACAACCACTGGTCCGATCTAATTGAAACTTGCCAGCTATATTGCTGGGGCCTGAGTATGTGCTTTTCAAGATTTGATATTAATCGGACAAGTGATTCCCAAGTTATGGCCATTTATTTACCAACCAATGACAGGACACGTGCTGCGTAGGCGTGGCCGATGCGCCATTTAGTTACCAATCACAGGACACGTTGCTGCGTGGGTGTGCTGCGTAGGCCGGTACACGACCGGCCGACGATGACGTCACGTGCCGTCTGGTTACGATGGGGATCGATCGGTGCTTAGTTACCGTGGGGTAGGAGTGCAATGGTAAATGGCAGCGAATGTCATGGCAAGCAAAGACAGGGAGGTAAACTTGATTTTAATTAACTCTGTGTGTAAGTATCACAGCAGTTGTTACTTCAATGCAAGCGATAATTCGTGGATTGTGAAACATTCCGTACGGGCACGCACTACTTTTGGATAGTGATGACACTGTATTCTAATAATTTCTCGATTTCTTATCCGCATTATTAGATAAACACAATGCCCCAATCCAGTCGTCGTTTATGAGAGCGAAGGAATGGCCTGTGTGGTTGTTTGAAAGTTTTTTTTTTGCATGTACGGCCACGCCAATATGGGCACGCGAGAGCGAAGGAACGGCTTGTGTGGTTGTTGTTTCTGGCACGCGGTTTGAAAGTTTTTTATTTTTTTTTGATGTACGGCCACGCACGTACGGGCACCACGTACGGCCATACACGTACGGCCACGCACGTACGGCCACGCACGTACGGCCACGGCGAGAGCGAAGGAACGGCCTGTGTGGTTGTTTCTGGCAAGCGGTTTTAAAGTATATATATATATATTTTTTTTTTTTTTGCACGTACACACGCACGTAGGGCACGTGAAAGCGAAGGAACGGCTTGTGTGGTTGTTGTTTCTGGCGCGGTTTGAGTTTTTGCGGGGGGGGGGGGGGGGAGGGTTTGCACGTACGGCCACGCATCTACGGGCATCACTAGTATTTAATAAATCTGACTTTTCTTCTTCTTCTTCCACGTTACCTTTATGGATTTCCTTTAATGTTGTGTCAGTGGATTACTGTACATATCGTTACTGAACCAGGGTCTGGTGCTGTCACGGGGGTGGTGGTCTCTCGGGCTTGCTAGTCAACCACGCACGCTGATTGACACCACCAAACCGAGTAGTGTCCTCACATCCAATAAAATAGTGTTACCTTTCATTGGTTTGGTGGTACCATTTGGGGACCGCACCCTCAATGCCCACCCGTCTATACTTATTACGGCCGAGCAAAACCATGGGTTGGATGTTGGCTAAACCAGTGGAGCCAATCGGTGGGCGCAAAATCTTCCCGTCTATCTATTACGTACATACTACGTCAAACCAATTAAGGAAATGACAAGAAAGAGCAGGTCCGGGAAATGTTTAACAGTTCTAATCGGCAAGCATTTATTTACGCACATGCAATAATCATTTTTCAAGTATTTACAAGGTAATTGAAGAGCATGGGCATGTACTTACAAACAAAGCAATCGAAAGAGCATGCATTTCCAATTCACAGACAGGAATCACAGTTAAAGGCACATAAGAAAAGTAATTAACCTTAATGCTTATGGAGCCCGATTACACATTCTTACTTAGCTCTAGACACAAGGGACAGGCGCCACCAATCACACAAAAGAGGGAAAAAGCAGAGAGGACGGAGAAGAAGAAGAAGAGAAGACGAAGATGACAGAGGAAAAGCAGATTCATTGGATCGACTCCTGTCTTACCGACACAGACAATACAGGCCTGTGTTGATTGCAATGTGGAGGGGGGAAGGGTGGGGTTATGAGGGATATTGGGGGGGGGGGTTGTCGGTGCTTGCCTGGTATAGTGTATTTCTCGCAGGCAGGAACGGCTGTGGCTATTGTGGTCCAGATAAGCAATGGCCGAGGTTCAGGCAACCTCTCAGTCTTCTAACATGCCCATGCAGACTTTTGCAAACTTGCAAACTCTGGCGCTCATGCAAATCCATGCAAATTCACTGGTGCTCATGCAAAGTTGTGGCACTCATGCAAACTCGTGCAACTCGTGGTGTGCCAGCTCCCCCCTGGCGACTCTTGCGGTCCAAACAGGTGGACGTCAGCGCCAGCTTGGCAAAGGAACTCGTACCAAGGAAAGTTTGGTAAACGAGAGAGAGCCAGATTGCTACGTTGCTCCGGCCTTTTATGGGACCTGACGTGGGGCATGGCGAAGACAATCCAAAAGCTCTTCCCAGCCACTTGTGGTGGCTTCTGATTGGTCCCCGGCTCATGGAGTCTTTGAGACTCTTCCAGAACAGTCCCCGGCAACTGAGTGGTGGACACCGTTCTGGAAGAATCTTTCGAGGAGTAATCTTCACCTTAGTGCTGGAATCCCTTTTTACTATAAGAAATGTTTGTGTGGTGGTTGAATTTTGAAGGGAAAATGCAGGGAAGAAAGGAAAAATAATATCTGAACATGAGAACCGAATGGGTATTGATTTAGAGATTATTTACTAAATGGTACGAGGCTCGAGGGGTGAAAATTGCCGGGGAGACAACGGGAAGGAATTAATGAATGCACAAGGAATGTTTCTGTGGGGAGCTTGGAAAATGAAAGGTTGTGAAAGGAAAGGATGAGGGATTGGAGGTGCATGGATGGATGGTGGGCTGATGGAACCTGTCCAAGATTGTGTCAAATAGCCAAGGAAAAACTGCTTTGTCAGTTCCAATGCTCAGTTCAAGAACGAGTCCAAGAAGAAGAAGAAGTAGGTCAAAATCTTTTTTAAAAGTAGGTTAAGGACATGAAACAAATATCAGGTGCACAACTTCAGTGCAGGTCCACTATTATGATGGAAGAATATCTTGGAAGGCGAAGCTGTCTTTAAGATTCCGCATTGGCAAAATTGAGCGATGACAAAAAGTGTGTTCTTTTTCAGACTGCCATTTGATCTTGACCTTTAACTCTTAGGAGATATGATGTCAATTAAGTGCAAATGCGCTTTGCTCTTGGCTATCTAAATAGAGCAAATTCGTTCCGATCGGACAAACCTTAGTCGAGTTATGGTGAAAAATGTTAAAATGTTAGTGTATTAAAAATTAGGTCAAGGACAAGTTAGGTCAACACCACATCCTTTTTATTCCCATTATTGATGCAAATTTTCATTCCGAAAGTCACAGCCGGCTCCGAGATACAGCTCGTAAATTGGCAGTGAAGGAAGGAAAAAAAGAAATGGTGGTTTAGTACTCTTTGGGATCGAAGAAACTAGTGGTTTAGTGGTGGCTTTAAATGGTGGTTTAATACTCCGAATGGTCTAATAAACTCTTGGGTACCATTAAAATTGGGGGCAATAATTGTAGAAACAAACCCAATAACAGCTTTTTGCCTCACCTTATCCGATCGGGGGAGGCTTAAGTAACGGATAAAAGCAAGACTATTACAAAAATAAATCAGGAACAAAGTAGAACGGCACTCAGTGGAACAGTTTACGCTTTATATCCCACTGATAGACCGGATCTGGATCTGGACCTGAACCAAAATTGAATGAATTCCTCCATGTCACGTACCCAACCTGTCCAGGAAGTTTTGGCTGAATACATGAATAACTTTTTGAGATATTGTGCGACATATAATTTTTGGCCCAATCTCTCAAAGGTGAAGAATTACTTTCAAAAACTAGAACGGCACTCGGTCGAGCACATACCTCCGCCAGGCTGAACAGTGAACAGTTTACATTTTCTATCCCACTGATAGGACGGATCAGGATCCGGACCTGAACCAAAATTGAATCAGCTTGTTCTTGTCACCTAAACAACTTATCCACAGGGTTTCCTCCTAACTAGATCACAACTTTTTGAAATATCCTTTTTAGGTTCCCTCCACCTTGGTTAGCAGACCTCCTCAGTTGACACAAGCAGTTTTAAGGGTTTTTATTGCAATCTCTTTTTTTTTTTTAACCCTCAACCAGGCAGTTAGCTTTATCATTCAGGGAGCATTGCTTGATCACATTTTTATCTTAAATATCATTTGTCTGGCCATTGTGCTGACGATTTCACTTTTAAGCAGACAGTTCCTCCTCTTGTGACAGACAGCTTGAAACGATATCCCTGTCTGTTGGTTTGAATATGATCATAATCTGGCTTATCTCATATCCTTCATTGCAAGGAAATCAAACATCCTTATCTTTGTCTGTTGGATAATAAACCAGATCAGCAATTCGTAAACCAAATCACTGTCTTTATTCTCCTCCATTTGCCTGCTTGGTCGTTGGAATGATGGAACCCATAAGTCCTGCCATTGATTTGGCCTCAGCTCTGACATGCATTACAAAACGAGCCAGAAGAGCATCACAGCAGGGCTAGGGGATGGAGAAGGAGGGAGAGTGGGGGTAGGTGGGGGAGGGGTATAACAAAGCCATATAATTTGTCGATCGATTGTAATCAGGATGAATTATTTTTGTTAGTAGCATGCCTTTACCAGAAAGGGCGGTATAATTGTGTTAGCATGTCCACTCTATGTTTTGGAGGTCGGTGATGGACTTGAAGATTCTCCTATATCATGGACTTAAAGTACATACTGCTTCCTTGCTTGATGCTCAGCATTTAAAAAGGATAGAACACGGACAAACAACCATATTTTATTTGTCTTTGATGGGCCTAATGGTTTCCTGCATTTTCCTTGTCAGGCAACTCATTTTGTTTTGGTCCCAAGAATAATGGTTCAAGTAGTTATTTCATTTGATGGTCGAAGCAGATTATATAGAGTAGTGCTGTCTTATATTTCCACATCCTAAATTTGACATTCCCATGCCTCTGTACACGACCCAATCATATCAATGTTGTTTTTTTATTTTGAGGTTAAAATTTACAAAACCTCGATATTCTGCGACCCACGACTCCAAAGTACTGCATAATTTCCTGCATGACTTATCAGTACATGATCAGGAGCTACGTAATGGGATGGTCTGTACTATGTCGGTGTTTTACAATGTGTATAATTTGCATTGAGATGATCATGAATGCTCATTTGGCATGTGGTTGGGTTACGTCTTCATGATCCATTCACTCATTGGTGTCCTGTTGATGATGGAAGGTATATCCTGATTTCATCACACCCTTTCCATCCTGTTTTTAAAGGCAAAAACTCAGTTTTTGGATTCCAGTGGTTGGGAGACCGCAATCGCAACTGAGCGATGAAGAATCAGCAAAAAGTGATCATTCATTTGTGCGGTGTCAACAGTCTGCTCTGAAGGTCAGCAAGCGTTGACCATTCCGAATGTCTAGAAAATTCACATTCCAAGTAACTATTGTATTGTTGTTGAAAAAAAAACCCAGCTAGTTTATTAATGACCTTCAGGGAAGGGTAACTTTTCTGTTGCTTCTCCTGGCCTAGTCTGCATGTGGTGCGACTGCACACTATTTAAAAAAATAATTATTTAATTTTTATTTGCTAGACATACGTCTCGCACACATGGCCAAATATATGAGACACAACACAGGACTGTTAGAGATGAGACAAACACAGCCACTGAGCATGGGGGAAGTGTTGTCACTTCCTGAGACACTCTGGGTACCAATGACATCAAATTAACAATGGTGCCATTTTCATCACCACACTCAGCAGGGCATTTCCAAGGAAGAATTTCCTCATGGATGCCAACCTATGGTTGATTGTCTGTGCTCCATCCTTTTAAATGCTGAACATCAAGCAACAAAGCAGCACGTACCGTTTTTTAAAGTCTTTGGTATGACTCGATCGGAGTTTGAACCAACGTCCTTCTGAACTCAGAGCGGACGCTCTAACCATTGCACCACCGAGGCTGGTCAAAAAAGGTGTGATGAAATCAGGATACCTTCCATGGTTTGTTTTTATTTATTTATTTTTACAGTGTCTGAAGCTCAGACTCATGGAGGAGCTACAACAAAAATCCCACACAAACACATGGAGGCAAATACATGAAATAACACTGCACTTGATTTCAGACAAACACAGCCTCTGAGCCAGGGAGAAATCGAGTAACTTTCTGGAGCACTTGGGGTAACAGCATCACTGTCGATATGACATCACTCTTTACTCCGCACTCTGCCGGGCAATGAAGGACAAGTTTCCTCCTCCCCATAGAGGCTTACCTATGGTTGCTGGTATGTACTTTATCCTTTAAATGCTGAACATCAAGCAAGGAAGCGGCACGTACCATTCTTAAAGTCTTTGGTATGACTTGCCTCAGCTCAGGTTCGAACCACTGACCACCCAGACTCAAAGTGGATGCTCTAACCACTACAACACCAAGTCTGGCTCTTTATGTGCTTTTGAGTACCTGGGATGCTCACTAAAATTATTAACCTTTAAAAAGGCAGTTTCTTCTCACAATCTGCGGAACCAGATTTTTTTTTTTCAATCATACTGGTGCCACAATTACAATCTCTCTCAAGCAGGCATATCCATCATAAGAGAGAAGGATTCATTGCTCAAAACTGCATCCCTGAGCACAAGACCCAAGTAAACAAGACCTAATCAACACGATGTATAAGCTCTCCTCCTCACGTCAACTTCAGGGTCTTTCCACAAGTATTTAGCTGACAAGTTTATTGTCACCATTCATTTACCATGTACTTGACATGTCAGAATAGAGCACACCTGCGCAACTTGTAAACCATGCACTATCAGAGAGTGCGCTAGTACTCACTATTGTAGGGATGGTGCAGAAAAAAATGTCAGCCCACCTGCTACATACAAAACTAAAGTTGGAGTACTCTTCTCGAAAAAAATCGCTTAAGCTACATATGAGAGCCTTCCTGGTCTGGTCACCTGATTGTTTAGGTAGGGATCACTTTTCAGTTCTCCAGACCATGGTAAAAGCAAAACAAAGCAAAAAAAAAAAAAACAACAAGATCGGTCAAAACCTGCAAATTTTCTCGTTCATCATCATCTATCTATAATTCCAGCAATCTCTGTGTGTGTGTGTGTGTGGTGTGTGTGTGTGTGTGTCTGTGACCGCTGTTTCTCGACAACCACTGGTCGATCTAATTGAAACTTGCCAGATATATAGCTGGGGACCTGAGAATGTGCCTTTTCAAGGTTTGATATTAATCGGACAAGTGCTTCCCAAGTTATGGCCATTTATTTACCAACCAATGACAGGAACCGTTGCTGCGGCCATTTTTTATCAACCAATGACAGGAGCGTTGCTGCGTAGCCGTGGTCGATGGGGAAGAGAAACTCAGCCGCGTTCGCCATTACGGGTTTTTTTCTCTTCTCTTCTCTTCTCTTCTCTTCTCTTCTCTTCTCTTCTCTCCTTCTTCCTCTTTCTTTCTCTCTCTTCTCTTCGTGTTTTTCCTTGCGAAAAGGCAAAATACGTTGGCGCTAATTGATAATTGGTTAAAACTAATGATTTATCAAAACGTTGGCAGATCCAGCAGCCTCCGTATTCTTGCCCTGGACGACGAACCAAAGAAGAAGCGCCGTTTCCTCAGCGATGTTGTTTATGAAGAGGTGCTAACGAGATAAAGGTGTGTACATGGAGACGATTTTTTATTATTATTATTTATTGAAGAAAAATTGTTCCAAAAATAATTTATCAAAAAAAGTGCACAACTTTTTTTTGTTTCCAATTGTCAAAACGCTGTGGCCTTTGGAAGTGTTAAGGAATTCAGCTCTACTCAACATGCTTGCCAACGAAATACATCTCAATTTGGTGGTAAAAAGGATTCACAACGACGGGTTTCTTACTCATTGCTCTGCAGTCTGCATTCAACCCCTTCATTTGTCATTCATTGACCTCATTTCATCTATCTATAATTCCAGCAATCTGTGTGTGTGTGTCTGTGTGTCTGTTGTCTGTGTGTCTGTGTGTCTGTGTGTCTGTGTGTCTGTGTGTCTGTGTGTCTGTGTGTCTGTGTGTTGTGTGTCTGTGTGTCTGTGTGTCTTGTTTCTGTGTGTCTGTGACCGCTGTTTCCCGCAACCACTGGTCCGATCTAATTGAAACTTGCCAGCTACGGGCACGCACTACTTTTGGATAGTGATGACTTACTGTATTCTAATAATTTCTTGATTTCTTATCCGCATTTATAGATAAACACAATGCCCCAACCCATTCGTCGTTTATGAGAGGGAAGGAATGGCCTATGTGGTTGTTTGGAAAAAAAATTTTTTTTGCATGTACGGCCGCACATATGGGCACGCGAGAGCGAAGGAACGGCCTGTGTGGTTGTTGTTTCTGGCACGCGGTTTGAAAGTTTTTTTTTTTTTTTTTTGTATGTACGGCCACGCACGTATGGGCACCACGTACGGCCATGCACGTATGGCCATGCACGTACGGACAGCACGTACGGCCACGCACGTACGGCCACGTGAGAGCGAAGGAACGGCCTGTGTGGTTGTTTCTGGCAAGCGGTTTTAAAGTATATATATATATATAATATTTTTTTGCACGTACAGCCACGCACGTACGGGCACGTGAAAGTGAAGGAACGGCTTGTGTGGTTGTTGTTTCTGGCACGCGGTTTGAGTTTTTTTGGCGGGGGGGGGGGGGGGAGGGTTTGCACGTACGGCCACGCATTCTATGGGCATGCACTAGTAATGATAATAAACATAGGGGCAATACCCCTGGGCACTCACCTGGTAGTGGCTGGGTAAGATAATGAGGGAACCACTGGTAGGCATGGATGACACAAAATATGTAACGGAGAAGAACGTAAATACCCATAGATTTTTTTTTAATGCCATGAACAAACTTTGGTAAATCACGGGTAATAAAGGTTAGGGTCAAGTTTCATCAAAATTGTGTGTCTGGTTTCATAGAAGAGAGCAAATACATATTTTGGGGGCAACCGCCAAGTAGAATCCTTTAGACACCAATTTTTTTAATGTCGTGAACAAACTTTAGTACATCACGGGTGATGAAGGCGGTGGTCAAGTTTCATCAAAATTGTGTGTGTAGTTTTGGAGAAAAAGGCAAATACATATTTTGGGGGGCAACCCCCCTTAAATTCCCTTCGACCCAAATTTTTCTCATGTCATAAACAAACTTTGGTACATCACTGGTCATGAAGGTTGCAGACAAATTTAATCGGAATTGTGTGTGTCGTTTCTGAGAAGAAAGCAAATGCCTATTTTGGGGGGGGGGCAACCAGCTCATACTTCCCGCCCCTATCCCCCGAGTAACCCCTGAGATCATCGATTTTTTAAATGGCGTGAACAAACTTTGGTACATCATGGGTTGGATAATAGGTTTTGTGGTCAATTGAATCAAAATTGTATGTTTTAGTTTCAGAGAAGAAAACCAAATAACATATTTGGGGGGCAACCCCCTACACTATTTAGACCGCCAATTTTTCTAATAGGTCAAGTCGTCAAGGGTCAATCTTTGGGGGTCGTCACTTGCGCGGGTGGTCGGGGAGTTGTCCGCGTTCCGGGCGTGGGGTTAGCGGTAATATCGAGACATTAGTGCCGGTGATTTAGCCGGGATTGGTTGGAGTGCTGTAGGCTGTAAATGGGGAAACAAAGTCGGCTGAGTCCTCGGGGTCTGTGGCGGGGAATGTCATTGGGGAATGGTACGTAATGGGACTTACCGGTAACGAACTAGGACGTTAGGGATGTAGCGGGGAGGTGGACATGGATTTTCTAACTGTGCGCGTGAAGGACAAGATAGCATTCGCGGTTGCAGCAGGACGGTTTCGTTAAGTAACATTGGGCGGATGTAGCCAGTAAATGTGGATGAGGACGTCTCTAGTTGGATGCAAGCGTTGCGCGGTAATCGCGTCTCGTTCTTATGCGCTAGTTTGTAGCGAGAAAGGTTGGATGGATCAAGTGAGTTTCCGAGGTTGTGCGATAGCGGGTAGTGAGAGGTACGCGTGAAGTGGTGCAGATAATGTCAGAAGAATATTAAGTGCTGCTTGTGTTTGATTTTGGGGCGTACAATTGGAGCTGTTGGGTACACGGTAGACGTCTAAGTAGGGGTCACGCCGTGAAGCATGTATGGGGTAGTAGCGACGATAATGGTGACAATTGGGGGCGCTTGAGGGGTTTAAGATGTCATCAGAAGGGTACATTGTGGTGGTAGTTAGGAACTATGGCAGGGCTGCGAATTCTATATTGGAGTATGGGCCGCGTACTAGAAGGTGGTGGGTGTATATTATCCGTACATCTAATTAGGACTCTGGATCAGGAGTAATACTACACACTGGATGGAATGCGGGTAAGAGGTAGGTAAAGGTTCACGACTGAGCCTCGTATGACGTACGGTTGGGATGGTTGCGGACCTAATCGAGTAGTAGTGGATAGGGTGGGAATGGACGGCGGATGGTGAGTGTTCCGACGTTGGCCAAGGGGGGAGGAGGAGTACATTACACCTGAGGTGTGGAGTGGGGGGTGCGAGAATCATAAACGAATGATAAAGGGGTAACCGGTGTATGCAGTAGCTAGTGTGGTGGTGAAGGAAGGTCTGTAATGAGGCTGGTTAGATATAGGAACATTGACGGGAATAATGGGCGTTGAGTTAGCGTGGATAGACAACATGACCAAGCTATATCGGCAGGTCTGAGATTGGAGTTGGATGATTGTTGATGGATGGTTTGCTATCTCATTAACTGGCTCATTCTCTAGTCGGCGGCCTTGAACGCAAAGGTTCGAGGTGCATTCGACGGTAAGGTCGCAGTGATAATCGAGTGTGTACTGGTTGGATCGTTAAGTCTATCGTGCGCTACGTGTACGAGACGCATGCTAATAGCACGGCAGGAGTAACCTAGGATGGAAAACGTGTCTCATTAGGGCTTCTCAGGAGTAAGTTTAGACGCGGGTTTTGCCGTTGGATGTAGGCTATCGCATTGAGGAGTGAGGTGGTCGCGTGGTGGTGATAGGCACAGGGGTGGAAGCGATTTAGGACTGGGTAGTAGTAGTTGATGTGCAGCCCGCCCGGGGGCGGGCAGAGGATCGGGATGCTCGGAGGCTCGACGCGAGGGTTCCAAGTGTTGTTGGTGGGAGTTTGTGGTGGATGAATTCGAAAGGGTGGGCATATGCCATCGTGGAAAGACAGAGTGGGCGGGGGTGAAGGTGTCACGGTCAGCATGTGAAGGACGAAAGAACTCATTAGTATTATAGCACGACGAACAGCTGAGTTAGCATTGCACGTCAGAGGGCGCCTACTCAAAGTGTCAGGGAGATATGGAGGTGAAGGTGCAAAGGGCGGGTGATGCGCGTCAAGGAGCTCGCGATGACGCGGCGACATATTGCGAAGTTAGTCGGTGGGGGTGGGGGGAGCCTCGAGAGGGTAAATCCGGTGGCGGAATCTGAGTCGGCGAGGAAAGTTGGAGGAGGTTTACTTGGCAAGATAATGGGAAAAACTAAGGGAGAGAAAGCATAGGAAGAACCAGGCATATGCAGTTAGATCTTGTTTGGCAGGTCATGAGGCGAAGTATATGGGATTTATGAAAATATGCGGGTGAGTACCTGCTTATGAGTGAATACTAAGTGGCTTAGGGGTTGGAGTAGGTGTGAAGAAAAACGCTTAGGTTGAGAAACGGATAGATGTGACAGAGACATCGAGTGGCCGCGCGGGATGTGGTATGCGTCAGTCGTGCATTTAGTGGTCGAGCTCTTTTGCGGGGGGTGG
>CM068960.1:87525554-87536101 GCA_035128595.1 Eptatretus atami
CAAGAGAGAGTCCACTCCTCTGGATGAGGTTGCTCAAAGAAACGTTGTGTTATTTTTTTTGTCAGTGGTCTTACATTAAAGTATTAATCCCCGTCCATAATGCACATTAGGTGAATTATCGATTATGTAGAAACGATTATCCAAATGAACTTTTTTTATTCATAATTGAAAGATCAAACTAAACATTCTGTTATAGTTGAATGTGAGGTTACATTTGATGGGGATATGTGTATAATAAATCATGTTAACAATCCAAGTTACTGGTTGTAAGGTATGTCAATCCTGGGTCAGTATTGGTGGAGTATCCTTTTGCAGATAATGACTTGGCGACGTGTCTTTTTGGGTATGATTCTCTACCAGCTTTTGTAAGTGAGATTGAATTTTGCCCATTCTTCATAGTGTAAATTGTTCTATGGTTTTGGGGTTTTTTTGTCAATCATTCAGGCTTGTGAGAGATAATAGTTTGCCAAGTTTGATGGGGATCGTCGATGGACTGCAATCTTCAATTCACCTAAATGTTAATTAGGTCAAGTCAGTACTGACTGGGTCTCAAGAACATTTATTTTCTTCTCATTCGCCCTCAAGTGTGGATTAGCTTTGTGCTTTGATCATTGTCTGCTGAAATGTGAATCTCACTACCACGTTTTTAGATTCATGGCTGATCAACAGGTTTTCATTAAGGATTCTCCTGAACTTTGCACCGTCCATTGTCGGCTTCTATCCTGATGAGCTTTGTCAATCCTGTGTGAAATCAGCCCCATAACATGATGCTGCACGATGCTTGACAGTCGGGATGGTGGATGGGATGATGTCCATGTTAGCTTTGCATCAGACGTAACACTGAATTTAAACAAACGTTCATATTTTGCTCATCTCCCCAAAACTTTCTCCGCATGGCATGCAGTATCATTGAAGATGCTTTTTTCAAAACACCATACAAGCTTTTAGATTGCGTCTTTTTTCAGTAATGTTTTTCGTTGCCACGTACCAGAGGCCAGCTTGTGAGGTAATGGGATGTTGTTGATTGATGAACACTGACCCCCATCCTGGACATGAGCTTGAGATCTTTCAGTATTTGATTTACAGTGAATCGACAGTTTTCGCTTGTCTAGCTGCTCAGTTTGATGGGTGCCTGATCTGGGTAGTCTGGGTGGTATGATACGTCTTCCACTTCTTAATCCCGATGGATTCACCGTACTTAAATGGTACTGCTATTTGAAATCTTTTTATAATCCTCTCTGAATATGCTTCTCCCACTTTTATGTTGACTTCTTTAGAAGTCCTTGGCTTCATGTTTGCCTTATTTGTGAACAAGGTGTGTTGCAACCTTAAAACTCCTTAGATAAGTGGGGGCTTAATTTTTAAGTTAAACCACTGATACTTCAGGTGGACCTATTAGCAACTTATTTTGTAACCTTTCAAACAATAATTTGCTCCTGGAGTGATTTAAAGGGTTCACAGAACTTATTCACATTTCATCTGCATTTTCTAGCTCTATCACTTGGGAGTTGTTTGTGAGGTTCTATATATTAAGCTTTGATTTGGAACAGAATTCATGAAATAAGTTAGGTTGGCATCAAAATGTGAAACTTTGGAGGGGGGGGGATACTTTGCAGACAACTGGTATTTAAACCCTTCCTCTATCGAGCCAAAAAAGAATCCTGAAGCAACCAGAGGAGCTTTTCGTTGGCTCCAAGAGCGGGAGGTTATTATAATGATCCAGCCACCTGGGGATAAATTGGATTCGGAAGATGATTGGATTGGTCCTCCAATTCAGGTAAAAGTCTGATGTATATATATTATATATATTAATATTATATCCTGCGTCTTATCGCAAATAATTAGTACTTCATTGTTCCACCCGTGGGTAATATAAAACTAGTTATTACTTTAAGTCAAGATCTTGAAGAAGTTTCAACATTATGATTCCATGATGAGATTCACAACATTACAGACTATAGGCTTGCGATGCACTCCTGGCTTAATATTAGGCATTTCAATTTCTATTTTAAGAAACTCCACTCCATATCTTATGAAATTTGCAATTTTTGTACGTCGTTATAATTGACCATGGCTGACCAATCTCACCAAATTTTGTGTCCGTGCTCGGGGTTGCGCAAGCAAGTCAGGGGGCACAAAATAATTCCTCCTCACACTCCACCCACCCCTACTCCCTATCCCACTTGGCGTGAATGGGAGACGACTTGCGATTTTTGCTGTACTGAGAATAGAGCAAGTGGTTTAAAACCTGATCCTGCCTGACGGTTGTGGTATTGACAACATTGAAAATTATTTTGTTCAGAGAGAGCGACTATTCTATCAGTAAAATTTTGGCTTCCACTTAATTAAATAAGCAGTCACAGATTTCACCAATATTTTTTTTTTTTTAAGATAGTAAACGATTTTGTGTTAACAACAATTTCACTGCCAAACAAGGTCATAAACTTTCTGCAATGTGGGTAAAACAATTGTACTATGGATCGGGAAAAAAGCATGTTTCTATACATGTCAACAGTGTTTGCTAAATTTTGCTTTTTGCATTTAACATCAATAAGTTAATTAAACAAACCGGTTTTAGAGGCATCTATTTATTACGTACGGCACTGGGTGTTCAGATCTACGTCTCGTGCGTTATGGCCAGGTTGGCAAAGAGTTCCTGGCTGGGGGTTAAAACTTGGCAGGGGTCATCATTTTTAAAATGTTCATAATTCGTTCCATTGCAACGGAGGCAAATGAATTGACAAGCAGTTGTTAATTTAAGAAGTCTTAAAAGCTAAGAAGATGTTGCAAAAAATAAACGAACTATAAACAAATCTGAATTTCTGATTGTTGAACTTACCAGAACAAAGAGGTGCAGACATCCGTTGCAGTACCATCGTTGCGACCATCCGAGCTGCGACGCGATTTGCCAAAATCCTTCTGTTTCTGTCCCTATATATAGACAACAAATGCAATTCCTCTTCTTTGTCGTCTTACCCGCTCTGTCTGTCCACGACTGACCACCAGGCGTCTGGGCAGAGCTGTCCGATGCAGAGCACGCGTGTTCCCAGACCGTGCTGTCGGCTCGGCTCTCCGTGCCACCGCCGGGGAATCTCCTGGCAAAGATGCTTCGCTGATTAGAACCGGGCTTCCACCGACTGAAATCCAATCATGGCCACAGTGCACTCAAGTCATGGTCGACCGTCGTGAGCGAACTGAGAGGCACGGCTTTCAAAGTGAGAACGAAAAGAAACAAATTCACCTCAAAGTTTGAGTCATTTGAATATAAATTATTTAAGTCTTTTCCATTGCTCTTACTCATATCACGACGAGGACAGCCAAGTGTACCATACTCGATTTGAAATACAAACGGTCCGGAACGATTTTTGTCGCTGGCGTTTGATTGTCTTGTGGAACACAAACTATCTGTCTCTGGTGAGCACACTGCCACTTTGGTGCCACAATAGTGGGGGAAACTTAGCATAACAATTGTGGCATTTTGTGAGGAAAGCACGCAAATTTGGCACAATAGTACTATCATATTATGAACAGATTTGGATATTTGGCCTCTCAAAAATTTTTGATAGGCAGTGGAAAATGGCTGCCACAGATCAGCGCCTGAATTTGAGATGGCCCATATTCAATCTGTCATAATATATAGGCTACAGTTGTGCAAATTAGGTGCTTTCCATACAAATGCATAATTGTTATGCTATATTTAGCTAGTTGCCCCACTACAAGTATAAAAAACATTTAAACCGAAAAGGACACAATAATCCTGACCACATGACGTGTTTTTAATTTTATTATTATCATTGTTCATTGATTTAGAATGGGATTAATGAATTACAATTCAAATCAAATGGAGACCAATAGTGTAATTGGAGTAATAGAAGGAACCAAACAACCAAAAAGTAAAAGATGAAGTCATCTGGCGGAACTGGGTAAGGAATTCCGCATTTTCACTGATACTCCTCTACCTCAAACCCATCATTAAGGCTAAGTGAGCCTTTTAATTAAAAAAAATATCCCATGCAAAAATTAATAATTTTTGGCTTGCAGAGCCATGTGTCGATTAAGTTGAAATTAAAACTTTTTATTCCCGCATCACAATGGATATAAATTTGAAGTTTACTTCGAGTGAATTAAAAAAAAAAACTAAAGGTAGAAAATTCAAAAATAAGCAGAATAAAAGAATAGTAAAGAAAAAGCAATACGCTAAAAAGAGTACAATAGAAAAAAGAAAGAAAAAAAGAGCTATAAAACATAAATAAGGACAGTACGAAATGATCAGAAGTAGAGATAAATCACAAAGAAAAGAGTAAGACCGAAACGCTGATAATATATCAAGGAAAGACATAAGATCGAAATAAAACCTCCAAAAATAGAAAAAAACAACTATTCAAATACGGAAACAAAGTACTGAGTAAAAAAAGAGTAAGAAAAACAAAAAAAAAAAGGGTTGGACTCAGTAAATAAAAAATGGAAATAAAAAAAGTGGCTTTGTTTTCTTTGTGGTTTTCATGTTATTTTTTTTTTATTTTGATATTTTGCTCTTTATTTTTTTGTGTGCTTTTTTTTTCTTGTTTGTTTTTGTTTTTTTGGTTTTTCGTGTTTAAAGTGGTTTTCTTTTTATACGTTTAGTTCTTTAGTTTAGTCTATTTTTTCTTGTTGTTTAGTGTTTTTTTGTTTGTTGTTGTGCCAGACTTTACTGATCTCTTACTGATGACTGTTTTTTTGTTCGTTTTTGAGTGGTTTTTTGTTAGTTTGTATGTGGTATATCGGGATGGGTTTTGTCAGAAAAAAGACATTATTAATATTTTTTCATCCAATTGGTGCAAACCATGTGACCTATCAATTGTTTCTGAACAAATTGTAAACCATGACTTGGAGAACATTTGTGTGAAGTTTCACCCTTGATTTGTCAAGAATTCTGGGAGAAAGATTTTTTATAGGATTTTAAGGGTAAACCAATAGGCTGCCAAAGCCTGTGACTAATACCTCATAATATGTGAACTCTTTTGGTCCTCATGATAAGGCCGGTCATACGTGTAAAGTTTCACCTCGATCTGTTAGGCCATTCAGAGAAATTTTTGAGGGTTTAAAAAAACAAAAAAAACATGGTCTGGCCAAATTCACGTGACCAATGACCTCAATCATATTTTTCTGTGGAATTTAATCAGGATGACTCATAAATTTTCATACTGATCAGATGTAGCGTTCTACATATCAATATGACGTCATAACAAGGCACCTTTGACATCATCAAAAGATACACTTAGATTCTACTGAAAGGAGTATTTGCAGTGTGTCCAAGTTTTCAATTTTTCTTTGGTACGGTTATTTCAGCGATACATGAGGTGCAGAAGTTTTTTATCCGTTCTTCCAACATGGCTAGCCAACACAGCCACATTAACCTAATACTGCATCACTACTCAATGAAAATTATGATTAAAGAACATTTCTAATGAGTCGTCTCACCTATGGTGACATTTTGGTCTCTATATGAGCAAGAGTTGCAGAGAAAACATGAATTCTGTGCGACAACAAACATCAGACGAGCAGACAGACAGACAACAGACAAATGCGAACCAAATGCAATAACCCTCTCCTTCAGCGAGGGGTAAAAAATATTTCAATATTCTGCTGCTGACCATATGTCTCATCAGGATGAAAATTTAAATTCTATATATCCCCATCATACTAGATCATTATTGTGAAGTTTTCATGATGATTAATGAAGCGGTTTCCAGAGAAAAATTATGTTTTAATTTTTCTTAAATCACATGATGGCTGCAAACCATGTGACTAATCAATTAGTCGCATAACAAACTGTACCCAAAGCTTGCGAACATTTGTGTCGAAAGTTTTTCCATCAAGTTTGTCCAGCATGTCGGGAGAAGAAAATTTGTTTTTAAGGTTTTAGGGTACAATCCAATATGGGCTGCTAAACATGTGAACAATGACATCATATTTATGAACATTTTAATTTCTCATGGAATAGGTCGGTCGATAATCGTGTTTAAGTTTGCCTCGATTGTTCAGCCACTTTAGAAAAAGAATTTTTGAAGTTTAAAAAAAAAACAATATATGGGCTGCCGATCACGTGGACGATGACATCAATCAAATTTTTTTGTAGACATTTTATCCATGATGACCCTTATACGATTTTCATACTGATCATGTAGCGTTCTTTACAGTATGCAATATGAATGTCATAAGACACGGACCTTTGACATCATCAAAAGATCACTTATTCCCATGAGGAGGGACTTGCTATCTGCCAGTTTCAATTTTTTTTCTTGGTACGGTATTCAGCGATACGCAGGTCAAATTTTATCCATTTTCAACATGGCTCCACACACGTGACTATGACTCATGAGTTCTTCATTATAACATTCATGATTAACCAGCTGTGGGGTGAAAATTTTGTCTCTCTCGACAAGCGGTTGCGGAGAAACACAAAAGATCTTGTGCAGATAAACAGACTAAACAACAAGAAGACGTGTGCAGAGCCGTACTTGGCAAAATCCATAAAAACAAATTTGACCCAAAAATATTTGTCGATTGAATTCATGACCAAATATGCAAACTCCTCTTCAGTTTTCAAGTCCAATGGAAGAAAATTGAAATTTCTAGAACAATCTGCCTATGTTGCACTCCATAATTCACCCAACTATGACTCGACCCAAAGTTAGTCTTTCGTCTCCTCGTTCTCTCTGCTCGTCTCCACCAAACCTTTGGATCGGCCTCTTATTATACTTAGGATCCGCGATCTCTCTTAAATACTAATAGACACGTACTCCTCGCATTGAGGGTGCCTTTTGAGACGCGTCTATCATGAAACTTTTAAATATATTCGGACTATTTGCTTTTTAAAGTTTTCGAAAAGTTCAGTTACTATTCTAAGATTATTCATACTTAAGGTGTTGTAATTTCGTAAATACACTAGATTTCTCGTCATGAACAGCAGCCTCGCATGACGGGTCTCGTATCCTGCCTCATCAGGCACGTGACGAAACATAGTCGGAAGTTGTTAGTTGTTGTTATTGTTATGTACAAATACTGATGTCTTCACTTCGTTGAATCGAATTTTGCCCGCGCTGCGACTACGCTGGCTCAAGAGAGCTCTGCGTTGTTGTTGTCTATTGCTTTCTTCTTCTTGCTTCTTTTTCTTGTAAGAAAACCTTTACCTAGGAGAAAGCGGCTTTCTTGGACACATTTGTCCTTAGTTTGAATAATGTTGCCCCGAGAAAGACAAAGTTATACCAAACACACCCCAACACCACACACACACACCACCAACACACACACACACACCACAAGTCTTTTCTCGAAGACACCTATTTCAAGGAATGATGTTGGAGGGATGGTTTCATATGATTTTACTCAGTGACATCCCGACCTTGTGTTACATACTTTTTGTGGAAGGAACAATCAACCATTACATCGTATTTGCATTTTTACCTCCGACACGAAGCGGAGAAGGATACTTATTTGTTTTCACCACTTTCTGTCTGTTTGTTACTATGCAAAATGAAGATTTTTCAAAGTTATTTGGTTGTTATTTTGTTATTCTGTCTATATGTCTGTTGTCTGGTCTTCTCTCAACAGGTCGCAATTTTAAAAACCGATCTCTCACGAAACTTCACCACACATGTAAGAGTTTGTTCTCGAAAGAGGGCCTACTTGTTGTGCAGGTCAAAAGGTCAACTAGCCAAAAGGCAAAACTTAGGTAGAGATTTCTTAAAATCCTTCAATTCTGACCTTGAAATTTGAAGAGGATTTTATTTCAGCGTCACTGAAATTCAACTAAACAATTATTTTTGAGGTGAAATTTGTTTATGGATTTTTACAATATCATGCTCGCTACTGACGTTTCTTCTTGTTATTCTGTTGTCTGTCTGTTTGTTCCGTTGATCTGTGTCTGTCCTGTCTCGTTTTCTGACTCCGTGGTTTGGTCACCTACAGGTCTACAATTTCTAAACGATCTTCACGAAAACGTCACCACATTGGTTACTAGTTTGTATAGAAGAAGGTATATTTGTGGCCCAAAGGGTCAACAACTCCGCAGGGGAATTCTAAAATCCTCAATTTAATCCGATGACTCGAAATTTTTTTGAAAGAGGATTTTATATTTCATGTCATGTAATTCAACTAAGCCAATTATTTTTGAGGTCAACATGACACAAGCAAATACCAGTCAAGTAGACTAAGGTATATTTCTAAAATCTCAATTTACATCCCGATTTTACATTCAATTTTACATTTACATTCTAAAACTCTGATGCATATCTTGGGTGGTGTTTGGCAACTATGCAGCATTGTGTAGGCAAACAAAACCCAAGTACGTGCATCGGAGCAAAAACATACCACTGCTAGTAATTCAAAACACCATCACAGCATGGAAACATGGGACAGGAAACTGACCACTTGTTAAAGGTGAGACCTTGTATAGTACCACTCCCACCTGGAGGGCGTGCTTTCACGATACACATTTTACATAGAGAATTTGCGTCCTCCCCCCCCCCCCCACTATACAACCACAGCAAAGATAAAAACACCCTTACTATAATTGGGGGTCTGCGCTGATCCTAGATAGTGGCAATTAGTGATTAATCAGCCAGAACGCTGCAGGGAGTGCGGACAACAACACAAATGAACGTTGCTCGCATTGAGCACAGACATTCGTTAGAATAACTTTGTCATAATCTCATGATTCTGAAAAACAAAAACATGGAACACTCCAATTTGGTTCTTAGTAAGTCCGATTAGTGCTACTGTTTAACATTGACGTATAGCACTTTAGTCTTGGTCAGTGATCAAATCTTGGAAGTCAATTCGACTTGGACAATGGCATTTTAATCGCAATTCTGAACAGTTTATGCCGCCGCCCCTGACATTCGACCCCGTCGCTAAGAAGGGTGTTCGCGTGTTGACCACCCCAATGAGACATCATGGTTCGGATGCAGAATTGCGGAAGATGCACATTTTGAATTTTGGTTTGGAAGTCGATACGACCATCTTATCCCGGACTGTTATTTGCGAATAAGAATGTCTCGTTTTCGAATTACCTTGACCCTGACCTTTTGACCTAGACTTCACCAAAAAACGGACAAGTGTACTAAGTTGGACCAATCAGCCGACGTCGTGTACCCAGTCGTTGGTCATGATCGCTGAAATGGTGTGGCTTGCTAACGGGTAAACCAACACACACACAACAGACGGACCAGACAGACAGAACACACAGAATGACACACACAACCCGACATCACATAATTGCCGAAATCCGACAGATTCCAGCAATTAATAAGCACACAAATAATAAAACAAGCCTGTATGGCAGCGATTGGGGTCGCCGGCGAGCATGGGAAACTATATAGAGCTTTAAGAGGCAATGGATGTCATAATATGGGAAGGATCACTCCTTAAGATTATGCATATCAAATCTCATCCAGTTTCCACCTCTACTGATATAAGCTACTCGGTATCCACTTTTGACATGACAAAGTACCAGAAAATGCGTTAATATCTGAGAATCCCCCCCAAAGTTCGATGGGGTTGCTGTCAGGTGAACGAGATCTAAAATCAACAAATCTGGCTCCATCGTTTGTGTACAATTCTATTTAGAACGTTAGTGTGAATTTTCATGACCACTCCACGCCATCAGACCTAGAGGAGAGGCATTTGCACGAAGGCACCTCCACGCTCTCGCGATTCATGTAATCGATTTTTGCACTAATTGGACCTTTGACCCTCTGACCGTATAGCGGAAATCGGTCAAATATCGTCCTCGAGGCAAAGTATAGTAACTCTTGAGTACCATGAATGAACTCGTGCCAACAGTTTCATTCGTATCGACTGCACTCACTGTCTAGCTTAGGGGCCTTCATTTTTCGCCCCAATTTTCACGCATACACTAATTGTTAGGGGGCTGCTGCGGGTAACGAGTATTCATATATAATCACAAAAACCGGGATATATTTGATAGAGCATCATCTGTAGGATCATTCGTCATGCGCAAATTTCATACAGCCCTACGTCGGGATAATGGCTTTCGAATACGATTTCGCCTCACGCCCCACTAGGAACGGTACCGATTTTGAAGGTTTTCGGGTGTGTGCTAGGAACCAAAGCGATGCCCTAGAGCACCCATCACAAATTTCCAACAAGCACTAGGTCATAAGATGCTACCTTACCACCGAGTTTGGTCAAAATCATGCCCAACGTTTACTACCATTATGCTGCATGACAAAGAACAATCCAAACACAAGACAACAGACGAGAATTACTGACACAATAAGGGTCCAACATATTCGGCGAACCACATACCGGATCTGTGAACTTCTGGTGCAGATTCACCGCCAACACACCCAATATAGGTCTGATTGGGCAAATTGTTAGATCCGCTATATGACATCCATTTTGCTCTATATCTTATAGTTTCCATGCTCGGCGACCCATCGCTGCCTACAGGCTTGTTTATGTATTTGTGTGCTTATTAATTGCTGGAATCCTTCGGATTTCGGCAATTATGTTGGTCGGTTGTGTGTGTCATTCTGTGTGTC
>CM068960.1:87548149-87562349 GCA_035128595.1 Eptatretus atami
TGTTTGTTTGTGTGCAGGATATCTCAAAAAGTTGTAGACGGATCCTGATGAAATTTTAAAGGCAGGTTGGGTGTGAGACAAGGATGAACTGGTTCGATTTTGGTGAAGATCCGGATCCGGATCCGACTACTAGAATTTTTAAAGTGATTCTTCACCATTGAGGTAGGGCTAAACTTATATATAGCACGATATCTCAAAAAGTGTGGACGGATTCGGACGAAACTTGGTGGACAGGTTGGGTGTGCGACCAAGGAAGAATTGATTCAAAACAATATATAGCATGATATTTCAAAAATGTATTGGGCCTGATATGTTCTCCTGGATCAGGCATTACGTGGCGGAGGTGTGCGCTCTACTGAGTGCCCTTCTAGTTTGTTGCGGAACATGCTTCATGTTACATCCCTTGCTCTTTTTCTATGAATGATATTTTAAGAGTAATTTGTCTGCGTCTTCATCCGCCATGTTTGAGTTGATATTGCTTTGGACACATTTCAGCTCAAATTAGTCAAATCGACATTTGAAGGAAGCAGAAGTTTCAAGGTGGCATTTTGACAAAAGTTAGTTATGAGTAAGTGAATCCCAAGCACCCTTTCCATGTTTTCTGGTTGGTGGTACCGCTTTTTTGGTGTTTGCAGCAAACCTTTTGACTGCTCACTCCTTCAGTTACCCAGATGCTTTTACTACCGACCACCTTGACTTTACGAGAAAACGGATTCAGCCATCAGCAGTTTGAAAATTACCGCATGACAGAAACCCACACGTGCTTCCTTACAGTCAAGTAACTGTGATTGCTTGCCCGTTATGTTCGTGTAACTAATGACCTCACATATCTATACCGTGTATAAAGCTCATCATGAGCAAAATGCAAGCAAGTAACTGATCACTCTCGAAAATGTTCTCCGAGGCGAGCAGAGTTGACCGATTGAATTTAAAGGGAAGTAACTCCATATAAGCAATAAGACAAAGTTGTTTGATCTAATAAATTCACATGAGTTTGTTTATTTGGCAACTTTCAGCCAAAGTAATCATGAACACAGGAGTATATTACATGAGAGACAAAAAGTAATAAAAACAAATCAATACAGAACATTTGAAATCATGTACGTACACAAACAGACAACTTAAAGGTCCACAGACACAGAAAATCATGTTTGGTTTAATGAATAGATATGGCTTCAATTAACACTTGATGCTTGTTCTTTTCTTGAATAATTATCTTGGAAAGAAGATTTTAATGTTTCTAGCTAGGTGCGCATTTTCACTCGATTGCCCCCTTACATGAGGCCTACATATGCTCTGAACTCTAATAAAAATAGTATTCAGAATTCTATCTCGATGTATTGTTGCTGCTTGTAGCAATACATCCAAAGACGGTGTGAGTGTGCATCTAGTCCCACAAGATCCAGCTGTAAGGAAAATATGAACAGCCAAGTAAAACTGACCAGGGGAATGTGGCGTGGCCCAACCGCTTCCGGTGTCATTTGCGGCGCCAATTTTGAAGATGATTCCGATGACACCGGCCTGTATCCCCAGTTCGGGATGAGTAAGTTGAAGCAATTAAAAGCTGACACAATTCCCACGAAGATTAGAGATAATTCTAAACTAATGAAGAAGAAGAAGAAGAAGAAGAAGAAGAAAATGGATGTACGTATAATCTTCAAAAAGTTTCAGAAGTTCTTTCAAAATTACATGAATGAACATTGCTTGTACAGTATTCCTATTTATCGGCATCGACGTACATTTATGCATGTACGTACGGTGCAGTACTGTACTGTTTTCCGGGTGGTTGCACAGTTACGTTCAACCAGTGATAATTAACCTGTTGTACACAACTCACTCACTCACTACAAGTTGGCCTACATTGTGACGATAGTCCCATCCAGTATGGTAAGCATCTAAATGTCCAGTATTGCACTGTACATCTGGATATGAGAATTATTTAATTTTTAAGTGATTCTTCACCATTGAAAGATGGGGCCGAAGATGACATTATAACATGATATTTCAAAAAGTTGTGGACGAGTTATGACATAACTAGGTGGATGTGAGTTGGTTAGGTGACAAGAACAAGCCAATTCGATTTTGCTTCAGGTCTGAATCCAGATCCGGCCTTTCAGTGGGAGACAAAATGTAAACTGTTTAGCCTGGTAGAGGTGTGCGCTCTACCGAGTGTTGATCTCATTGCTACAATAATTACAGAGAAGTGTTGCATCAAAATACCACTAAACTCCACATTAGCACGGTCTCGCTCAATGATTTACTACTTTACCAGTTGTTATTGCCGAATCTTCCTTTGACATCGACCCCATTGTTATGAACATCGGGTATTTCATGGCTGATGTCATCCAAAATTTCCACCTCGTGTTCATACATGTACGGTCTTGCAGGACCTTCTACATCATGATTTTGACTATCAGAGGATTCTTGATCAGAAAAATCTTTGTCAAAATCACTTTCTGACAAGTCTGAAGCGAGTTGTGCAGCCATGTTATCCCTTTGTGTACTGAGACAACCTTTCCTTCGATTATGTCACACAGACGACATCATGAGCATCGCAGTTTTCTGGAAGTTTTCGGGGTGGTACCCGACGGGTTTGCTTTTTGTAACTGTAACACCTCAAAAAAATATTAGAATTAAAAACCAATTTGTTTTAATGCATATAGTCACATCCCCAAAAATTTTTTGTGTGTGTCTGTGGACCTTTAAGGGTGTGGGTTGAGAGTGGAAGGACCAGAGGGTGGACGAGGCAGGTCTTTGTGTCTTGGATGGACTGCTTGAATAATTTGTGGGCTGGGAAGGCAAAGGGGAGGTAAGTCCTCCAGGTCTTCAAGACCGCTGTTCACCACCATCTCAGATCGTCTCCAATCCACAACAATGATATTTTCAACCTTTTTTTTTAACCCCACCCCAAGTCATCCTCCTTCCAATTTCCAGTTTTTCCTTCGTGAGAGTTTCCTTCTGAACCCATCTTGTCCACTCCATGTGTCCGTGGTGATAATTCCTTTTAGTGTCCTGGTTATGGTGATGGTGTTTAAACCAGAACAAAATAAATCTCACTCACATTTAAATGCAATGACGTGTTGTAAATGAAGTCCGGTTGATAATTAAATCCTCTGTTGTCTCTCCAGCAGTTAGTGAATAAGAAGGGTCCCTTGGCGTCGAGCCACCGTGGCTTTAAAATGGCATCGACGCTAAGTAAGCAAGAGAGTAGACTCATCTGTTTTTGTCGTGGTTGTTCACCAAACAAACAAAATCCACTTTGCTCAATTGTCTTGATGATGTAGAACAAAAGTCACTATTAAATATTGATGTGTTGAGTGACTCATGAATAAGAAAATGCTTGTAAGGAAAAGTGCGTGAGCTTCTGACTTGTTGGGATGATGAGCTCTCCTGACATGAACCTTCCAGCGTCTTCTAGGCCTATTGGCTCTCTGGAAAAACTCCACTGATTGGGCTGCTTGGTGTTCACACATTTGCTTTCTTTTACATATTAGCAAGATTAATGTTAGTGTTCAACAAAAGAGAAATTAAGTCACTACACATCCTTTCCTGTCCCCTATTCCTCCCCACACCCATTGTTTGTCCAACTCTCCCTCTATATTGTCCTACTCCACTGTTGGTGACCCCTCCCTCCCCTCTCTCTCTACTGTTTCTTTTGGCCTGTTACATCCTTATCGTTTCAGTGTACTAGCTCTTCCACGAGCCTTGATTCTGTATCCAAAAAAAAAACAGAGAAAGAAAAAGGTGAGCAGCAAATTACTACCCAACCAAGGCGGAGTGATCACTCGCCACTCATGACGAGCTCTGCTGTATATTACCAAAAGTATTTTGACAATAGGGGTTGTTAATTCATATGTTTATTCAGTTCCTAACCGGGATTAGTTTCTTTTTCTCCAATGGCTTAAAAATATGTAAAAAATTTTAATTTCATTTTTTACAATTTTTGTTGCAGCACATGTAATATTGTGCCATTCTCTTCAGAGAAGTACCTGTTCAATGTGGATTGTAGTCTTTTTTAAAAAAAAAATACAATGTTGAGGCTCCTATAAGAGCAAACACACAGAACATACAACAAGGAGAGCAGGAGACAAGAGGGCAGGAGAGGGAAGCACAAAACATGGGTCATGAGGAGATCTGTGGAACGGAGAGGGATGGGCAGGGAACACGGGTTAAACAAGATGGACACTACAGGGACTTTCAGGAAGGAATGCAGGGAATTTGAATGAGATGGGTTTGGGATGGATTATCGGGGCTATAAAAAATCGTGGTTTTAGATGGGGGAAGAAAAGAGATGGTGGTGAACAGCTGTTTTGAAGACCTGGAGGGAAGAGTGGGATTGAAGAGAGTGTGGGAGTTTGTTCCAAAGTGGGAAAAAGAGGAATGAAAGAGTGAAGGTGAGCAGTGATTCTTGAATTTGGTAGTTTTACCAGAAGGGGGTTACTGGCAGACCTTGAGCGCCCTGCAGAAATATGGGGAGGGAGGCATATCGCAGACAGAGCGGGGGGGGGGGCGAGGCCGGAGAGGAGACGGTAGAAGACAGAATGACCACCGACCTGCCTGTGGTAGGAGAGTGATAGACTCAAAGACAGCCTCATCGCGGAGATACCAATGATCCCAAATGCATTGGTCTCCACAGTGTGAACGAGAAAGGTGAGAGGCGAGAGCACCAGCCCAGAAGGAAGAGCAGTACTCCATCAGGCTACAGCCGAAAGCTTTGTTTGTGGTCAGGAGCTCAGGTGTGCCAAGGAAGGACTTTGCACGACGGAGGATGCCCAGCTTGTGAATGGCTTTGGAGGGCAGTTTGAAATGTGGCTTTCCCAGGAAAGATCATGGCAGAAAGTGAGACCCAGAAGCTTGAATGAAAGGACTTCTTCCAGAGGATTGTTGAGAACGTAGATACGGAGGTTGTGGGGGGGGGGGGGGGTTCCAGATGGTCCTTTCGGAGAGACACAATGAGAGTGTGAGATTTGTAATATTGAAAGACATGTTCCACGTGTTGGACCAGCTTGTGATTTTATCCAAGACTGCAGAGAGTGAAGAGGCTGCTGCTTGCCAATATGAGGGATGACAGATGGTACGGCAGAGGGTGGGGTCATCAGCAGCAAAGATAAAGAGGATTGTCCAGAGAGTCGGAGAGATCATCGATAAAAACCAAAAAAAGAAAAGGGCCCAGAACACTACCTTGAGGAACTCCAGCCGGGACAGGAAGAGGAAATGAGAGAACTCCATTGAGGGCCACATGTTGGCTGCGACAGGAGAGGAAATCTGCGAGCCATGAGTGGAGATGGCCTTGGATACCATAGGAAGAGAGTTTGGTGAGCAGGGCAGTGTGCCAAACCGTATTGAAAGCACGTGATATGTCCAGGGATATGGCTCTGATTCCATGTCTGGCATTGAGGATCTCCATCCATTGTTGGGAGAGCAGAAGCAGCATATCCAGGGTAGAGTGACCTGGTCTGAAACCAAATTGATGATCAGAAATCAAGCCATTGGAGGAAAGGAAGGATTTAATGTCTGAAGCGATGATGGATTCCATCACCTTGCTGATGATTGGGAGAAGGCTGATTGGTCTGTAGTTGCAGGGATCTGTTTTGCACATTTTTTATGCAGTGTGCTAATGTTTACTGATTTCCAAGCAGATGGCAGATAACCTTGAGCAAATGAGAAGGTGAACAGAACAGGAGGAGTTGAGAAAGAGCAGCAGAGCAGATTTTTAGGACATGTCGGCTGATGCCTTCTGGGCCTGTTGGCTAATTATCAGATGAAGTTCCGAGATTTCCTGTCGGGGTTCAATTGGGTTAAGAAGGGATCATGCCAACCCGGATTGGCAACTGGAGATTTTCAACGTTGTTGTCCTCAAATCAATTCCTTGCAGACATAGCTGTATGGTAAAGTGTGTTGTCATGCTGGTAGACCAAATTTAGGGTCCTCACCATAGTATTGCTTCAGAGCAGCTTGTAATCTTTCATTGTCAAAAATTTCACAAGAGACCTTTATAAAGCACATGTTGCTCTGCAGTGTGGTGGAGGGTGGAAACACACATCCGCAGGTCAGGATAGTTCATTACAAGTTTGTGCGTGCTGTCCCTATACTTCTTGCTAATACAGCGTATTTTTTTCATCAACACGGTTTTTTTTTTACAGTAATCCAAGCAAAGTATCTGTGCACTGCAGCATGTCTAGGATGCGGTCGTAGTGGTCTCCCGCACAGCTTATTGGTGACCTTTCATAGGAATTGCGAATACTACATTGGTGATCATATTTAAGTCAATATTGTGTATAGCTAACACAATTACATATTAAATCATGTGTTCGTTTCCTGGATTGGTATTTTTATTTATTTTACTAAAACTCTTTATAACAGGGGTATTCTTTAGCCAAGTATAAGGCTTCTGTAAAGGAAAAGATGCAGCGGTTCTTATCTGATTTGCTATCGCCAGTTTAAGCTGACGTTGCCTCCCCAGTGAAAGATTCCAAAGGATGATGTGGTTCCAGGCTGTTGCTCTATATTACGATTACCAAGCTTTTTCCGATTAGACTTCCTTATGATTTTCCATGTTGAAGCATTTTCCATCCTTCAATTTCATACTGAAGTGAATTGGCTGGTTCCAGCACCATCTCATCTCCTTGATGGCAATAAAGAGTGTGGCAATATTATCTCTACTTGGTACAACAACAATTCGTTAAAATAACACAAGGAGTATAATGTATAATACTTCCATATCTAGGATTATTTTCTTATTGCCCAAGCATGTGGAGGAGCTTGCTCATATTTATCACATGTCCATCCATCCATGGGGACCATACTCTGTATAGAGCATTGGTGCTGCCAAAACAGTCTCCTGGGCTATTGGGCACAATCCTGGCTGGACAAGTCGCCACTCCGACACAGGATACTCGAATGGCTCAATCATCCCAACAATCTGGTACTCATTTTGCCAACCTCAGAAGGATGACAAGCTGAGTCAACCCCACCTGGTATTAATTCAACAGCAAAACAGGATTTGAACTCAGGATCCTAGGATCCCAAGCCCACCATCCTAGCTGTTCGGACTATAGTAAATAGGATTTTCAACATCCTGATCATCTAAGATTGGACCACCAAACATGCCAACCCAATTTAAAGTTTTAACAACATCGAACAATTTATTACTTTATTTATCGAAACAGAAAATTGCTTTGGATATGTGTGGGCTCATAAAGGATCTGACCAGGCTCTTTGATTGTGGGTTCTTTGCTCGTATTGCAAGCGCTCGATTCGTGGTAAATCATCGTAATATGATCCACGTCTCTGTTGCAATGTGTAACGACTTCAGGCTTAGCCAAATTAATATGTTCAACTGATTCAGAGCGTATTAGGAAAGTTCTCTCTTTTTTTTATTTATGTTTTGCTCTAAGGGAGAATAAGGTACTATGGACATCTCTTAAGGACGTTCCTAATTCCAACCCCCCTCGATTAGATGGGTTACAAAGCCCCGATCTAACAAATCTCACATGAGATGCAGGATCAGGAAAGCACCCAAAGGTATGCTCTGAAGTATATATGAATGAGAACTTTATTTGTGGGCCCCTACTCTCAAAGGGTTCAAATTACCCCATGTTCTCCCCTATACTATATATGAACATATATGACATTATGACAGCCTTTTGCAAGATTTGAAAGTTCATAAGTTATACTGTGCACTCAAACAATCTTCTTCTTCTTACTTTCTACTTCTTCTCCTTAAATGGCTACAATTATTCCCACGTTCTTGTGGGGTTGGTCGGGGGGTTGGTCAGCTTCGCCCAAATCTTTCATGAACCGGCTTGCCAGAAATGTACTAAAATAATAAAATATTTTATAGCCACGGCGTAGATATAGTTTTTAATTCACACATTTTATGATTTGGACGCGATAAGTTTTTTTAAATGCTCAACATTTCGACTCAGCTGCAATTGGCAAAGCAATTCCTGTGGGCATTTCCTTCATGCACAATGGATCCTGTACATAGAAATGACAATTTACATTCATTGTTTCCTATACTGCTTAATCCAAAGTCTGTTTTCCTGTGTTAAAGTTTCTTCGATCTTCCTGCCACTGTGGCCGGTGCACAAGTTACACTGTCTAGTAGAGGAGTTGGTTTGTTTGATTGCAGTGGCAGCTGCGGTTGTTGCGGCCATCCGATCAGGCTGAAATAAAATTTTCCCAGCAGAGTGGAAAGTCAAACTAACGACCCGCACAAAAACGATTTGGTACAACATAGAACATTGCACCAAAAACGATTTGGTACAACTAATGACCGACGCAAACTTACGCCGCATTTACAGTTGCACCGAGGATGAGTGAACGTTTTGCTTTTCCAAAATGTCACATTGCGTGAAACATTTTCCTCATTTGGTTGGAAGATTCAATCCTGGCCATCGTTATCAAGTGACCACAATGAACCGGCATTCCGATAATAATGCCCCACAATCCCGGAATGTTTTCAGAATGGGAGAGTTGCTGTCCCCTCGCTGATATGTCTGGCAATATACAGTATGAAGCAGATGGCATGAAAGTTATTCTTCCACTTTCCTCGAAGCAGCTTTGGGAACTTCTCTAGCGACCAGTTTGGTGCTCTTCTTTTGCGGCATCACGTCGAGATCTAGTTCTGAGATCGGGAAAGATCATTACCCAAGATAACCTGGAATATCCCTGCAGTTGAATGTGTCACACTTAATAGTGAAATGAAAGACTCAAAAAACCTAGCAAGGCTGTAAAGCCTTAACTACAATGTCACTATAATGTAAGGTATCGGCGGTATCTCCCTTAACCAAAATCCATGGCTTTGAAAACTTTCACTACTTCTCTAAACTGCAAGAAAAATCTTCCATTGCAGGTGGTTGCCAAAAACAACCTCTGTGTTGGCTTTTCAAATGGTAAATTGTTTCAAGTGCAGAAAACAACAAAGCCCAAGGTTGATAAATTAATGCCTGACACATGAATTGGAATGCTATTTGTTTAAGTTAAACAGATATCACTGGTGACCTTTCATGTGATAACTCAGAAGTACAACACCGACTTTTATGAATGTAGTTTTTTGTTTTTTTCTACAGTAAGTTTGGACTCATGGAAGAGCTTATACATAAATTACATACACGGCAAGGAGATTAGGAGACATTAGTATGTACGGTACCTTTGCAATGAATCACAAGGACAGACGAGGTGATAACACCGTGACAAATGAGCAATTGAAGTCCTTGGCGTGTGAATGTCATGCGACATGCATCCCATTAAGAGGTGAACTTGAGTCATCTCGTGGGTGAAGCTCCCAATGACAGTGATGTGAATCACCTGGGATTTGCAAAGACGAATCACCTCGGGTGTATGCCTAGATATAACCTATTTCACATGAATTCAACGCCGTTCAGATACGGTGCTCGAACGGCAGAACAATAAAATAAAAAAATCCGTTAATTATTCAATGGAGTTCCACAACTGTGCTCCACGGAACTTGGAATCATTGAAAAGGTCTTAAATGAAGCGTCGGATCTAAGTCATATTATGAAGTTCTGACAATTTATTCAGGGAAGAATGAAGATAATATTACGCAGTCTTACGGATTAACGTTTATATCAATGAGGACCTTTTACCTCTCGCTCCCAAATGTACACATCCTGGTCAACATCGAGTGACACTCTCAAAATTCCGATTGACCGACATGTATTATTCCGTAAGTATAAGGTCAGCACCCTTGTTTGCTGAGGGTCGGAATATGCCAGTGAGAACACAGCACTGGGGTTTTCGTGTCTCATGAAATAACAGTATTTCCTGACGTACCAAGTGTTTGCAAGAGACTGTGATTGAGCCACTTCCAGTTAACTCGCCACCTCAAAGGCCACAGGCATCAGGCAAAATACCCGGCCTCATCTCAACTTCCGCCCACAGGCCTCAAAAAGTGAACCACCGAAGCACATTTGAGTCAGTCTATCAAATTCAATGATGGCGTTTCTTCCTGAACAGGACTGGTTTGATTTTGAAAACAATGATATTGCTATTATATCTTCAGTGCACTTTCTGCCTCTGTTGCTCATTTGAGTAGCAACTATGCACGTCAACACATCGCTTTGCTGATGGGGTTAATTCAAAGACAGCATGTTGTACTTCACAAACATATTTCAAAAAAAAATTGATATTTTAACAACACGTAGTTGTTACTGCTATCATGGTGGTTGTGGTTGTTTTAGTTGTGTGCTCCTTCTGTATACTTTTACATATTTCTCTATTGCTTCAAGAAATATTGCTATATGTAATTTTGTGTGTTCCTTCCATGTCCTTTTCGAATAGTAAATTGTTCCAAATGCAGAAAGTAAAGGGTTCCTGTTGTCGTAGAATAATAGGTTATCGTTGGAATCACTGCATGAAGCTCCCATTCCCGAGTCTCCTTCTTCAATCCTGGAAAGAGAGCTTTCAAAATAGGCTACTTGATGATTAAACAGACATGAGTTTTTGTTCCAAGTTAATCAAGTAAATAAGTGTAATTTCCAAGTAAATTGATTTGTCCCAATTTTATTATTCAATGACAGCAGGAACTGCTACATTAAAGCTCGAAGTCCGACTACTACATCACTCCCGGAAAGGCGGGCTTTTAAAAATGGGGTCACTCCACCTTAGACACGCTGCTTCAACTGACCCAACAATGGATTGAGGGCCCTCAATGTCAGACACGAGTTCAGAGATGTCTCTCTGGACATATCTCGAGCTTTTGATACAGTCTGGCATCCTGCCTTAGTCTCCAAACTCTCTGCTTATGGCATCCAAGGTCAACTCCACACAGGGCTTCCTGACTTCCTCTACTCTCGTAGCCAACGTGCGGCTCTCAACGGAATCCTTTTATCTCCTCTCCCTGTCAAGGCTGGAGTGCCCCAAGGCAGTGTTCTGGACGCAGTCCTATTCCTGATCTTCATCAACGATCTCTCTGACTCTGGAAAATCCTCTTTATATATTTGCTGATGACTCTACCCTCTGCCATGACATCCCTCACCCTTCAGACAAGCAGGCTGCAGCCTATTCCCTCTCTTCAGACCTTGACAAAATCACAAGATGGTCAAACACTTGGAATATTATGTCTTTCAATCCTGACAAATCTCACACTCTCACGATCTCTCTCCGAAAGGACCATCTGACAAACCCTCCTATCTTCTTTCTTAACAATGCTCTTGAGGAAGTTCAGTCATTCAAACTCCCTGTACTGGCCTCACTATCAGCAATGATCTTTGTTGGGCAAACCACATTTAATAATTGCCCCCCAAAGCCAGCTGCCAACTGGTCCTTCCTTGGCATACCTGAACTCCTATTTATCTGCAAGGCCTTCACCTGCAGCTTGATGGAGTACTGCTCTCCCCTCTGGGCTGGCTCCTCTGCCTCACATCTTTCTCAGCTTCACGCTGTAGAAACCAAAGTCTTTAAGATTATTAGAATCTCCCGTGCTGAAGCTGAGTTTGTGGGCTTATCACTTCACCATCGCAGACAGGTCGGTGGTCTCTCTGTCTTCAACGGCATCCTTTCTGGTCTTGCACCTTCTGCTCTGTCCATGCTTTGTCCCACCCACCCACGTTTCTGCAGGGCTCACATGGTCCACTATCAACACCCTCTGATGAAACTACCTAAATCCAGGATCACTGTTCACCTCCACTCATTCGATCTTCTTTTTTTTTCAGCCTGTGGAACCACTTTCCACATCCTCTTCAATCTCATTCTTTCTTCCAAGTCTTCAAGACAGCTGTTCACCACCATCTCAGATCGTCTCCAATCCAAAACTATGATCTTTTCTACCTCCGTTAACCCCGCCCAAATCCCTCCTCCTTCCAGTTTTCTCTACTTGGAGTTTCCTTCTGTATCCATCTTGTCCACCCCATGCATCCTCTGTGTCTGACTTGTCTACCCCATGCATGTGTGTTTTGCATCCTGTTTTTGTCTGTTATGTCCTGATCCATTCAATGTCCTAGCTCTTCTACGAGCCTCAATTATGTATACAAAAAAAAAGGTCCTTGACATTAAGTGGACACAAATTTGTGTTCCATGTTCCGTAAATTGATTATTAGCCTTCCAGCCAGAGGTAATCGATCATTATTTTGTAGCTTTCCAATGATGCCATTTTTATCATTCTATGACAGCAAGAACCCTTTAGATTTAAGTGTGATGGATGGATAGACACTACTCCTTTTAGTAATAGATTATAATATTTACGTGTTCCATCTTCATCCCTGCAGCTGCTCTGTCCAAATCACCAAAGGAAACCAAAAACGGATTATCCCTGAGTGAAACGGTGGAGGACATATCACCTGCTGCAGCTCATGACAACGGCTTTCTGGAGGAGGAGCTCGTTGAGCAGGTCATTTTTTACACTTACAGATGTTTACTTTTTGACTCAAGACAGTTGCAGATCAGCAGTTCCTTGCAAGCTTTCAATAAAAGTGGTTACTCACAAAATTCCTTAAAGAGCAGGTTGTGGGTCACCAAACATGTTCTGAAAATTTATCAATACTAGTACGTGCCCGTATGTGCGTGGCCATACGTGCAAAAAAAACAAAAAAACTTTTAAACCGCGTGCCAGAAACAACAACCACACAGGCCGTTCCTTCACTCTCGCATGCCTGTACGTGCAAAAAAATAAATAAATAAAAATAAATAACTTTTCAAACGCGTGCCAGAAACAACAACCACACAGGCCGTTCCTTCGCTCTCACGTGCCCGTACGTGCGTGGCCGTACATGCGTGGCCGTACGTGCAAAAAAAAAAATAAATAATAAAAAAAAAAAACTTTCAAACAACCACACAGGCCGTTCCTTCGCTCTCGTAAACGACGACTGGATTGGGGCATTGTGTTTATCTATAAATGCACATAAGAAATCGAGAAATTATTAGAATACATTAAGTCATCACTATCAGGAAGTCCGTACGTTGTAACCCGTAATGGGGAATGTGCTCTTTCCCCATCGGCCACGCCTACGCAGCAACGTGTCCTGTCATTGGTTTGGTAAATAAATGGCCATAACTTGGGAACCACTTGTCCGATTAATATCAAACCTTAAAAAAGCATATACTCAGGTTCCAGCAATATTGCTGGCAAGTTTCAATTAGATCGGACCAGTGGTTGTCGAGAAACAGCGGTCACACACACACACACACACACACACACACACACACACACACACACCACACACATGCTGGAATTATAGCTAGATGATTATATGTGCATTAAATAGTTCGATGCAAACTATTGTGGTTGCCTAACTGTTGGAAGGTTGATGAAATTTAACTCCGAAGTTGTTATTTCTCGAGGCTGTTGAAAAAAACAGCGCGTGCCATGTATGGATGTTGACGTCATGTTCTCCAAAAGAAAGCGGCGCTCACTCGCTCATTGAAGAAGTGTCCAGTTCAGCGGGCCGTTCTTTCGCTTTTTTTGAGCTTGCAACTGTCTATATTATCCTTTTTTATTTAGAATTATTGTAGAACAAAGTTATTGGGTATTTGTACATCATGCCTCGTACGTGTGTCGTCATGTTTTGCGAAAATAGCTGGAAAACGGGTAATCGCTCCCACCGATTCCCGAAGGAATCAAACATTCGCCGGCAGTGGATAAGATTTGTACAAACAAAACGGGCAAATTTCCCCCCAAAGAAAACGGGTAAAGAGGATCCTTTGGATAGACTTGTCATTTGTGGTGACCATTTCACAGCTGAGGATTACGAAGGCATAAACACATCTGATCACCACTCTGTGAATATGAGTTGTTTGTTGACAAGTTCTCCAGATACTGCTCTGTCACAGAATCAATTGTTGAGTTTAAGTGAGAAAAACTTTGAAATGTATTCTTCAAGAGTACATGGAAAAACACGTAAATAAACTTTCTGAAAAACACAAGCATGAAAAAATTTCTCAACAAATCAACTTATTGTTGAGTAAATTACATTTTTAACAGCATCAGCAAATTGGGCTATTTCATTTCAATTGTAAAAAATTGATCAATTTTCCACTTTTTTTTCTAAATTGCTTAGAATATTTCCCAATGAGGCGAAACATGTTTTGGTATTTATATGCCACAACAGTCTCTTGAAAGTTGGGTTTTTTCTAACTGTTCACTTTCGCTGGGGTCAAGCTCAGCTGTCGGAAAGACTTCAACGCCAAGGCTACGGTGTATAATATATTTGGGTCCATTATTGATTCATTCTATTTCTGA
>CM068960.1:87562511-87574434 GCA_035128595.1 Eptatretus atami
GTGTGAACTGCCGGGCAGTCAGTCCTGCCACTTGTACACGAAATAGGCCGTTTTCTGGCACTTGTACACAAAATAGGCCGTTTCCTTGCACTTGCAAGTGGCTCAAATTTATATGTCTCAGGGCCAGAAACTCCATAGTATAAATTCCCATCATTTCAACCTTTTTTTTTTAACCCCACCCCAAGTCATCCTCCTTCCAATTTCCAGTTTTCCTTCGTGAGAGTTTCCTTCTGAACCCATCTTGTCCACTCCATGTGTCCGTGGTGATAATTCCTTTTAGTGTCCTGGTTATGGTGATGGTGTGTTTAAAACCAGAACAAAATAAAATCTCCACTCACATTTAAATGCAATGACGTGTTGTAAATGAAGTCCGGTTGATAATTAAATCCTCTGTTGTCTCTCCAGCAGTTAGTGAATAAGAAGGGTCCCTTGGCGTCAGCCACCGTGGCTTTAAAATGGCATCGACGCTAAGTAAGCAAGAGAGTAGACTCATCTGTTTTTGTCGTGGTTGTTCACCCAAACAAACAAAATCCACTTTGCTCAATTGTCTTGATGATGTGAACAAAATCACTATTAAATATTGTGTGTGAGACTCATGAATAAGAAAATGCTTGTTAAGGAAAAGTGCGTGAGCTTCTGACTTGTTGGGATGATGAGCTCTCCTGACATGAACCTTCCAGCGTCTTCTAGGCCTATTGGCTCTCTGGAAAAACTCCCACTGATTGGGCTGCTTGGTGTTCACACATTTGCTTTCTTTTACATATTAGCAAGATTAATGTTAGTGTTCAACAAAGAGAAATTAAGTCACTACACATCCTTTCCTGTCCCCTATTCCTCCCCACACCCTTGTTTGTTCCAACTCTCCCTCTATATTGTCCTACTCCACTGTTGGTGACCCCTCCCTCCCCTCTCTCTCTACTGTTTCTTTTGCCTGTTACATCCTTATCCGTTCAGAGTACAGCTCTTCCACGAGCCTTGATTCTGTATCCAAAAAAAAAACAGAGAAAGAAAAGGTGAGCAGCAAATTACTACCCACCAAGGCGCGAGTGATCACTCGCCACTCATGACGAGCTCTGCTGTATATTACCAAAAGTATTTGGACAATAGGGTTGTTAATTCACAATTGTTTATTCAGTTCCTAACCGGGATTAGTTTCTTTTTCTCCAATGGCTTAAAAATATGTAAAAAATTTTAATTTCATTTTTTACAATTTTTGTTGCAGCACATGTAATATTGTGCCATTTATCCTTCAGAGAAGTACCTGTCAATTTGGATTGTAGTCTTTTTTATTTAAATATACAATGTTGAGGCTCCTATGAGAGCAAACACACAGAACATACAACAAGGAGAGCAGCGAGGACAAGGAGGGCAGAGAGGGAAGCACAAAACAGTGGGTCATGAGGAGATCTGTGGAACGGAGAGGGATGGGCAGGGAACAGGGTTAAACAAGATGGACACTACAGGGACTTTCAGGAAGGAATGCAGGGAATTGAATGAGATGGGTTTGGGATGGATTATCGGGGCTATAAAAAAATCGTGGTTTTAGATGGGGGGAAGAAAAGAGATGGTGGTGAACAGCTGTTTTGAAGACCTGGAGGGAAGAGTGGGATTGAAGAGAGTGTGGGAGTTGTTCCAAGTGGGAAAAAAGAGGAATGAAAGAGTGAAGGTGAGCAGTGATTCTTGAATTTGGTAGTTTTACCAGAAGGGGGTTACTGGCAAACCTTGAGCGCCCTGCAGAAATATGGGGAGGGGGAGGCATATCGCAGACAGAGCGGGGGGGGGGGGGCGAGGCCGGAGAGGAGACGTAGAAGACAGAATGACCACCGACCTGCCTGTGGTAGGAGAGTGATAGACTCAAAGACAGCCCTCATCGCGGGAGATACCAATGATCCAAATGCATTGGTCTCCACAGTGTGAAGCCGAGAAAGGTGAGAGGCGAGAGCACCAGCCAGAAGGAAAAGCAGTACTCCATTCAGGCTACAGCCGAAAGCTTTGTTTGTGGTCAGGAGCTCAGGTGTGCCAAGGAAGGACTTTGCACGACGGAGGATGCCCAGCTTGTGAATGGCTTTGGAGGGCAAGTTTTGAAATGTGGCTTTCCCAGGAAAATCATGGCAGAAAGTGAGACCCAGAAGCTTGAATGAAAGGACTTCTTCCAGAGGATTGTTGAGAACGTAGATACGGAGGTTGTGGGGGGGGGGGGGGGGTTCCAGATGGTCCTTTCGGAGAGACACAATGAGAGTGTGAGATTTGTAAATATTGAAAGACATGTTCCACGTGTTGGACCAGCTTTGTGATTTTATCCAGATCTGCAGAGAGTGAAGAGGCTGCTGCTTGCCAATATGAGGGATGACAGATGGTACGGCCAAGGGTGGGGTCATCAGCAAAGTGATAAGAGGATTGTCCAGAGAGTCGGAGAGATCATCGATAAAAAACCAAAAAAGAACAGGGCCCAGAACCTACCTTGAGGAACTCCAGCCGGGACAGGAAGAGGAATGAGAGAACTCCATTGAGGGCCACATGTGGCTGCGACAGGAGAGGAAATCTGCGAGCCATGAGTGGAGATGGCCTTGAATACCATAGGAAGAGAGTTTGCTGAGCAGGGCAGTGTGCCAAACCGATATGAAAGCACGTGATATGTCCAGGGATATGGCTCTGATTCCATGTCTGGCATTGAGGATCTCCATCCATTGTTGGGAGAGCAGAAGCAGCATATCCAGGGTAGAGTGACCTGGTCTGAAACCAAATTGATGATCAGAAATCAAGCCATTGGAGAAAAGGAGGATTTAATGTCTGAAGCGATGATGGATTCCATCACCTTGCTGATGATTGGGAGAAGGCTGATTGGTCTGTAGTTGCAGGGATCTGGTTTTGCACATTTTTTTATGCAGTGTGCTAATGTTTACTGATTTCCAAGCAGATGGCAGATAACCTTGAGCAAATGAGAAGGTGAACAGAACAGAGGGAGGTTGAGCAAGAGCAGCAGAGCAGATTTTTAGGACATGTCGCGCCGATGCCTTCTGGGCCTGTTGGCTAATTATCAGATGAAGTTCCGAGATTTCCTGTCGGGGTTCAATTGGGTTAAGAAGGGATCATGCCAACCCGGATTGGCAACTGGAGATTTTCAACGTTGTTGTCCTCAAATCAATTCCTTGCAGACATAGCTGTATGGTAAAGTGTGTTGTCATGCTGGTAGACCAAATTTAGGGTCCTCACCATAGTATTGCTTGAGCAGCTTGTATCTTTCATTGTCAAAAATTTCACAAAGAGACCTTTATAAAGCACATGTTGCTCTGCAGTGTGGTGGAGGTGGAAACACACATCCGCAGGTCAGGATAGTTCATTACAAGTTTGTGCGTGCTGTCCCTATACTTCTTGCTAATACAGCGTATTTTTTTTCATCAACACGGTTTTTTTTACAGTAATCCAAGCAAAGTATCTGTGCACTGCAGCATGTCTAGGATGCGGTCGTAGTGGTCTCCCGCACAGCTTATTGGTGACCTTTCATAGGAATTGCGAATACTACATTGGTGATCATATTTAAGTCAATATTGTGTATAGCTAACACAATTACATATTAAATCATGTGTCGTTTCCTGGATTGGTATTTTTATTTATTTACTAAAACTCTTTATAACACGGTATTCTTTAGCCAAGTATAAGGCTTCTGTAAAGGAAAAGATGCAGCCGTTCTTATCTGATTTGCTATCGCCAGTTTAAGCTGACGTTGCCTCCCCAGTGAAAGATTCCAAAGGATGATGTGGTTCCAGGCTGTTGCTCTATATTACGATTACCAAGCTTTTTCCGATTAGACTTCCTTATGATTTTCCATGTTGAAGCATTTTCCATCCTTCAATTTCATACTGAAGTGAATTGGCTGGTTCCAGCACCATCTCATCTCCTGATGGCAATAAGAGTGTGGCAATATTATCTCTACTTGGTACAACAACAATTCGTTAAAATAACACAAGGAGTATAATGTATAATACTTCCATATCTAGGATTATTTTCTTATTGCCCAAGCATGTGGAGGGCTTGTCATATTTATCACATGTCCATCCATCCATGGGGACCATACTCTGTATAGAGCATTGGTGCTGCCAAACAGTCTCCTGGGCTATTGGGCACAATCCTGGCTGGACAAGTCGCCACTCCGACACAGGATACTCGAATGGCTCAATCATCCAACAATCTGGTACTCATTTTGCCAACCTCAGAAGGATGACAAGCTGAGTCAACCCCACCTGGTATTAATTCAACAGCAAAACAGGATTTGAATCAGGATCCTAGGATCCCAAGCCCACCATCCTAGCTGTTCGGACTATAGTAAATAGGATTTTCAACATCCTGATCATCTAAGATTGGACCACCAAACATGCCAACCCAATTTAAAGTTTTAACAACATCGAACAATTTATTACTTTATTTATCGAAACAGAAAATTGCTTTGGATATGTGTGGGCTCATAAAGGATCTGACCAGGCTCTTGATTGTGGGTTCTTTGCTCGTATTGAAGCGCTCGATTCGTGGTAAATCATCGTAATATGATCCACGTCTCTGTTGCAATGTGTAACGACTTCAGGCTTAGCCAAATTATATGTTTCAACTGATTCAGAGCGTATTAGGAAAGTTCTCTCTTTTTTTTTATTTATGTTTTGCTCTAAGGGAGAATAAGTACTATGGACATCTCTTAAGGACGTTCCTAATTCCAACCCCCCTCGATTAGATGGGTACAAAGCCCCATCTAACAAATCTCACATGAGATGCAGGATCAGGAAAGCACCCAAAGGTATGCTCTGAAGTATATATGAATGAAACTTTATTTGTGGCCCCTACTCTCAAAGGGTTCAAATTACCCATGTTCTCCCCCTATACATATATATGAACATATATGACATTATGACAGCCTTTTGCAAGATTTGAAAGTTCATAAGTTATACTGCTGCACTCAAACAATCTTCTTCTTCTTACTTTCTACTTCTTCTCCTTAAATGGCTACAATTATTCCCACGTTCTTGTGGGGTGTCGGGTTCAGCTTCGCCCAAATCTTTCATGAACCGGCTTGCCAGAAATGTACTAAAATAATAAAATATTTTATAGCCACGGCGTAGATATAGTTTTTTAATTCACACATTTTTATGATTTGGACGCGATAAGTTTTTTTAAATGCTCAACATTTCGACTCAGCTGCAATTGGCAAAGCAATTCCTGTGGGCATTTCCTTCATGCACAATGGATCCTGTTACATAGAAATGACAATTTACATTCATTGTTTCCTATACTGCTTAATCCAAAGTCTGTTTTCCTGTGTTAAAGTTTCTTCGATCTTCCTGCCACTGTGGCCGTGCACAAGTTACACTGTCTAGTAGAGGAGTTGGTTTGTTTGATTGCAGTGGCAGCTGCGGTTGTTGCGGCCATCCGATCAGGCTGAAATAAAATTTTCCCAGCAGAGTGGAAAGTCAAACTAACGACCCGCACAAAAACGATTTGGTACAACATAGAACATTGCACCAAAAACGATTTGGTACAACTAATGACCGACGCAAACTTACGCCGCATTTACAGTTGCACCGAGGATGAGTGAAACGTTTTGCTTTTCCAAATGTCACATTGCGTGGAAACATTTTCCTCATTTGGTTGGAAGATTCAATCCTGGCCATCGTTATCAAGTGACCACAATGAACCGGCATTCCGATAATAATGCCCCACAATCCGGAATGTTTTCAGAATGGGAGAGTTGCTGTCCCCTCGCTGATATGTCTGGCAATATACAGTATGAAGCAGATGGCATGAAAGTTATTCTTCCACTTTCCTCGAGCAGCTTTGGGAACTTCTCTAGCGACCAGTTTGGTGCTCTTCTTTTGCGGCATCACGTCGAGATCTAGTTCTGAGATCGGAAAGATCATTACCCAAGATAACCTGGAATATCCCTGCAGTTGAATGTGTCACACTTAATAGTGAAATTGAAAGACTCAAAAAACCTAGCAAGGCTGTAAAGCCTTAACTACAATGTCACTATAATGTAAGGTATCGGCGGTATCTCCCTTAACCAAAATCCATGGCTTTGAAAACTTTCACTACTTCTCTAAACTGCAAGAAAAATCTTCCATTGCAGGTGGTTGCCAAAAACAACCTCTGTGTTGGCTTTTCAAATGGTAAATTGTTTCAAGTGCAGAAAACAACAAAGCCCAAGGTTGATAAATTAATGCCTGACACATGAATTGGAATGCTATTTGTTTAAGTTAAACAGATATCACTGGTGACCTTTCATGTGATAACTCAGAAGTACAACACCGACTTTTATGAATGTAGTTTTTTTGTTTTTTCTACAGTAAGTTTGGACTCATGGAAGAGCTTATACATAAATTACATACACGGCAAGGAGATTAGGAGACATTAGTATGTACGGTACCTTTGCAATGAATCACAAGGACAGACGAGGTGATAACACCGTGACAAATGAGCAATTGAAGTCCTTGGCGTGTGAATGTCATGCGACATGCATCCCATTAAGAGGTGAACTTGAGTCATCTCGTGGGTGAAGCTCCCAATGACAGTGATGTGAATCACCTGGGATTTGCAAAGACGAATCACCTCGGGTGTATGCCTAGATATAACCTATTTCACATGAATTTCAACGCCGTTCAGATACGGTGCTCGAACGGCAGAACAATAAAATAAAAAAATCCGTTAATTATTCAATGGAGTTCCACAACTGTGCTCCACGGAACTTGGAATCATTGAAAAGGTCTTAAATGAAGCGTCGGATCTAAGTCATATTATGAAGTTCTGACAATTTATTCAGGAAGAATGAAGATAATTTACGCAGTCTTACGGATTAACGTTTATATCAATGAGGACCTTTTACCTCTCGCTCCCAAATGTACACATCCTGGTCAACATCGAGTGACACTCTCAAAATTCCGATTGACCGACATGTATTATTCCGTAAGTATAAGGTCAGCACCCTTGTTTGCTGAGGGTCGGAATATGCCAGTGAGAACACAGCACTGGGGTTTTCGTGTCTCATGAAATAACAGTATTTCCTGACGTACCAAGTGTTTGCAAGAGACTGTGATTGAGCCACTTCCAGTTAACTCGCCACCTCAAAGCCACAGGCATCAGGCAAAATACCCGGCCTCATCTCAACTTCCGCCCACAGGCCTCAAAAAGTGAACCACCGAAGCACATTTGAGTCAGTCTATCAAATTCAATGATGGCGTTTCTTCCTGAACAGGACTGGTTTGATTTTGAAAACAATGATATTGCTATTATATCTTCAGTGCACTTTCTGCCTCTGTTGCTCATTTGAGTAGCAACTATGCACGCAACACATCGCTTTGCTGATGGGGTTAATTCAAAGACAGCATGTTTTACTTCACAAACATATTTCAAAAAAAAATTGATATTTTAACAACACGTAGTTGTTACTGCTATCATGGTGGTTGTGGTTGTTTTAGTTGTGTGCTCCTTCTGTATACTTTTACATATTTCTCTATTGCTTCAAGAAATATTGCTATATGTAATTTGTGTGTTCCTTCCATGTCCTTTTCGAATAGTAAATTGTTCCAAATGCAGAAAGTAAAGGGTTCCTGTTGTCGTAGAATAATAGGTTATCGTTGGAATCACTGCATGAAGCTCCCATTCCCGAGTCTCCTTCTTCAATCCTGGAAAGAGAGCTTTCAAAATAGGCTACTTGATGATTAAACAGACATGAGTTTTTGTTCCAAGTTAATCAAGTAAATAAGTGTAATTTCCAAGTAAATTGATTTGTCCCAATTTTATTATTCAATGACAGCAGGAACTGCTACATTAAAGCTCGAAGTCGACTACTACATCACTCCCGGAAAGGCGGGCTTTTAAAAATGGGGTCACTCCACCTTAGACACGCTGCTTCAACTGACCCAACAATGGATTGAGGGCCCTCAATGTCAGACACGAGTTCAGAGATGTCTCTCTGGACATATCTCGAGCTTTTGATACAGTCTGGCATCCTGCCTTAGTCTCCAAACTCTCTGCTTATGGCATCCAAGGTCAACTCCACACAGGCTTCCTGACTTCCTCTACTCTCGTAGCCAACGTGCGGCTCTCAACGGAATCCTTTATCTCCTCTCCCTGTCAAGGCTGGATGCCCCAAGGCAGTGTTCTGGACGCCAGTCCTATTCCTGATCTTCATCAACGATCTCTCTGACTCTGGAAAATCCTCTTTATATATTTGCTGATGACTCTACCCTCTGCCATGACATCCCTCACCCTTCAGACAAGCAGGCTGCAGCCTATTCCCTCTCTTCAGACCTTGACAAAATCACAAAGATGGTCAAACACTTGGAATATTATGTCTTTCAATCCTGACAAATCTCACACTCTCACGATCTCTCTCCGAAAGGACCATCTGACAAACCCTCCTATCTTCTTTCTTAACAATGCTCTTGAGGAAGTTCAGTCATTCAAACTCCCTGTACTGGCCTCACTATCAGCAATGATCTTTGTGGGCAAACCACATTTAATAATTGCCCCCAAAGCCAGCTGCCAACTGTCCTTCCTTGGCATACCTGAACTCCTATTTATCTGCAAGGCCTTCACCTGCAGCTTGATGGAGTACTGCTCTCCCCTCTGGGCTGGCTCCTCTGCCTCACATCTTTCTCAGCTTCACGCTGTAGAAACCAAAGTCTTTAAGATTATTAGAATCTCCCGTGCTGAAGCTGAGTTTGTGGGCTTATCACTTCACCATCGCAGACAGGTCGGTGGTCTCTCTGTCTTCAACGGCATCCTTTCTGGTCTTGCACCTTCTGCTCTGTCCATGCTTTGTCCCACCCACCCACGTTTCTGCAGGGCTCACATGGTCCACTATCAACACCCTCTGATGAAACTACCTAAATCCAGGATCACTGTTCACCTCCACTCATTCGATCTTCTTTTTTTTCAGCCTGTGGAACCACTTTCCACATCCTTTCAATCTCATTCTTTCTTCCAAGTCTTCAAGACAGCTGTTCACCACCATCTCAGATCGTCTCCAATCCAAAACTATGATCTTTTCTACCTCCGTTAACCCCGCCCAAATCCCTCCTCCTTCCAGTTTTCTCTACTTGGAGTTTCCTTCTGTATCCATCTTGTCCACCCCATGCATCCTCTGTGTCTGACTTGTCTACCCCATGCATGTGTGTTTTGCATCCTGTTTTTGTCTGTTATGTCCTGATCCATTCAATGTCCTAGCTCTTCTACGAGCCTCAATTATGTATACAAAAAAAAAGTCCTTGACATTAAGTGGACACAAATTTGTGTTCCATGTTCCGTAAATTGATTATTAGCCTTCCAGCCAGAGGTAATCGATCATTATTTTGTAGCTTTCCAATGATGCCATTTTTATCATTCTATGACAGCAAGAACCCTTTAGATTTAAGTGTGATGGATGGATAGACACTACTCCTTTTAGTAATAGATTATAATATTTACGTGTTCCATCTTCATCCCTGCAGCTGCTCTGTCCAAATCACCAAGGAAACCAAAAACGGATTATCCCTGAGTGAAACGGTGGAGGACATATCACCTGCTGCAGCTCATGACAACGGCTTTCTGGAGGAGGAGCTCGTTGAGCAGGTCATTTTTTACACTTACAGATGTTTACTTTTTGACTCAAGACAGTTGCAGATCAGCAGTTCCTTGCAAGCTTTCAATAAAAGTGGTTACTCACAAAATTCCTTAAAGAGCAGGTTGTGGGTCACCAAACATGTTCTGAAAATTTATCAATACTAGTACGTGCCCGTATGTGCGTGGCCATACGTGCAAAAAAAACAAAAAAACTTTTAAACCGCGTGCCAGAAACAACAACCACACAGCCGTTCCTTCACTCTCGCATGCCTGTACGTGCAAAAAAATAAATAAATAAAAATAAATAACTTTCAAACCGCGTGCCAGAAACAACAACCACACAGGCCGTTCCTTCGCTCTCACGTGCCCGTACGTGCGTGGCCGTACATGCGTGGCCGTACGTGCAAAAAAAAAAAAAAAAAAAAAAAAAAAAACTTTCAAACAACCACACAGGCCGTTCCTTCGCTCTCGTAAACGACGACTGGATTGGGGCATTGTGTTTATCTATAAATGCACATAAGAAATCGAGAAATTATTAGAATACATTAAGTCATCACTATCGGAAGTCCGTACGTTGTAACCCGTATGGGGAATGTGCTCTTTCCCCATCGGCCACGCCTACGCAGCAACGTGTCCTGTCATTGGTTTGGTAAATAAATGGCCATAACTTGGAACCACTTGTCCGATTAATATCAAACCTTAAAAAAGCATATACTCAGGTTCCAGCAATATTGCTGGCAAGTTTCAATTAGATCGGACCAGTGGTTGTCGAGAAACAGCGGTCACACACACACACACACACACACACACACACACACACACACACACACACACACACTGCTGGAATTATAGCTAGATGATTATATGTGCATTAAATAGTTCGATGCAAACTATTGTGGTTGCCTAACTGTTGGAAGGTTGATGAAATTTAACTCCGAAGTTGTTATTTCTCGAGGCTTTGAAAAAAACAGCCGCGTGCCATGTATGGATGTTGACGTCATGTTCTCCAAAAGAAAGCGGCGCTCACTCGCTCATTGAAGAAGTGTCCAGTTCAGCGGGCCGTTCTTTCGCTTTTTTGAGCTTGCAACTGTCTATATTATCCTTTTTTATTTAGAATTATTGTAGAACAAAGTTATTTGGGTATTTGTACATCATGCCTCGTACGTGTGTCGTCATGTTTGCGAAAATAGCTGGGAAACGGGTAATCGCTCCCACCGATTCCCGAAGGAATCAAACATTCGCCGGCAGTGGATAAGATTTGTACAAACAAAACGGCAAATTTCCCCCCAAAGAAAACGGGTAAAGAGGATCCTTTGGATAGACTTGTCATTTGTGGTGACCATTTCACAGCTGAGGATTACGAAGGCATAAACACATCTGATCACCACTCTGTGAATATGAGTTTTTGTTGACAAGTTCTCCAGATACTGCTCTGTCACAAATCAATTGTTGAGTTTAAGTGAGAAAAACTTTGAAATGTATTCTTCAAGAGTACATGGAAAAACACGTAAATAAACTTTCTGAAAAACACAAGCATGAAAAAAATTCTCAACAAATCAACTTATGTTGAGTAAATTACATTTTTAACAGCATCAGCAAATTGGGCTATTTCATTTAATTGTAAAAAATTGATCAATTTTCCACTTTTTTTTTCTAAATTTGGTAGAATATTTCCCAATGAGGCGAAACATGTTTTGGTATTTATATGCCACAACAGCTTCTTGAAAGTTGGGTTTTTCTAACTGTTCACTTTCGCTGGGGTCAAGCTCAGCTGTCGGGAAGACTTCAACGCCAAGGCTACGGTGTATAATATATTTGGGTCCATTATTGATTCATTCTATTTCTGACTCTTGAGTGACGAGAGGGTTAAAAATTATTATATCAAGTCACAGACGAATCAAACTTTACATTATTTTATGCATCGAACAAGAAAATGAAAATCTACAAACCAATCTGTCTGGTGGAGTCTGTCAGTGTGAACTGCCGGGCAGTCAGTCCTGCCACTTTACACGAAATAGGGCGTTTTCTGGCACTTGTACACAAAATAGGCCGTTTCCTTGCACTTGCAAGTGGCTCAAATTTATATGTCTCAGGGCCAGAAACTCCATAGTATAAATTCCCATCATCCTCCTACTCGTCCTTGGCAATATCGGAATGAAAACACTCAATTTCATCGCCGCTGAAATCACTCTCTGATTCGCATCTCGCCATTGTTCACACGCTGTTTCCGAATGTTCACGAAGTGCGAGAACGTGACGTCATAGCATCTTCGGTAAATTCCAGTCTGTTTTTCGATCACCGACAAAAGTTTTGACTTAAAAGTTAATTTTAGCATAAC
>CM068960.1:87575179-87591512 GCA_035128595.1 Eptatretus atami
TATATATATATATATATATATATATGTATATATTTGGTAAACCCATACAGCTTCACCAATATTCATCTCTGGCCATCGTTTCAGGTCTCATGAGTATTCTTTCGGCCTCTTTACCTTCAATACGTTGTTGCATCCCATTTTCTGGATGGCTTTGGATTCGTGTCTTGTTGGAAAAAGAATCTTGCTGTACTGTTGGGTTCGTGAGGGAACAGCAAGATGCAGTATCTTCCTGTACTTGTCATCTATCAGAATCGTTTTTATGTAAATCACCGAGCTGTTAGCTCAGCGACAGCTCCAATAATCTCGTGATCCCCTAACAAGCTTCATCAACTGTTGATCTCATGCATCCGTCCGTTGAAAAAAAACTGTCATTGATCGTTACCTATGCAACCGAAGGTGGGAAAAGGTTATATATTTCATGTTTGTCTGTCTATCTGTCTGTGAACAGGATATCTCAAAAAGTTATGCACGGATTCGGACGAAATTTGGTGGAAAGGTTGGGTGTGTGACAAGGACAAAACTGTTAGATTTTCTTGAAGACCGGATCCGAGAACTTTTAAAGAGATTCTTCACCATTGAGAGATCGAACCAAAAACGATATACAGCATGATATCTCAAAAAATTGTGGACCGATTTGGACGAAACTTGGTGGAAGAGTTCGGTAGGTGACGAGGACAAACTGATTCGATTTTAGAGGTCCGGATCCAGATCCAGCCTATCAGTGCGATACAAAACTTAAACTGTTCAGCCTGGTGGATGTATACACTCCACAGAGTGCTGTTCTAGTTGGCTATCGAGTGCAGCCTGTGGCTGCTGGTTGCATCATTGGTTGGGACGCGGCTTTTGCCGCTGATGCAGTGCCCCTCTATAAGCAGTACACTGGTGCTCATTTTGCCGACCTCGGAAGGATGACAGGCTGAGTCAACCCCCTGGTGTATTAATTCAGCGGTCCAACGGGGCTTGAACTCAGGATCCTGGGATCCCAAGCCGCCGCCCTAGCCACTAAGCCAACACCAGGCTTGCTGTTCTAGTTGCCAAATGATTTTTACCTGGATGCATCTGCAAAGAGCATGTGTCCAACATTGCTCTTCCATCAGTTTCTGGTCTGATTCCCATTTCAATCTTCTGGTTTGCTTAACTTTTATAAGCAATCATTTTCAATGGGTTACGTGTCCAGGAACACCACTTCTGGCTCATTTGTATTTGTCGTTTTTGAGGCAACATTCAAAACTGTATTCACAGAGAATCCATTGACGAGAGGGATCTCTACTCAACCATTGTGTATCAGATATAGAACATACATATGGATCCTAAATGTTGCTTTTGGAGAAGTTTGGCTTTCTTCCTCAACCACTTCTATTATTAAAATAAATTGAAAATAATATAGTGGTGGGATAAAGGAGGAAACAAAAAGAAGACATAAATTTTGAGTCAACCATTGCTTTGCATGTCTGTTGTTGGCTTAATGGTTAGGGTGGTGGGCTTGGGATCCGAGGGTCCTGAGTTCAAATCCTGCTTGGCTGTTGAATCAATACCAGGTGTGGTTGACTCAGCCTGTCATCCTTCTGAGGTCAGTAAAACGAGTACTAGCTTGCTAGGATGATTGAGATATTCGAATATCATATGTTGGAGTAGTGACCTGCCCAGGATTTCGCCCATTCACCCAGGAGACTGCTTTGGCAGCACTGACGCTCTGTGTAGAGTATGGTCCCAATGGATTGGATTGGATGGATTGCTTTGGCTGACACAAAGTTGAATCCATATTATACACCAAATGAAACGATATGAAGTAATGACCTTCAAAAGAACATTAAATGCAACTGGAGGACTGTGTCCCAGCTTGCTTTTTGAGGAAGGAAAAGAAAGAGTGGCTGTTGTAGTGAAAGCTAACCCCAATAATAGATGGTGGAGTGTGAAATCTAAAGTGTGAGGTTTTGACAATTAAGTAGAATACACCCAAAGTCCATTAAACTAGACTCGGTGGTGTAATGGTCAAAGCATCCAATCTGAGTTTGGGAAGTTTACATATCAAACTCCAGCCAAGTCATTACCAAGGACTTTAAAAATGGTACGTGCTGCTTCCTCACTTGATGCTTAGCATTTAAAAAGGATAGAGCACAAACAAACAGCCATAGGTTGGCAACCATTGTGCCAGCTTTGATGGGCCTAGTAGTCTCCTGCGTTAAAGTTCCTTTTAATGGAACTTGTATACTCTCCGCTATTAAAAAAACGAAAATGTGGAACTGATAATGTAATTGTTGAAGGACTGTTCCAGCATTTATTACAGGTGCCTTTTTGGCACGAGGGATGTGCAGAACACCTAATTGCAAGTTTCCACGTAACACAACTGCCTCGATCAATAACCATTCGACAAGTGCAACACGTGCACCCTTACGTTTTTAGAGGTGACATGAGGAATTCTGAGAAAATTTGAAAGTCTTTCCGAGACAGCAGTCTGTGGATCATCTGAAAAACACACTCATTACATCCTTTAACGAGAGAGTTCATACAACACGATACTCTGTGCAGTGTTCAAGCACAGTATATACAGTACTGTATTTCAATTTTGGGTGGTGGGCTTGGGATCCTTGGATCCTCAGTTCAAATCCTGCTCGGTCATTCAATTAACACCAGGTGGGGTTTACTCAGCCTGTCATCCTTCCAAGGTCAGCAAAATGAGTACCAGCTTGTTGGAATGATTGAGCCATTCGAGTATCCTGCGTCGGAGTGGCGACCCGTCCATTATTGTACCCAATTGCCCAGGAGACTGCTTCGGCAGCACCGACGCTCTGTACAGAGTATGGTCCCGGTCGATGAATGGATGGATTTCAATTTTAATGAAATAATTATTTTAACGATCGTTAAAAAAATCCGAAAGTTTAGTCCTATTGAAGTAGTCCAGAAGCAGTCTCGAATATCACCCTTATACACCACCCCCATTGAACCTTCATTGAAATTGAAGGACTGCAAAACTGGAGGTTCTTGGGAGTATTATGACACGTGATTTGTGTTCTGCAGTGTTCAAGTATATAATTCAATTTTAAATAAAATGAAGATTGTAATCGTCGTAGAAATAAATTAATCACGAAATTTACCGCCATTTTCTGCAGTCGATCGCATCACCACATCTAACACGTTACATTAGTTATCCATACCTGTTATTTATGTCCTTTATGATGTCCTTAAAAATAGTAAGTTTCTTGTTTGGAATGATTTTCAATTTTGTTTGACTGCCAGGCAGGCTTGGTTGGTCCTTGATCATAAACTGATGAGACAGATGGATGGACGGACATTAACCAATTGCTTAACCCCGCCCTTCGCTTCGCGTGTATCGGGTAACAATCGATTACAATGCCATATCTGTCAGAAAATAAGAGGAATCAAATCATTGGACACCTTCAAGTAGGGTTTTCCATTAGCCATGTTACAAGGCTCTTCAACGTGAGGAGAGAAACTGTTTATAACCTCCGAAGACATTATCAAGTCACTCAATCAACAAGAGATATGTCAATAAGTGGACGTCCCAAGATAACGACTCCCGCTCCCGATAACTATCTACCTACACAATCCATTTCAAACTGCCCAGAGTACTGTATACACACTCCCTGGACCTCAATGCAGTGATTGCTGCCGGAGCTGGACACACCCGATGTTGAGATTGTTGCTTCCACGTTGGATCCCAATGTGAAAACATTCACCACAATACAGTATTACATGATTAGGTCACAATGAAATGGACATGTAATTATTCTACATTTATCTTTTTCAGAGGTTTACACTTCATCAGTTTCCCATGATGTCATATTAATAAATCACATCAACAACTAGAATGGCACTCAGTTGAGTGTATAACTCCACCAGGCTGAACAGTTTATGTTTCGTATCCCATTGATAGGTCAGATCTGTATCTTGACCTGAACCAAAGTCCACTCAATTGGTCCTTGTCACACACCTAATCTGTCACAAAGTTTCATCTGAATCCATCCAGAACGTTATGAGAAATTGTGCTATATATCGTTTTGGCCTGATCTCTTAATGGTGAAGAATCACTTAAAAAATTATAATATCTGGAACTGGATCTGCACAAAAACCGAAATAATACCTCCTTGTCATGGACTCGACCTGTCCTCCAAGTTTCATCCGAATCCATCCATAACCTTGTGAGACAAACAAATAAACAGAGATAACCTCCAACCACCTTTAGTGGTGGAGGTAACAATCATGTGTTGGGTTTTTTTTAATGGCAAAGAGTATAATATTTAAAATCAGACCCAAAGGGTTTATGAGGAAGAATCGATTTGAATGAGGGTATATCATCTTATCCTTATTAACCTCCGCCATCGAAGATGGACGGAGGTTACTGTTTTCACCCCTGTCTGTTTGTTTGTTTTTTTTTTTGTTTGTGAACAGTATTACGGAAAAACTCCTTGACGGATTTCGACGAAACTTGGTGGGGGATTAGGTATGGTCCAAGGATCATGCCATTAGATTTTGGACTTGTCCAAAGTCCAATATGGCCGCTATGGCGGCCATTTTGAAAAAATATTTGAATTTTTGTTTTTGCATTTCTACGTTTTAAGTGATTTCCAACCAAAAAAAAATTTGTTAGAGGAAAAAAAAAAAAATTTGCAACTTTTTTTCAAAATAATTTCGATTTTATTTGAAAAATATTTTAATTTTTTTTTTGCATTCTACATGTTTTAATGATTTCCAACCCAAAATGAAAAAAAAATTTGAATTTTTGTTTTTGCATTTCTACATGTTTTAAGTGATTTCCAACCAAAAAAAAAATAAATTGTTTAGAGAAAAAAACAAAATTTTGCAACTTTTTTTCAAAAAATTTCGATTTTATTTGAAAAATATTTGAATTTTTTTTTTGCATTTCTACATGTTTTAAGTGATTTCCAACCCCCCCCCCCAAAAAAAAATTTGTTAGAGAAAAAACAACAAATTTTGCACCTTTTTTTCAAAAAAATTTCGATTTTTTTTTTGGCATTTCTACATGCGTGTCGATCTAGTTTAGTTTATTCAATCGTGGTTCAGTAGAGTCTGATCCGTTTTGACCTACCAAAATGGTATCAGTTCACTTAAGTGACCCAGCAGTATTGGCGGCGGAGGTTTTGCACTCTACCGAGTGCTCCCCCTCTAGTTTTAATGGTGTTTTTGGAAGATAAGGGTGCTCTATCACTTCGGTAATTGGACTTACTTTGCTTTGCTGGACCGGACGAGCAGTTTTTTAATAAGTGAGTTGAAGTTAAAACTCAAGCGTCATCCTAAGACCACGGGTTGAAAGGAGAATTTGTAAACAAACAAATAAACAGACTAGAGAGTTCATGGAACACGATACTCTGCACAGTTGTTCAAATATATACAGGGGGGCCTTTCCATTCGTGGGGGTTACAGTCTTGAAAATCCCCATTAACCGCAAATCCGTGATGCACAAATTTAGGGGGTGATGGGGAAAATAGTGTGAGGGACCTCAAGTTGAAAATTTGTCCAAACTTTATCCTTAATTAACATGTGTGTGCATTGTTTCTGTGCTATTTATTTTCATGAATAAAAGGGTTATTAAGAACATAAAATAAAGTTTATTTTCTTGAGTTATTACTAGTACACCCACTCCATATGGGAGCATAGGTTTATGCATGGAATAAAAGTCACAACTGGGCCGTAGTGTTAAACAACAGTCACAACTGGTTAAAAAGGTAATCATGTTTTACCTCCGGTAAAGGTGCCCCGTGAAACGCCACGATAAGCTGTTTATACATGTTAACATGGCGTCTGTCCAGGGAGAAAAAAACATTTGGGGGAGGGGAGGATATTGTTCATATAAATATTGTTGTTTTGTAAAAAGTATTAATATTATTTTGTCATCATTTTTGCTGTGATTATTACTTTTGTTTTTAGAAGCGGCCTTGGAAAAATGCCAAGAATAGCCATCTTAACATGGATTTCACTCAAGGCGGAAAATCCCTTTGGGGAGGGGGGGGAATTAAGTCGCTACAACCTCCATCGTGTGACGTTTAATCCTCCTGGAGAGTTTGGTTTAGATTGGATAAGTAACGACTGAATGTATCATGGTCAGACAGACAGATACCAAATGGCGTATTTTAGTATGGTTATTTCATATGCAGTCTGTAGCTGCTGGTTGCAACATTGCTGGGAGCGCAGCTGTGCCGCTGATGTAGTAAGCTGGTACTCATTTCACCGACTTCGGAAGGATGCCAGGCTGAGTCAACCCCCTGGTGTATTAATTCAGCAGCCGACAGGGCTTGAACTCAGGACCCTAGGATCCCAAGCCGCCACCCTAACCACTGAGCCAACACCAGGCTTGCCAACCCCTCTCATGCTATATAGCGATATATTGCATGGTTCTTGGAAGTATTATGAAGGTGATTTGTTTTATACAGTCTTCATGTATATAATTCAATTTCAATAAAGGTTTAAAGGCATATAGATAAAATTAATTCCGGGGGTTACCGCCGCTTTGCTCAGCATCTAACACACCGCCCTATCTAACACGTTACATTAGCTATTCGTGCCTGTCATATGTGTCCATTATGACTCCTTAAAAACAGTAAGTTTCCTGTTTGGAATTACTTTCAATTTTGTTTGACTGTCAGCAGGCAGGCATATAGAGGGGAAAATAAATAAATAAATAAATCTCGCTCCTCTCTGCGCATTTCCGGTCGGGTCGAATTCAGAGCCAATGTACGGTAAAATGAAACACTTGTCTTCTGATTCGTGTTCAAAATATAACATTCAATTCAAATCAGCCGTTCCTCAATCATAAACTGATAAGACAGACGGATGGACAGACAGACATGAACCGATTGCTTAACCACCCTTTATAACTCAATAAACTAGTAAGTAAACAAACAAAATAAATCATGGCTTTCACAAACCAAGAAGGAAGTTAAACCTTCATTGTGTTTTCTTTATTCTACTCTTATGGATCATTCATTCCCATCTTTGCTCAAACCACAGAATTAATAAAAAAATGTTTTCCCTTCACCCCATCTGGTATTATTATGTGCTTGTTATACCAAACCTTTCATGCTTCCTCACCATGTTTCACCTCATTACTCCAGTCACAAACACACTGTGCCAACCGCTTTGACTTCCTACACATTTGCACATTCCTCACCTGCCGCACATTTTCCTTCCTTATTTTCGAAAATGTCACCTGCCTTATTCACGTCTCTCTTTTGTTGAAAAAAAAAAACCAAACAAACCTGTAACTGAGTTGTGGTTCCGTGTTATAATCTTATCCCCAACAGATTCTTCATGGATTCCTCATTGTCATTACCGATGATGGACTTATCTTTTATGTATCTGCAGCCGTACAAGATGTGCTGGGTTTCTTACAGGTAAGGGTGAGAAGGAAAGAGGAAAAAAATGACTCACTAGTTCTCACACTCATTTTGGTAAAAACGAAATGACTGCCCCCATAAAAACCTCAACCTCCCCCCCTCTCTCCCACTCCCCCACTTTTTTCAGAAAAAGAAAAAGTTGTTTCTAATTTTGTTGTACTTTTTTACTTTAAAATATATATATGTATATATATATATAAAATGACGTTTCTTGTGAGTATCGTGTCTCGTTCAGAGAACTTTTAGAACGGCCTCGTCAATAACCTTATATCATACTCGTGAAATGTGTTGGCATTCTACAAGCAGATAAATAAATAAGTTAAATGAAGAAGGAGTGTGTGAGCCAAGTATTAGCTCTTTATTTATTCCCAGTCCAAGCTCTGCCCCCTCCCGGCTGAGTGTGAGATGCGCCACCTGCACAGTCAACCCCTCTCCTGGCTGAGAGAGTGAAGCACCACCAGCCCACCTTTGTGCATGGATATTTTCGTTTACAGACATTAAAGGACAGTTTTGTGATTTATTTATGGAATTGTGACTTCCATTTACATCAGCGGACAAAATTTTAATTTTCTAGCCCACCTTGAAAGAACTAAACGTTTATATCAGTCAGTCAGTTGGTCAGTGAGTGGTTCGAAAGAGCTTGTATAGATTTGATGTGGAGAGTTCAAAAGTTATCAGGATGAGATTCTCACAATAGTCCAAGAAATGCCAACTTTTTTTGGTTTATTTTTCAATATATTGCATGCTCACAAAAAAAAAATAAATTAGGCAACAACCTTTAAACTGTGAAATACATTTTGGATTAACAATTCAGATATTTCTTCGTCATTTGTATGCGAATCATAATCTCGAGAAAATAAACTCAATGAGGAAATTAATCCAATCAGCAAATTGGATGTGTATCATCTAATATGACAATTATCCTTCCGTGAACTGAGCAATCCTGGAAATTTGCGTGCAAATCACGTGTCTCACATAATCGGTGTAACCTCTGTACAGGATCAACATCAACACACTCTCTAAACTAGAAGGGCACTCGGTAGAGCGCATACCTCCACCACGTCATGCCTGATCCAGGAGAACATGTCGGGCCCGATACATTTTTTGAAATATCATGCCATACAGAACTTTATCGTTTTTGGCCCTTTCTCTCGATGGTGAAGAATCCCTTTTAAAATCAAATAATTCTCGTATCCAGATCTAGATCTGGATCGTCACCAAAATCGAATTAGTTCGTCCTTGTCAAACACCCAATCTGTCCACAACCTTTTGAGATATCCTGCAAACAAAGCAACAAACAGACAGAAAGGGGTGAAAACATAACCTCCTTCACCTTCGGCGGCGGAGGTAATGAGCCACCCACATGGTCTAAACCAGGTTTGGAATGACGAGGCTTAATTTAACACCAAATTAGTTTACTCACATCATTAGGATGGTTCTAGAAGGGTTTCATTCCAATAGAATAGTCATCGCAGTGTCATTTATAGGGCACTGAAAATGTGCTGTTAGACTGGACAATTCACAGAGAGACCTCTGTCAGGTCACCTGAGGGTTACACAATGCCTCATGAACATCGTTATTTGGATTCAATGACATGCTCCATTTGTCAGACTGGCACCTCATCAATTACAGATCAGCAGAGAGTGATGCAACTGCTGGCTGCCTGTCAGTGGGATGGGGGTATTACACGAGAATGTGGAGTCGTCTGCAAAAACGAATACTTAAGGTTTCCCCAAGCATAAGATGAGGTCGTTTTGTATATGAGGAACAAGACTGGGCCTAAGACACTACTTTGGAGCACCTCAGCCTCAGGAGAGGGTTCCATTGATGGCAATGCACTGACTGCGCAAGTACAGAAGTCCAAAAGCCAGATATGAAGGTGGCCTTGTGTGCTGCAGGCAGTGAGCCTGGCAAGAGGGGCACAATGCCAGACAAGTACAAATCCTTATATATGTCCATGCAAACCTTTCTGACATTTTCTTTGAGATTTAGGGCCTACGACCATTGCTGAGAGAAAAACAGCAGCAAGTCCATAGTTGAATGACTGGGCCTGAATCAAAACTGATGATCAGAGATGAAGCTGTTTGAAAAGAGGAAAGACTACATTGGCAGCGATATAATGGATTCCATGACTTTGCTTATCATTGGAAGTAAGCTCACTGACATTCAGTTTTAGGGGATATACTGTTTGACCCTTTTCATGAAAGGGAGTGAAGTTAGTGGACTTCCGGGCAGATGGAAGGCGGTTTAAAGGAGGACAGGCTGAAAAGAACAGACAAAGGAGAAGCAAGAGCAGCAGACCCGGATTTGAGAACATGGACACTGTTGCCATCTGGGCCCATCACCAATGAAGAGTCAAGGTTGGACACATAGTGTGGAAGGCACTGGTAGTACAATGGCTCTGGGGACACTCTAGCGTAGCCAAGAAGGCAGTACGAGGGCTTTGGGGACACTCCGGGGAAGGCGTTGTGGGCACTGAGTGGGTTGTGTTGGGTACACGATATTTGGAGGCAAACACTGAGTTGGGACATTTCTGCCAATGTAAACTAGTCTGTGATAATTTGTGGACTGGCATAGTTGCCAATTTTCATGCTCATTACAAATGGCTATATTGTTTTTGTGGAGCAACTTAACTTTGGCTTCCATTGTCATGATGTTTGTTTATGGAGTGTACAGGTCAATATGCTAGTCCTCTTCAACCACAATGTAAACATATTTGGATATGCCATTTGTTGCTTGTTACCTTCGACACCGAAGGTGAAAGAGGTTATGTTTTCACCAATCTCTGTCTGTTGGTCTGTCTGTTTGTCTGTTTGTGTACAGGATATCTCAAAAATATGTTGACGGATCCAGATGAAATTTTGTGGGCAGGTTGGGTGTGTGACAAGGACGAACCGATTGGATTTTGGTGAAGATCCGGATCCAATGACTAGAATTTTTCAAGTGATTCTTCACCATTGAGAAATCGGGCTACACTAAAATATAGCACGATATCTCAAGAAGTTGTGGACGGATTCAGGTGAAACTTGGTGGACAGGTTGGGTGTGTGACCACAATGAATTGTTTCGATTCTGGTGAAGATCCGAATCCAGATCTGGATACGATAATTATTTAATTTTCAAAGTGATTCTTCACCATTGAGAGACGAGGCCAAAAACGATATGTAGCATGATATTTCAAAAATGTAATGGACCCGATATGTTCTCATGGATCAGGTATTACGTGGTAGAGGTACAGTATGTGCTCTACCGAGTGCCCTTCTAGTTTTTTTTTTTTTAAATGAAGTGTATACAGTATTAGTATTTATATTTAGTAGGAAAAAAAGTTCTTTATTTATATTTTGGAAGAAAAAAAGAAACAGAGCATTTCTTGAACTGTTGTATCTCATTCCTAAAACTTTTTGAACTCACTTCCTACAATATATACACTTTCATTTGTTATTTGTCTATTCTAAAACCTCACAGACAGACCTACTGCACCAGAACGCATTGGAGTTGGTGCATCTTCATGACCGCGAGATGTTCTGGAATCAATTAAACTGGACCCACTGTTTTATTGACAAGGATGGTTAGTGCTTGAGAAAGCTGTTTATTTTATTTTTGTTTTTGTTTTTTTTTAGTACAAAGCATCTTTAAAGAGAGCATTTTAAACATTTACTTGGCATTTTTGCTTTAAAACCGATTACTACGTTTCAAAGTACAAGCTCATTGTAAGGATTCTCCACTAAAATTGGCTATCAGGGCCGAGTAGGCTGAAACCGTCATAAATGAAGCTTCAAAGCTTCTGTTCTTACTTTAGAAGAGAACAGATTTGAAGAACTTTAAACGTTTTCATTAGAATATTCATGTCATAATATTATATTTTATCATAGTTTAATGTATAATCTGAGACGCTTTGTTAATTCCTTCTTTTCAAACAAAATTATATTTGCTGGAAAAATAACAAGTTGCTGAGACACAATGCTCTGTGGGCTTATATTTCTCAGGATGTGCGGAGGAAGCCTGTTGTACCGAAGAACAGAAGAACCTTGTGCTAGAAACGCCTGCGCTGGTCAACCGCAACTTCAACTGCAAACTGCGTTGTCTCTTAGACAACTCTGCAGGTTTTTTGGTGAGACGCAAGGAAATTACCTTACACAGGTTACACTGAAGACGGTGGCTCACTATTATACTGATTACATCATCTTCTCAAATGCAGACTATGCAGGTCAACGGGAACTTAAAGTTGCTGCCAGGCCAGATGGTGAAAGGGGCAGCTCAGCTGGCTCTGTTTGCCATCGTCACCCCATTGCAAGTTCCTGCCATCACGGAACTGTATCCCAGGAATGCAATGTTTTGTTCCAAACACAAGCTGGACTCCACCCTGCTCGATATAGACACAAAGTATGTCATCATTGCTACATGTCTTTATAACGTTGAATACAATGTTTGTTTTACTTACCAAGAATCCTTGTACATTTATTTCATGACATTATAAAGGTGAGTAATGTAATTTAAGGATCTTTTTGAAAATACAAGGGGTTATTAGCAAGTCATCTGCCTTACATGGGGTTCTGGGTTTGTTCAATACGCGACTTTCAAAATGACGTATTTCCACCTCGATTACTCGGCACGCGCACGCAGAAATCCCGAGTAATGAAGTAAATCGGGGAGGCCTGGACATCTTTCATGCCTCCCAGATAAGGACCGTATAATGAAAGGACTAAAAAAATAAAACTTTTAAAGAAGCCAAAAGTGCTTATAAGTGTACCTGTGAGAAATGGCTGTGCCTCTGCACAACGAAACAGTTGGAGAACTTCCTGATCAACTCGTCCAAGGAGTTGATATGATACAGTTCATATTGCAAGAACTCTCGGCAATGTGGGCCCATGAAAGGCCGAAGATGGTGCGTTATAACCAAACCTTCGGGCTTCTTAACACCGATGGGAAGATCATATCTGGGGCTTATCGATACACAGGGTAAGTTAAAGATGATGATATTTACTATTAATCTTGTTTGGGAGGAAAAATGGGCCGGGGGGGGGGGGTAGTGATGGGAGTTGTATGGGCTGTGAGTGTCGTTATAAACTTAGATTTTTTTTTGGTGCCTGGACCACAAGAAAGATTATACTTGATTTTTGCATCATTGTTGAAAGGAGGAAGCGTGTGTTGTGTGTGTGTGTGTGTGTTATAACCAGGGCCACTGCGAGCTAATTGTATTAACAGGAAATGGTATGAACCCAACTCCTCTTTTCCACAGATATTTCTCATGTTCCTATATTACCGTGAGTCTGATTTTCATTCAACAACATAACAGTTGCGGTTAACCTGTTTTAAATTACCACTCTTTCATCTAAAATTTCGCGCTTGTAACGGCAGGTTAAAAGTGCCCGCCGAGCAGAACGGAATCAGTGTAAAAACACACGCAGTATGTGTGTGCAAAAGGCCTCACGTAGCATTCATATATCATTTCAAAAGTCCCGTATTTGCTGAGCTTCTGCGTTGTAATCTGGGGATTACAGGTTTAAATTCTGACACCACTGTGTTCCCTGCGGCTCCTTGACTTGGAGAACTTATTCAATGGCAAGGTCATGCCCCGATAACAATAATGAAACATACGATTATCTCCTTAAGCTTCATTAATTGGCCTTACATTAACAATAAAATAAATAAATATATCACATAGTGACTTTGAGTCAAACTTTTCAGGCAAGCATCGCTTTTATAACTACTAGAAACACCCACTCCCTTTGGGAGCATTGGCAAGTCGTCTCCCCCCTCCCCCTCACAGAGGGGGGGGGGGGGTGTCCTTGTGCCTACAACCTGACCCTGCATACTACCAACATGTATGCAAAGCAAATTTTGGTGGAGATCGAACCAGCTGTGTTTTTTTTCCTGTAATTTCCAGATATACAAACATACATACATACATACATACATACAAACATATATACACACATACAAATAATTGCCTTATGTAGTACTAGCAGGGGTACAGGAGGTGTTGCCCAGTGCTGTTCTCATCCTGTTGGCATTTTGAAGAAATCAAATTTTGTTTTTTATTCTGTTTTTGTGGGGACCGAAAACACTTCCCTATACGCACTAAGGAATGAGGTCGGGGATAATTTAATATTACCTTTCACATAGCTACAAAGGTAGGCCACCTTTTTTTTTCCCAAAAAATATTTTTGCCTAAAACACTCCCCGGCAAACACTGTTGAACCTCTGAAAGCTTAACAAAGATACATTTGGCCATCCCTGAAAAAATGGTGACACACAGACAGAAAAACAGCTCTCATATCGGGTGGCCGTTGAGGGACTTCAAGAATAGAGGACAGTTGCCTTTATGCACAGTAATGCTTTCTTTCAAAACTGAAATTTCATGCTCATTCATAATAACCACAGTTATTATATAAAGACGATCAAAGAGTAAACGTGTACCCACAATTCTAGGATCGACTAGTGTTTATATGTCTGTCCTTTTCTGGAATCCTTCATAAGTTTTTTTTTTTTCGCCAGGAAGTGAATGTACATGTCTTTGCATTCTTCTCAAAAATTGATGCAGATCTGGAGCTCCGATTTCACACTGTCCACGTCAAGTCTGTTCCTCTCGCTTCTCCAAGTGGTGGTTAACATTGAAAAAACCCGTTCTCTGTGAGCATTGCTGCACAATGTTATTGAGAATATGTAGGAGCTGATTATCTTTTGACCATTCTGAGATGAAGGACATCTTTCGGTTCGGCATTTCTGGCAAGCCAAACGTTTAATAGTGTCGAGCAATAGCCTCATGTAAAGATGTCATTCGGAAACATGACAAATAGGATTTTTGTTGGCTTTACATATATAGGGTGCGTAGCATTGGGATTTGAAGGGGTGCGTAGCATTGGGATTCTCATGTGTGTACTATATGTCAATGTCTTTACAGCTGTGGAGGAACTCTGAGAAGGGTTTGAAACAGCAAAGGGCATACCTTACGTAGCCTTTCATGGTTGCTTTATGCAGCGTTCCTTGGCTAGAAGAGCATGGGAGGAGTCGATTTGTTTATCTAATCCTAGCCACCTGGGTTTAATTCATCAGGTGAAAGCTAATTGGTTATTCCCTCCATTCACAGGTGAGATGTGAGTGAGTCTTTGATATATATGTATATATTTCTAATATATATAACCGGGCGTAGTGGCGTGCGCCTGTAATCTGGCTACTCGGAGGCTTGGGTTGGAGGATCGCTTGAGGACGGGAGCTCTGCACTGGGCTACGCTATGAGAGGGTGTAGAGCAGCCTGGAATCATGGCGAAACCCAATCCTTATCCCTGTGTCGTAAGAGGCGACCAGGGTTGCGTCAGGAAGGGCATCCGGCGTAAAACGTATGCCAAATCAGTATGCGCATCATAACGGATGATCCGCTGTAGCGACCCCTAACGGGAGCAGCCGAAACACATATTTCTAATATATAAAGCTCTTTCTAACCACTCACTGACTCACTGATATTAAAATATTAAAGATCGGTACCTTCCGGGTGATGTCGAAAGCTTAAATTTTGTGTGCTGATGTACATCGAAGCTGGGACACCGGAAAATAAATCATATAATTGTAGGACAACATCCATAAATGAAAATAGAAAGAAAATGAAAAAAATGCAGGTGAGTAACCCAAGACAATGGGGAAGCATGGTAATTTTGTGTGCCGATGGACATTGAAGCCGATACACCAGGAAAAATCACAGAACCATCAGAAAGCATGTGTAAATGAAAATATAAATAAATGAAAAATCAAATGCAGGGAGCGACCCTAGACAATGGGGAAGCACAGTTTGCTTGCTTACACAATGTGTAAGCACACCCCACTCGTGTGTATGTATGTATGTATGTATGTATGTATGTATGTGTATATATACACCGATGAGCCAAAACATTATGACCACCTGCCTAATATGCTGTTGGATCTCCAAGTGCCACCAAACAGCACCGACCCGCCGAGGCGTGGACTCTACAAGACCCCTGAAGGTGTCCTGTGGTCTCTGGCACCAAAACATTAGCAGCAGATCCTTCAAGTCCTGTAAGTTGCGAGGTGGAGCCGCCGTGGATCGGACTTGGCGGTCCAGCACATCCCACAGATGCTCAATCGGATTGAGATCTGGATAATTTGGAGGCCAGGACAACACTGTGAATACTTCATCATGTTCCTCAAACCATTCCCGAACAATGTGTGCAGTGTGGCAGGGCGCATTATCCTGCTGAAAGAGGCCACTGCCACCAGGGAATACCATTGCCATGAAGGGGTGTACATGGTCTGCAACGATGTTTATGGAGGTGACACGTGTCAAATTGATGTCCACGTGAATGGCCGGACCCACGGTTTCCAGCAGAACATTTCCCAGAGCATCACACTCCCTTCACCGGTTTCCCATCTTCCCACAGTGCATCCTGGTGCCATCACTTCCCCAGGTAAACGGAGCACATGTACACGATCATCACGTGATCTAAAAGAAAACGGGACTCATCAGACCAGATGACCTTCTTCCACTGCTCCAAGGTCCAGTAACGACGCTCGCGTGCCCATTGTAGGTGCTTTCGACGGTGGACAGGGGTCATCATGGGCACTCTGACCGGTCTGCGGCTACGCAGCCCCATACGCAGCAGGGTGCGATGCACTGTGGATTGTGACACATTCCTCCCGTGACCACCATTACAATTTTCTGTGACTTGTGCCACAGTCGACCTTCTGTCGGTTCGGACCAGATGGGATAGCCTTAGTTTCCTCGCGCATCGATGAGCTTGGCGCCAACACCCTGTCGCCGGTTTGTGGTTTTTCCCTCCTCGGCACCCTCCTACCACTTTGTCCCTCCTACCACTGTTGGTAGGTACTCACCACTGCTGACCGGGAGCACCCCACAAGCCTTGCCATTTTCGATGCTCTGACCCAGTCATCGGGCCATAACAATTTGGTCTTGTCAAAGTCGCTCAGGTCTTTACTCCTGCCCATTTC